>PVIH01002272.1:0-82205 GCA_004025045.1 Sigmodon hispidus
GGGAATTCTCAGCAGAGGAACTACGAATGGCTGAAAGGCACCTGAAAAAGTGCTCTTCATCTTTAGCCATCAGAGAAATGCAAATCAAAACAACTTTGAGATACCACCTAACACCTGTTAGATTGGCTAAGATAAAAGGCACAGATGACAGCCTATGTTGGAGAGGATGTGGAGCAAGGGGAACATTCCTCCATTGTTGATGGGAGTGTAAGCTTGTTCATCCACTTTGGCATGCAATATGGCGGTTTCTCAGAAAATTGAGAATCAATCTCCCCAAGGACCCAGCAATACCACTTCTGGGTGTATACCCTAAAGAGGCACATTCACACTCCAAAGGTATTAGCTCAGCTATGTTCATAGCAGCATTATTTGTAATAGCAAGAACCTGGAAACAACCTAGATGCCCCTCAACTGAAGAATGGATTAACAAACTGTGGTACATCTACACAATGGAATACTACTCAGCAGTAAGAAAAAATAATATTCTAAAATTCACAGGCAAATGGATGGATTTGGAGAATATCCTCCTGAGCGAGGTATCACAATCTCAGAAAGATAAGCAGGGGATGTACTCACTCACTAGTGGTCTCTAAACAAACAAACAAGAAAAAAAAAGCCAAGCATGCCCAAGCGGCAAACCACATCCACTGAACAGCTTGGGATCAGATACACCCTGGACTGACCCTTTGGACCCCACTCCAACTATAGGAACACCTGACTCACTCTTGAGGGAGGGTGGACAAAACTGGATTTGGCCAGGAGTAGAGACTGATCCAAGCATTATTGGGTCAGTGGAACCATAGGACTGTCTACTCCCTGCCCAGGGAGGGGATGGGGAGTTGCGGAGAAGAAAAAATGACCAGATGTGGTTGGAGGGTTGTTATTATCCTTGAATAAGGATATACAGAGATGGAAAAAAAAAATTCAGAGGGAAAGCTGAACAAAAAGTAAATTTATGTGTAGCAATTTTATTTGCATTATCACCCTTGATAAGTCATGCTTATGATTTTTATCTTCTTTATAGTTATTGTTAACTTTTCAGCATTTTAAATTCATTTTACTGTTTTTTTGATAAATACAAAATAAATAAAGAAGAAAAAAAAAAAAAGAAAGAAAGCAGTCTGTGCAAGCCATGGGGGAGCATTCATGGCCTCAGTATCAGTTCTTGCCTCCAGGTTCCTCTCTCTTTTGAACTTCTGCCCTGTCTTCCCTCAGTGATGAACCTGGGAGTTTTAAGATGAAATAAATCCTTTCCTTCCCATGTTTCTTATGGTCATAGTGTTTTACCATGACAACAAAAACGTAACAAAGGCAATAGTCATGGATGGCCTGGTACTCTCTATGGAACCCATGCTGGCCACACTCAACTCCCTGCCTCAGATTACAGGTGTAAGCCAGCACACCTGGTTCAGACTTCATTTCTACCCAATCCTTGACTGCTATAGTGTGTATTGAATTACCTTTATATTTTACTAAATGTGATGTGTGGGTTCCTTGTCTTCTCTTAGCCAGTAACTAATTTTTCATAGTATTTTCAGTCTTATTTCTTTTTCTCTTTATTAATCTCTAGTCTTGTTGCTGTGATCAAATATGCAGACAAAAATTACCTAAGGAAAGAAGAGTTTATTTTCTCTCATAGTTCCAGAGAACAGTCTCTAATGGTGAGGAACTCAAGGCAACAGGAGTGTGAGACAGCAGCTTATATTGCATTCACAGTCAGGAAGCAGAGAGGGATGGAGCTTAGTGTTGAACTAGCTTCCACCTTTTAAACAAAACTAAAGCCATCTTGGGAAAGCTCAGACACAGTCATGCACGTATAAAGTCATTACAGGGTGAGAGAAAGAGCCCCTGGCTGGCCCATTTGTGTTCATTCAGAGGACAGAAATACAACAATCTCAGTGCAATGTCTATCAGTAAGAAGAGTACATTATTAGAATGTGCCATGGTTTCAGTGTCTTGTCCTTTCACCCACAACAAAGCTGCACAATAGAAGCTAACCCCTTGTGTGTAATATTTATATTTTAGAAGGTGATGAGGCTTTGACTTAAGGGCATTCTTGAAAGAGATCCAGGCTCTTGTAGAAGAGATCTCAGAGTTCTCTATAGCTTCTTCCTTTTGCTGTATGAAAACATAACAAGGTGCTGTCCCTGGACCTGGAAACAGGCCCTTTCCAGGAACAGAATTTGCAGGTAACTTGATTTCAGAGTTTCGGGCCTCCAGAACTGTGAGAAATAAATACATTGTTTATAAATTCATTCATTTATGGCATGTTGTTTTATCAATCAAACGAGCCATATGTGTGATTTAACATACTTGGTTTTTCTGGATCCTCCTGGCAGTGCTCTTGACTTACAAGATTGATGCAAGATGGAGGTGAGGGGTCAAGCAGTGCTGAAGGGGTAAGGTGGAGAGATGCTTAAGTGGATCTGCAAACAGCACTGAGAAGTAGCACCTGCTAGAGTCAGAGTGAGGGCAAATGAGCCCCTCAACAGACAGATTCCATTAAAGCATCTGTGGACAGGCACTGAAACTCACATGGGGGGATTTTCATTGTGTGACACTGACATAGAAGAACAGCAAAGATACCTCCTGAGTATCCTATGTGGTGAGTAAGGGCAATACATAACACAGATTAGGATTGTCTAAATATAAAATGGACAAATGCAGCGACTGTTTGTTCATTCGGATGTCTCTGAGCAGTGTCAAACATTCAGGTTTCAGAATAAACAGATCCCATTGGTCACATTTACTCACTGATGTCATTAATCTCAAAGCTATGTACGCTTTCATTGGTAAATAAAAGTACTGATTTGAATTCTTGCTTCTGTCTATCCATCCATGCATCCATGCATGCATGAATACATTATATATAAATATATATGTGTGTATGTGTATATTCACTTGTCCATCCAGAAACTCAGCAAGCCAGTTTTTCTCAACTTGTTTTGTTACTAAGCATTGTTCTAGGCATCAGAAAGATTATCATTTAACATAACGCATGTTGTCTACATATCTATCAGGTAGTTTTGTATTCCATTGTGTGAAAGATCATCTTACAAAAATATTACAGTAATTACAACTAATTCCAGCACTTTGCACTGGGATGTCTCCTTATACAGTAGTGTCAGATGAACTAATGATATAAGAATATACACATAGCTGGACAAAGCCATTTCTAGGTGAGAGAACAGAGCTATCAGAGGTATGATAGACTTGAGTACAGACAGGACAGACAGACAGGCAGGACAGACAGCTACACCTGAAAACTTGTCAACATGCCACAGAAGGTGATCAGGTTGGACCACCCAGACACATCAGGATAACCATGACCAGGAGCCATTCCATGTTCTAAGTTAGAATTGGTATGATCAGACATATGTTCAGAAAATTTCTTTATATAGAAGCAAAAGATGGACTGAGGTGAAAAGAGTCAGAAGCCCAATTAAGAGAGCAATTGTAAAAACTGATTTAAGACAGCAGGAGATAACTTAGTTTTTAATATATATTTAGACAAACAAGAACACCTAAATGCAATGGAAGTGGGAGGTTCTGTCAGATAAAGAAGAATATGATTCATATGATTAAAAGTCTTCCATGATGGAGTTTACGGTACAACGAGGAAGATGCTGTTAGCCCACAAAGGCTATCCAGAAAATGAAGCATTTATGTAAACAGTCATATTGCTTCAGTAGGGAAAGTAGCATATTCCAGGTCAACCAGGAGAGTGAACATTTGTGAGAAGCATAGTTATCAGCTTGATCTCAAAAGAAAAGACTCATTTCTAAGAGAATGCCACAGGGGAAGGTTTTTCCAAACAAGGTAACAGAATGAGGAAAAGGCATCATGTCACATGCACAGCCTAGTGTTGAAAAGCAACAATCTGCCCTGTTGGTACTTGCAATGATTTGTGAACTAAGGCTGGAGATCCAGGGGTGCCATATGCTGGGGTTCCGAAATGCATGGTCAAGCAATCTGGATCTCACCTGGCCTATCATATAGAAGCATTGAAGAGCCCCAAAAGAGGAGGAATATACAGCAATATGTCTTGGGGAAAGCTTTTCTTGATATCATTACATAGAATAGATTAGTATAGTGACATTTCACAGAGACTGTGTGTCTTAGTGAATGATCATGGAGGCCAGACTTGGGGATTAAAGTCAACATTTGTACACTTACAATTGGTGAGACATGGTGGAGGAGAAGCTGAGTATGATACATCCCAGAGTTGCTAAGTTTGAATGACTACAGAGAAGTGTGTTCTCTTGATGACCAGTCTTGATTGTCAATCTTGATGAAGTCAGAATCACTTAGGCGCTACCCCTGGCCATGTCTATGAATGTGGTTCCAGAGAGGCTTCACTAGGGAAAGGTGATTCATTCTTAATGTAGGGAGTGCCATCCAACTGGACCAAGATGGGGAGGTGACCTAAGCACCAGCATTTACCTTGCCCTGATTCCAACTATGGCTCTAATGTGATCAGCTACACCATGTTGCTGCCAAGATAGCTTCCCTACCACAATGGACTCTATCATCTCAAATTGTGAGTCAAAGTATTTTCTTTTTTAAAGTGTGTGTGAGAGTTCAGTAGCCACAGAAAACAGAAGAGGGCAGGTGGTTCTGAGTGGCCCTACATGGGTACACTAGAAACTAAATTTACGTAGTACATGGTCTTTAACCACTGAGTAATCACTCCAGCCCTGTTTAAATCAGTTTTTTTTTTTTGTTTTTGTTTTTGTTTTTTTTTTTTTTTTTTTTTTTTTTTTTTTTTTTTTTTTTTTTTTTTTTTTTTTTTTTTTTTTTTGTCATAGCAAGAGCAAAGTTGCAAATACACAGTTTCACTTGTGGAAATTAGAAGATGATGAGATTAAAGATGGCTGAGAAAAGATCATTACATTTGTTTAAGTCAAGTGAGTATCAGGGGCTGATAGGATATCCAGGTGGCATGGTGCATGTTACAAATGAGGCAACTGTGCCACCCACCCTTCCCACAGAGAAGACATTTAGCAAGATCTGGGAAAATTGTGAGTGTACCACTTGGAACTCTACAGTACCACTGACAACTAGTGAGTAAACATGGACGGGGTTTAGTGGTCAGGAAAACTACTTAATAAAAGACTTATGTGGTCCAAGGGTCAGTAGTGCTAAGGGTGAGATGGCCTAGCCTATTTATTTCTAGAAGAAAAACGAAAATCATACTTAAGAAAGGAGATTTCTCCTAAGTCATCCACTGCAAAGAAGGCATTGGATTGTCAGTATAGATGAGAGGCTTACTCACCTCACTGTGGTGACTAAAGGCAGAAATAGCAATTTCCCTCTGAAGAAATGCTACCCTTTCAGTTTCTATCTCTTGTGGATGTAAGAGACAAGAAGGAGCTGAATGGCTGGGAATGAGGGACATATGGAAGAAATCTGAGTACATCATGCTATGGTGGTGAGGCAGGAGTTGGAGACAGTCTCGGTAGAGGCCACTGGTAGCAACAGAAAGAACCTACATGCTGAATTTCAGTGGGTTCTGCTATAGCTGTCACTAATGTCACCATCTAGGCACATTGCTTTTAGAATCTCCATCTCAAGCAGCAAAAGTAATACTCACCTGGAAGGGCTGTGGGTATTCTAGTCTATTTAATATGTTCTTAAGAGGGTCCAGTACCACTAAGTAGACCCTTAACAAATGGTAGATTCAGAAAAGGGTAAAACAAAGACAGCTGGTGTGCACAGAGCAGACCGGTCTGTTGCAGGGAACATGTGATTAACATAGCTGAATGGGACGCTGAATGCTCAGGCACTAGCTGATCTAAGCGCCCTCAATTTTTAGGTCCTTAGTTGCCACCTGTGGCTATTTTTGAAAGTGCCAATTTGTAAACTGCAGAATTTTCAAAACTGGATACATAGATTTCTGATTTTAAAACAGCTACCTCAAACACGTTTCCAGATGCTGGGGCAGACATGGTAAAGACAAGACAAGATCCATGCCTTTGGATGATAACAGAAAGACCCAGGTATAAATAAAAAATTACTATTCTCAGTGGCTCCCACTGGAGGAAATCCAATGCAAAGGGTTCAGGTGGTACAAACAAATAGTCAACTCTTCCATACCTTAATGGGAGCAATGCATATGCCCATCAGAATGAGAAGGAATAGTGGAGACTGATCTAAGCATTATTGGGTCAGTGGGACCATAGGACTGTCTGCTCCCTGCCCAGGGAGGGGATGGCGAGTTGCAGAGAAGAAAAATGATCAGATGTGTTGGGAGGGGGAAGAGACCTTGAATAAGGATATACAGGGATGGAAAAAAAATTCAGAGGGAAAGATGAACACAAAGAAAATTTATATGTAGCAATCTTATTTGTATTTCCACCCTTGATAAGCCATGCTTATGATTCTTATCCTCTGTATAGTTATTGTTAACTCTTCCACATTTTAAATTCTTTTTACTGTGTTTTTTTTTTGATAAATACAAAATAAAGAAGAAAAAAAAAGAAAAAAAAACAAACAAAAAAAAAACCGAACACACAAATGTTAAGAACTGAAAAAAAAAAAAAGAATATACTCAGAAGTCCACATAGAGAGGGTGGCAAGGGCAGAGGTGAAGGGCAGATTCAGGGATGTCACAGGAAGGAAATGAGTAAATGATGTGTGGGGGATGGAGTATATGTGAAACATGCAATTGAGTGTTCAGGTGCAGTTGCCAGTGTGTAGACATGCAAAGACACTCATCAAGTCTCTCTCTCTCTCTCTCTCTCTCTCTCTCTCTCTCTCTCTCTCTCTCTCTCTCTCTCTCTCTAATTGGGAATCCCACTGTTTAGAATAGAATGGCTGGCCCTCGAACTCCTTGGATTCATCTATCTTGGCCCCTCAATGTTTGAGTTAGACACACACAGCCCTGCCTATTTTTTACATGCGTACTGGAGATTCAAACTTGGGTCCCTATGTTTGCGCTCTAAGCACCTTTCTCACTGAGCTGTCTGCCAGCCTCAAGCCACAGCATTTTAAAACTTAGGGGAAGCAGGTGCAGAGAAGCCCAAATCTTAAAGGAGGTGGTAGAGAATGGAATGAAAGGGCTCTGGAGTAAAGAGTAATTCCATGTATTTTTATGTTAATTACTTTTATGCTATTTGATATGTTAAATAGTTGTTAAGATCCAATGTGGGTTAAAATAAGAGAGAAAAAAAAAAACCAAGGCATCACAAATGATGGTAAAATTGAGTCTTCCATATTCAATATACCACTTCACTTGGCCTACAGCTGATAATTTCATGACAAGAAATTTTCCATGAAGGTGCTGGTATTTTATTTCATATAATTTATGCATGCATTTGTTTTCCTTTATCTGCCTATCTAGGTGTACATATATGTATCTCTGATAGTTTATGTTAAAATGGTCCTCGGTTGATTGGTTAAACCCCAGTCTAGATGCTATGGATGTTATTACTAATATTTAATTCAGTAAATGTTGGGTAAAATAAAGTGAATGGGCCTTCTTGAATTGGATGAAGGGCTTCAGAAGCCAAGACTGGGTGTCTTTCTTTCTGTCTGTCTCTCTTCTTTATCTGTTTCTAGGCTGTTGTATGATTTTGGCTTTGTTCCTCTGGAAAATCTCTGCTTACCCATGATTATCTATTATGTAGTTAATCTTTAAACAATAATCTCATAGGAGCAAAGCTATCCTCATCGGTTTTAGCTGTTTTCATTCTTTTACTGTTCTCAGATATGATTATTCCTCATTATTTTTACTTATCTGAGCATACCTCATATGGACACATGGGATGTGGCTGATGTTCATGTGGGTGGATTGAACATTTAAGCTACATTGAGCATCCTCATTCTTTCTCTTTGTGCGGTGTGGCATCATATCCACGGTATGTGTTTCCAACAGTGGAATTATTGGGACAATGGGTATAAGCATATTATGTTTTTATAGAAATTGCTGAATTGCTCTCCAAAAAAATTTGTAGCAATTTACAAAACTGGCACCAGCATATGAGATGGGTTGTTTTTCTATATTCACCATCGTTTATCATTGTCAGGTGAAAAAATAGACTTCTTTTGTTCTTGTGACATACAGTTTTTAAAGTATGTTAAAATTGGAATTTAAAATCACTGGTTCATTTTTTCCAAGTTATTGTAATTTGGTATCTGTGTGTCATTTATTATTATTATTATTTTTGTAAAATACACAGCAGTGTTTTCGAGATAGATTGGACCTCATTGCCAATGCAAATTGACCTCTAACACAGTAGGCAATTGACTTTCAGCCCTTGACCTCCCCAAAGGCTGGCTTCATGGACTCCACCAGTCACTGGCAACATGGCTTTATACTTGATGTGATTGCATTTTAAAGCCCACTTAGAATATTCTTATGGGAACTTTTTGTTAAAACTGAAGAGAAATGCGCATATAATTTTATTAAAGTATTTAAATTTTTAGCAACTATTATTGCTGATTTGTTTTTATAAAACAATAAACATTGACTGTACCATGTCAAATCCACATGTTTGAATAAACCCAAATATAAAACTAAAAATTGAACAAAAAGGTATGTATGTAGAGGTATGGTATATGCGGGTACATGCACTCATGCACCAATTTGCAGAGGTCACAACACAATGTCAGGTGTTTTATTTTATTGCTATGTATATGAGGTAGGTCTTTCATTGAACCAGCAGCTCACTGTAAGCTAGCTGTTCATCAAGCTCTTAGAATCCACTTGTCTCTATCCTTAACACCCACTAGGCTTTCATAGCAACCCCTAGCTTTTTATGTGGGAGGTAGGGATTGAAACTGAAGTCCTCATGTTTACAGACCAAACACTCTTACAAACTGAGCATCTTTCTCATACCAAGAGATATTTCATCAAAGAAATTTTAAAGCCTTTGTGTGGCTTAAGTAATTGGACAGACGTCCTATATTTATTTAAATTGGATAGATTCATTCCTTTAAAGACTTAGATTTCAACATACATTACAGTCAATCTAATTTAAAAAGAAAATTGACTGTCTCTCTCTCTTTTTGTCTGTGTGTATGTACATGCACATGCTTTTAGTTGTAGTGACATATGGTATATGCATACGGTGTATGGTGCATGTATGTGGGATATGTGTGTATGTGTATGGCAAGTGCAGATGTATAAAAATGTCCCATAAAAATTCAGTGATACAGGCAATATAGGAATGTATGAATAAGCCAATGGAAACAATATTCATAAGCATACATGCACAGAGTAGTCCTGCAGAAGGAGATGGCTAGATATTCACTGGAAGGAAAACAAAATTGACAATCACCTTGCAACTTGACCAAGTTCAATCGCAGATATATTAATGTATAAACAATAAAACCATTAAACTTATAGAATAGAACATAGTAACATAGCTTTCTGGTCTCTAGACAAGTATGTCATCTGTAGTCTCAGTTTTCATTAAGGAGTTATTAAAAATCATTGCATAAAGTTTAAGATATTCTGTTCATTAATAGAAAAACCTATGAGTGAAGAGATTAGATATATGAACCCACAACCCTACCAGTAGTACATCCAAGCCTACCTATGTATTTAACATTCATGAATAAAGATAGACCTAGTGGAATAATATTTTACTTCTTAATGGAGACTCTAGAAGCCAGTAGGTTCTGGACAGAGGTTCTACAGATGCTAAGAAAACACAGATGCCAGCCCAGAGTGCTTTACCCAGAAAAATTTTCAATCGCAATAGATGGAGATTATGAGACATCATGATAAAGCCAAGTTTAAGCAATACATATCTATAATTTAAGCCATAAGAAGGCATTAGAAGGAACACTTCCACCTAAAGAGGTTACCACACGAAAGAAAGCACTGAGAATCAATAATCTCAAACCAGAAAATCAAAAGAGAGAAAAAACACATTTGTCTGTACACACACACACACACACACACACACACACACACACACACACACCTCACCACCATCACAACAATAAAATAACAGGAATCAACAAACACTGTTCATTGATATCTCTCAACATCATTGATCTCTGTTCTCCAAGACACATACTATTAAGAGAATGATTGTGAAAATAGGACCCGTCTTCTGCTGCTTCCAAGAAACACTCCTTAACATGAAGAATAGACAGCACCTCACTGTAAAAGGAAAGAAAAAGAGAGTTTCAGCAAATAGACCTAAGAAACAAGCTGGTATGGTCATTTTAATATCTAACATAACAGACTTCAGCCTAATTAATTAGAAGAGATAGGGAAAGACACTACATATTCATCAAAGAGCAAAATTGTTTTGGCGATACTGGCTTTCCTGTTATTCCAAATAAAATTCAGTATTGTTCTTTCAAGGTCTGTAAAAAATTGTGTTGGGATTTTGATGGGAATTGTATTGAATCTGCAGATTGCTTTTGATAAGATTGCCATTTTTACTATGTTGATCCTACCTATCTAGGAGCATGGGAGAGCTTTCCATTTTCTGATATCTTCTTCAATTTCTTTCTTCAGTGATTTAAAGTTTTTGTCAAACAGATCTGTTACTTCTTTTGTTATAGTTACATCAAGGTATTTAATGCTATTTGAAGCTATCATAGAGGGTGATGTTTCCCTTATTTCTTTTTCAGCCTGTTTATCTTTAGTGTTTAGGAGGGCTACTGACTTTTTTGAGTTTATCTTGTTTATCTGCATTGCTGAAGGAGTTTATCAGCTGTAGAAGTTCTCTGGTAGAATTTTGTGGATTACTTATGTATACAATCATATCATCTGCAAATAGAGATAGTTTTACTTCTTTTCCAATTTGTATCCCCTTAATGTCCTTTCATTCTCTTATTGCTTTGGCTAAAACTTGGAGAACTATGTTGAACAGATAAGGGGAGAGGGGACAGCCTTGTCTAGTTTCTGTTTTTAGAGAGATTGCTTTGAGTTTCTCTCTATTAATTTTGATGTTGGCTGTTGGCTTCTTGTAAATCATCTTTGTATTTTAGAGAACAGAGTTTTATTACTGATTTTTTAAAAAAATCTAATCTGAATATTTTGCTTTTTTATATAATGTTTCATATTGATTTTCAAAAAACAATAAAAAGGAAAAAAAGAAAATAATCTACTTTTAATAAAAGAAAAATAAGTAAATATGTATATATGTGTAGGTTTATGTTAGGGCATGGGCATATGCAGATGCCCTTGGAGTGTAGTGTAATTTCTAATTGATCTTAATAATATAAATCTAGAGCCAGATATGGAGTAAATGCTGAAAAATCAGAGACAAAGAAGCAAGCCACAGCCACCTCTTACCTCTATGACTTCCTGGGCCAATGGGGCTTAAATCCTGTCTCTAGGAATTAGACTAAATGGGGTTGAGCTCCTGTCTCCACTCACCCTATATTCCTGTCTCTACCGCCCTAGTGTTAGAATTAAAGGTGTGTGGCACCCTAACTGCCTGTCCCTGTTTCTTTTTTTCAGACAGATTCAATCTTATGTAGTTAATGGTGGCCTTGAACTCCTGACCTTCCAGTTGTCTTCTACCAAGTGCGAGCATTAAAGGTGCCACCACTACCTGGCCGCTATGGTTAACTAATAGCTAGCTTGCTCTCTGATCTTCAGACAAGCTTTATTTATTAGAACACAAACAAAATATCATTACACTGGAGACCAGAAGAAGGTGCTGGATCTCCTAAAATAGGGAGCTGTGAACCACTTGTCATGGGTGCTTGGAACTGAACTAGGATCCTCTGTAAGAGCAAGGTTGCTCTTAACCACTGAGCTGTCTCTCTAGTGCCTATGATGTTATTTTGATTGCTACACAGATACACAAATGAGTGATTTTTCAATTTGTTGCTTGTCAGAACAAGTCTATATCATTTTCCTTTTAAAGAAAATCTGCAGGCTCAGGAAAAGTCTTTTCTGGTAGTGCCTAGGCAAAGCCAGTGTGTGGCTTGGTTTAACAAGGTGTCAATGGCTGTAAGGCACCTGTAAAGTACACATTGATAGTGTAAATGGGGCATTGTAAGGCTGTGTTCTCGGTGATAACTCTGCCTCAGGCTGCAGTAAAAGTCACACATCTCAACCAAGCCAGTATGAGTAATTTCAACCAAGGTAATTGGTGAGGGACAGCCTGAGAATGTGTGATACTCTACAAATAAAGGAACTTCCATCAAAGGCAGACATTAACTCTTCTGTTCAGGTCCTGGATAAGTTAAGATAGCTGTGGTTCTGGTGCTTGGCCAGGTGGCACAATCATAAATCAGCACATGAAGGTTCCAAATTATTTTGGCTGAAAAAGATATAGCCACCCGACCTTCTGGCCCTGACACTTAATTACAGTGAACAAGCCCACTGCCTCTTCTTCGAGGTCAGCTTCTGAATGACAAGCATAGAGTTGCTAAATGGCTAGTCCTAAAATACTCTGCCTGTCCACTCTGATGTTTGACAAACACTGACAGTGGGTAGGCAGGATCCTTGCACTCTTCAATAAAGAAGGTGTGTGACCCAGAGGTGGCTGTGTCAAAGAACAGGATACACCTCTGTAGTCAGTGTACCTCAGCTACTGATGCTGAAACTCAGTGGAGTGGAATGAATTATCACACAAGGCAAGAAAAATACCTCATTGCTTCTGTTGGGGCTTGTTTCAAGATTTAATGATGCCCTGTTCAACTGCCTGCAGAAAGGGTTGGGACCTTTGGCTCAAATATTTTGAAATTTCCATTTGAGAGAAAAGAGCGTTCCTCTATTATCAGAAATGTATTTATTTTGGCTCTGGAGTCCTCTTATGTCAAAGCCAAGGAATTTAGATTGAGAGAACTCCTCCATAAGAGAAAAAAAGCAAGAAACTCACCTATTTCCAAATCCATCTGAGAGCTAGAGACAAAGCTCACGCTACAAATCACTCACATAAGTGCTAGCTTGAGGAACTGAGTTCGATATCAACAACCACATAAAAAGCAAGGCATTATGAAGCCAGTTTGTAATCAAATGCTGAGGACACGGAGCTCTCTGAAGGTCACTGGCCCACCATATAGCCAACTTGATATGTTCCAGTCCAATAACAGACCTTATATTTTTAAAAATAATTTATCTATTACTTTAATTCCTGTGCATTTGGGTTTTGCCAGCACGTATATCTGTGTGAAGATGTCAGATCCTCTGAAGTTGCAGTTACAGGCAGTTATGAGCTGCTATGTGGTTGCTAGGAATTGAACCCATGTTCTGTGAAGAACAGCCAGGGCTCTTAACTGATAAGAGCATCTCAAGGTGGATAATCTCTGAAGAACAACAATCAAAAGTTGTACACTCACATGCATATGTATGTACCTATGTGTGAGCATGCACACTGACACCCACCCACATCCACTCATCTTTTCACACACACACCTAAACTACTTGAGCCCCTGTGACAAATTATAAGTAGATTTTATTCATCCTATTATTTGTATGGAGTTAACAGTGCATTCACAAAAATTTTTTTTTGATAAGATTAATGGGTAAGATGTCCGTGTTACAGAGCCCATTTAGCAATTATTGAAAACCTAACTGCTTTATACTTCTACCAGAGTATTTAAAATTCTTGAAGCTTTAGGTGATAGCTAAAATAAAAATTCTAAAAGCCATTTGCTCTATTAGCTTGTAGAACTACAGGCAAACCCAAATTCTACAAATTGGAGAATTGTAGTTAACAACAGATAAGAAATGAACTGGCAAGGGTAGTCCAGTTGTGGAAAGAGAACAATATCTCAATGCTTGATATGAATAAAACATGTCAGACTCATGTGGACAGATCCAAGTGTTAATGCCAGGCTATCCTGATAAGTGGTGGTTGGTGGTTTTATTGAATCCCTCATCTTTGGCACTGAGTTCCTCTTTTGCTCTTTGTCTTCAATGCCCATATTGGAACCATTTATTTTTCTACTGAGGACTCAAAGCTAATTTGTGCTTATATTTAAAAGCCTCCACTATTAACTTGTAGTGAAATACATATGTGTCTTATATACAAAGTGTGTTTGGGCAGACTTAATGATTCTTGACTTCTAGCATCATATACAAGGCAATCTTCTTATAAATAACATCAGATGTAGGACTATTTCTATTGTAGCAAGTTGCATTGGTTTACCAACTAGATCTTGTTTGAACATATATCTGCTCTGAAAGGATTAATACTACCGAGTAGACTCATGTACATGTATACTTATTGTGACATAGGGTAACAGGTCACAGTCTCTATTTATTTGGTATCTATCTCTAATGACTGCCAATGATGACCTCTTACTAGACAAACTACACATGCTGGTCAATTTCTATGTCCAAATGAGGACTCATATTTATGTTTTCATTCAGTCCTAAGGTTACACTCCAGAGTTATGATTTTTTATTATTTCCACTCTTGTGAAACCTTTAGGTTGATTTTTTTCTTACTGTGAGTTGACCAATAAGAAAACAGTAGTATTTACTCAGATAGGGAATATTAAGGTAAAGGGCTTCCAGCTTCTTGGACCCATGGCACCTGGGCTCATCTTAGCCATTCTTTCAAGCTCTTTATAGTAGTGCTTAGGTCACTGGCCCAACCAAATGCCTAGTTCAAAATTGTCTCATCTGTTATTTTTGAGAATATGTATAGCACAACTTTGCCTGCAGTCATATTTACTGTCTTTCTGATGGACAGATAGGCAGTTGGTGAGGTACTAGTGTAGAAACAGCATCTACCATCCACAGCTCACACAGGGAAGAAGAATGACATTGTCCCTGGAAGAGTCTTACAGTTTTACATAGCATCCTTCTATTTTTCTCTGAGACTTTGGAAAGATTTCAGGTTTTCAAATGTTCTTCATCGTCTTACTCTTGACTAAGTCAAAGGACATATCTGAGACGTACAAGAGATTAAAAAACGTCAAGAAAAAAGAGGAGAAATCCATCGGTATTTTGGAGTTGGATACTGCTATGGCTTAGATCTGAAATGCGTCCCCAAATCTTAGCTGTTGAACCCTTGATCCCAAAGGGTTAGCAAAATCATGAAGGTTCAGCATGTGGAATGTTGATAAGTTGATAGATCTATAACTTGATGGGTTATTGTGAGTGGAGACTCCAAGGGATGGGGCCTAGGTATAAGCAGACCATCCAGGGGATACCCCTGATGGAATATTTATTTCCTTCCCCTCCCTGTCTATTTTTACCCGTCTCTTTCTTTCTATCCTTCCTCTTTCACTCACTCTTGCTCTTGCTTTCTCTCTACTTCTCCTTTCTGGTTGCCATGAAGTGATCTACATTTTTTCCATGCTACGTTTCCATTGTTATCTATGCTTCAACCAAGATTCCAAAGTTACCAGGCCAACCATTGGTGGACCAAAGTTGGACCAGGACATACATTTTCTCCTCTTAATTGACTTGTCTCCCTTTGTCAGGGCAATTGAAAATTGACTGGCAGATGCCAAACCCTTGAAGCCTCGCCATCTAGGTATCTCTATTTGTTTGATTCTGGGAATTATTTGGACTGTAACTTTTTGAGTGTAGCTGCACAGGAAGTATGCTGCACACCTGTAAAGGCTGATGTTCATGTTATTAAGACAGGAGCTGGTGCTCTGGAAATACTTTGTGTGACTCCACCCACTGGGCTGGGACTGGCACCATTGTTTCGCTTGTGCAAACACCGCCACTAGGAAATGTTCCATGAACTTTGATGATAAATTCACCAGCCTTAGTTGACATATAAGCCTTTCTTATCAGGAAGGACTTCAATAGTATAAAATGAGATGGATAGCTGAAGCAAGGAAAGGTCAGAAGCAGCCAGAAAGGCACCAGGAGGAACTGAAACTTTCTCTCATGCTGTCCTTTGCCTCTGGCTGGAAGTCAAAGCTAGCTGTAGTTTTTGCTTTTTAAAATTTGTTTGTTATTTGTTTTGTTTTTTTCTTATGATACAAACCAGTTCACCAGGCCCAAGAAATACCTGGTAAAACCATAGCTCTCAAAGACTTGGAACATTTGAAAAGATTAAAAACAAACTTACTTTAAAAAATAATTACATGGTATTCATACTTTAATAAAGCAACACCTTCATGATAGAGTCCTAAAAGAAGTAAACATTTTTTTCTCTCCTTTTTGCCTCCACCCCTACTGAAAATAAAAAATACTGAGGAAAACAGACCTATTGGCACTTGGTTCTTCTTCTCCAGGTCCTAACACTATCAAGATTTCATGTGCACACAACCCACTTTGAATTGAATGAATCTTAGACTCCTACTGGTTATAGTTTTTAATATAATGACAGGACATCAGTCCATTAAAAGGGAGATATTTGATGCTGTGCCTTAAAAACGTGGCTTAAGGCAAAAATCTTGAATAACCAGAATTTATTCCGGATTTTTTCCAAGCTTTTCCGGATTTAATAGTACAATTTGTATTTCATGCAAGCCCACCCAAGGTGTTAGCAGAGATGGAGTCTATGATACTGTGTGGGTTTTTAAAGGCCTGCTATGCTATCCTCTGTTAGACTGTAAATACTTGCAATGCCTGCCTAAATAGAATAGCAGTTTAGCAAAACTCCCTTTCCCCTAGTGTGGCATTTTTCTTATGAAATAGTATTTAATGAGAAAAATGCAAGATAAATGCAGTTAATACTTAAAAATATCTTTCATATGACAGCCAAAGAAAACTTAATTCAAGTTAATAATAAGGGCCTAAAATACCATCTATTTTATGGACTCCTTTTGGTAGTGTGTCAGGGACATATCTATATGGAGAATGTTCTGTAGGCCAACTGTACTTTACTGCTGAGTTATACCACTTGAAGCAATAGTGTACGACAAAATGTTAAAAAAAGATGTGGAACAGGTATAAATGTTCCTATTTGACTCTGAGGCTTGCATGTTGTTTTCATAAAGACTTTTTATATGACATTAATCAGCTACTGTGAACAGAGAAGAGTTAATAATGTCTTTAGATCCAGAGTGCCAGAATTAGAGCTTAGGTTCTGTTAAAATTCCAGTGACATTTTTGTTGGCCTGGGATATAAGGCATCTTACATGAATAAGTCTTTAGACTGTTGAGAAAGGAATCATTGATGTCCTTTAATGTGGCTTGTGAAGGAACACGGCTTTTCCACAAGCCTCCAGGAAGATATAGTAAGTTTGCTGTCAATGTCTAGGTTGATACATATGGTGTCTTGTAATTATACAGATACTTTCAGTGTGTGCTCAACACTGAGATTATGTATTAATTATTTTTTTCCTTAGATGAATCAATTTAATTTAACCCTCTGGCCACAGACTGATAAATCCACATTAAAGAACATTCAGGTACCATGAGAGCCAGATAGCATATCGCAGTACCTAAGAAAGGCATTTGGTATGCCAGATTCTATACTCTTTTTTTCAGAACTTATTTTTATTTTATGTGTATAAATGATTTGCCTGCATGTATATCTTGTACCATATGCATGACGGGTGCCCACAGAGGCCAGAAGACTAGAAGAGGGTGTCAGATCCTCTGGTACTGGAGTTACAGAGGGTTGTGGGCCACAATGTGGGTGCTGGGAGTTGAACCTGGGTCTTCTGGAAGAGCAGCTAGAGTGAGCTGAGTCATTTCTCGAACCCCCAACATTTTTGATTTGATTTCCAAAAGGGTTTTGCCTAGAACTTTGCCCTGTGACAGAAACACCAGCCCAAGAGCACACACACACACACACACACACACACACACACACACACACACACACACACAGACACGAGGAAGCAGCTGCAAAGCAGGAAGAGAAACTGTTTTTGCTGACAGGGATGAAAACATGAAAACAAAACCTTACTAAATGCTTATTCCATGGACTTTCATTCTAAATAAGCAATGGCTTTCTTTCAGAGCCCAGACTGCAATGAATTTTTCTGAACACATCCTTTTTGTTCCCAATTTCTTGCTGTGAGTGCTTCTGCTTTCTTCTGGCTCAGTGTATGGATGGTGGATCCTCTGATATACAAGGAATCCCCTGACAAGCCCAGACAGTCTCTGCCTTGGAAGTCATCCAGTAATTAAAGTCAGGCAAATCCAGGGAGGAAACCTGTAAGTCAGGGAGGCATTCTTTGTGTCTCTTGTCTTTCTCACAACACCGGGAGTTATTCTGATAAAGCTTCTTCCATGCCTCATGAACCCAGCTTGCTAAGCTGCTGAAACTAAGTGAGAGATAATGGAAGAGAGATGAACGAGCCAGGACGTGAGGCTGGGACTACTGAGGGTGGGAGCCTCTGGGCATGGGCTGCAGGTTCATGTTGGTGCAGACAGGCAGTGCTAAAGACTGTGATTATAGGCTGTTCTTGCAGGTGAGTAAGGCTGTGGGAGTACATTCCAGACTGGGTTGAGATCAGAAAGAATGTTTTCAGTTTCCTGCTGTTGCTCTGATTCATTTCTAGTGCTTGTCTCTAGAGATACAATGGTAGCAGAGTGCCCCTTTCACTGTGATCTCTGACTCCTTCTCATAAAACTGGGCCAGTGTTTCCAGACTCACTGTCTAATAACAATACCGCAGGAAATGTAGGTGTAATAAATGCATTTAAGCTAAGAAGACTAGGTTGGGGTTCAGTGTCCCTCTGCCTGCACAAAGGAAGGAAAGAGCTGATGAAGGACAATATAGTAAGATCACTGCATGTTCATCTCCAGTGAGATCAGGTCCTGAACCTGTCAGGACTTCTACCATAGGACCTCTTTTCACCCTGGAGAGTGTCCTGATAGAATCAATTTTGACTGTGGGTCACTGTTCATATGGAACACTTTTGTGGTGGTTTAAATAATAATAGCTGTCAGGTATTTGAAGTTTTGGTCTTCAGTTGGTAGAAACATTTGGGAAGGATTAGGAGGTATGGCCTCATTGGAGGAAGTGTATCATTTAGAGAGGATTTAGGAGTTTCAAATGTCTCATGCACTTGAAAGACCAACATTCTGTCTTGTGGTCGTATCTTAAGATGTGGCCTCTCCCCTACTTCTCCAGCGTGATGCCTGCCTGCCTGCTGCCATGTTCCATGTCTTAATGGTCATGTACTCAAATACTGAAATCTTAGGCTCCCAGTACATTCTTCCATAAGTTACCTTAGTCATGGTGTCTTAGCACAGGGATAGTAAAGTAACTAGTTGTATTTGTTATTTGACTCTTTAGACAGTGCTTAAAGTTTTCATTGTTATAGTTCGCACATTAAGCCTAGTTAGAGATCTAAATTTGATGAAGCTCTAATTATAAATTCCTAGATGGTTTCTTTAAAAGGTCTGAAATGATGGCTGCCCAGTATAGCTGATATCACAGGATGCACTGCCAGATGACATGTAGTGGACTGCACATGAAACAGAATTCTTCTTCAAGTCTTACTTTTCTTTGGAGGTGATAGCTGCTAATACATGTGATGTTTTCACACTGCCATCTGTCACTTTACCAATACCATAAATATCAGAAGCATCATCTCTTCTCTTTGCTTGGCAGTAATAACAAAGTCACACATCTTTTGGTCCATGACATTCAACTGATGAAATAATGACTCTACCTAACATCCAGTCACCTGCTAAATGCTCTAGAAATTTCCAAGTTTATTTGTTCCAGTCCCCAGAAAGCACCACAGTCATTTCTTGCTGAGAATGTCCTGACTGCAAGTTTCTAGCCCAGGATGGTTGATAAGTCTAGGTTATTGTAAGTTTCTTAATGTTGTGATTTATGATGTATGTAACAAGGATGCCTCATTGAGACTTCCTTTCCAGCCAGCAGTCAGAGGAAGGTTAACTTGAAAAAACCACATAGGCTACAGAAAGTACTGAAAGCAAAGACTCAAAGTGTATTAGGGCAGTGAGATGGCTCGGCAGGTGAAGATACTGTCCACACAAACCTCACAAGTTGAGTTTAATCCCTGAAACCCATTTGTAAGGAAAGAACAGATACCAGAAAGCTGTTCTCTAATTTTTGTATAAATGGTGTGGCATTTATGTGCTTATACTCTCAAACACAGTATTTATATACACATACTAATAAGACAAATAAATACAAACTCCTGTAAAACACGATGAAAATGTGGAAGAATAAAAATGTGGAAGATGATGTCGTAGACCAGGCATCAGACATATCTAGCTGCATGCTTTATTGAAGATTACTCCTTTTGCACATGTACAAGTACATTTCTGTGCGCATGAATACACACACACACACATATATATACATGTATATATATGTATATATATACAGATATATATATATATACACATATACAGGTGGAGAATTCAGGGGGCAACCACACTAGTATTTGCTCCTGTAATATCTGCTGTTATTTTGTGAGACAGAATCTCTTATTGGCTTGGAACTAACCAAGTAGACAAAGCTGGATTACGAGGGAATCTTCCAGAATCCTTTTGACTCTACTAATCTAGAGCTGTGACTATAAATCATCCTTTCATTCTTGCCTTGAGTGTGTGTTGGGGATGAGGGAGTCTGCAGATTAAACTCCGGTCCTCAGGCTTACAGCTAAGCCATCTCTCTATCAACCTGTTGAATATATTTTTAATGGTAACAAAGGAGTCTTTGGTCTATAGGATGGCATTGAGCCAGAGTGCACTTGTGCTTCGAGCTGTAGGCATGTCTTATCTGCATGTCCACTTTCTCCTCTTCTCCAGGCTCTCCTCTATATAATGGAAAAGAGACTGAATGAATTTCTTCAAGGTATTAATGTAAGGGTCTAGATTTGTCCCTTACAACCTGTTCTGGTAACCTAATTCCTCAATTCAGCTGAGGAATTTGTTATGGAAACAGAATCCCTCCATGTTATTGGTAGTGGGGTGAGGATTTACTTGGATGAGATGTGGTCTAGAAAGTGAAGAACTCAGGGTGGCATTAGTGGTCTTATAAGAATAGGGAGATTTAAACCTGCATCCTTCTATCTTGCTGTGAGATGACACTGCCATGAAATGACATAGTAAGAAAGTTCTTATCATGTGCAGTTGTGGGCACCGCCTTCTCAGGATTCACAGCCTACAGAACTATGAGCTAAGCAAACAAGCATTTAAAAACTAAATTGCCAGGCTTTGGGTATATTGTTATATTAGTCAGATTTCTCTAAAGAAATGGAAGTGACAAAATGAATATATATCAAAGAGGAGATTTATTATATTGCATTAGAAACTACTGTCTAGTTAGTTATGCTGTACATGTCTCATATTAGCGAAAGCTTAGAAAGTCGGTGAAAGACTGTCTTAGCAGATCCAGTTTATTACTGAAGGTCTACAGTATTCCTGGAAAATCACTCATCTTCAGTTCACATTGGAGAACTGAAGAAGCTAGAATCCAATATCAGTGAAGGAAGGCAACAGAATCAGCAGCAGAGTAGATGAACTTGCCAGCAAATAGGCAAAGACCAATTTTCCTTCTTCCACCTCCTTCCACTGGATGATGATGCCTGTATTTAGGGTCGTTCTTCCTAAATCAAGTAACCTAATTAGCAATTCTTTTACCAGTGTACCCACTAGATTCCAGACAGTCAAGATGATAGGCAAGTGTTATAACCAAGAAAAATGGACCATAGCCTCCCTCTTAAATGACAATATGTGTGGCTGCCCACATGTTATCACAACCCAGCTTCTTGTTCATAAGGAATGTAATGCCCATATTGCCTATGTCAGCCTACCCTACCCATCTCAATAGCTCTGATAATTGAGAGAGACTAATGATCTTACAAAATTATATAAAAAAACAAAACAGAAAGAATTATGGCTTCACTTTAAGATAATCTGCATTTATGCCCTTGAGCAGAAAAGATGTACAGGTAAGTAATCCAGAGTGTCATATCTGGAGTCACAAATGTTTGTGTTGTTTTCTCTCTAGCCTCTTAGCCATGTCTCTCTGTTTGATAGACTGCAAGCCTACTCGGAAGAAATATCATCCTCACATTTTTAATGACACTGTGTGTGTGGTGAAGAATACCCAATGAAAGACAAGGTGCCATTCTATTGTAGCTTGAATGTAAACTATTTCCAAGCTCTTGTATCTGAATACTTAGTCCACAGCTACTATCTCTGCTTTGGAAAGTTATAGGATCTGGCTGCAGGTGAGTCACTGTGGGTGGCCTATAAAAAGTTATACACGTGTCAGGCTGGGCATAACGCTCTCTGCTTTCTAAGGATGTCTTCCTCTCATACTGCCATGTTGTCTCCTTCATGATGGTTTATTCCCTCCACACCAGTTAAAAACCTCAACTTGACACAGTCTAGAATTATCTGAGAAGGTAATCACAACTGAAGAATTTCCCAGACCACACTGGCCTGTGTCCTGTCTATAGAGAATTGTCTTGGTTATTAATTGATGTGACTGAGTCTAACCCTGTTGGCAGCTCATTCTTAATCAAGTAGGCCTGGGATGTGCAAGAAGGCTAGATAAACATGAGCTTGGAAACCAGCCAGCAAGTAGCTTACTTGCCTTAAGTTCCTGCCCTGACTGACTTCAATGATAGATTATAACCTGGAAGTATAAGCCAAACAAAATCTTTCCTCCCTTGGTTGCTTATGGTCAGAGTGTTTTATCACAGTAACACAAACATAGCCATTACACTCTTTGAGAGTCTCAGCCAAAGTAAAAGTCTCTCCATTTTATTGTTTCTGTGAGGCATTTGGTCATCTTGATGAGAGAAGTAGCTTTTCTTTCTTGACTTATCTCTCTCAGGAAGGATGGACATGTGGAAGGAGGGCTGTGGGACCAGGAAAGACGACCAAGAAGTAGGGATGAAGAATGTTTTGCAATTTTTTTTTTTTATATTTCAAGGAAAGAAAAGGTTTGAGAACCTGAATTTACTGAACAGACTTGGTAAAAATAATTCTCTCAGATTTGCATATCCTCAAATGGAGAAAATGCCAGGATGAGCCAACTTCCAGGGATTACGATGGAGATCAGATGTATCATTTATTTGCATGATCTGCAGACACCAGACATATGTAATATTGGATTGTTCTTTCTGTATTTCTGTTTAGGATTTGAATAGTTACATGTGGCATTCCATTTCTACCCCAGAAGATTGAAGGAATTTACTTCCTCTCTTTAAATCTAATGTGTTGCTAAATTTTTGGGGTTCATAAAAATACAGAGATACATTCAATTTCTGCGACTTAAAAAAAAAACCACTCTAACATAAATCTTTCTTAGGGACAGTTGCCATCTCAATTAATAACGTATTTATGTAAAACATATGCATTAAGAAAACTTCAGTGTCTTCAAATTTGAGAAAATGATTGCAAATTATAATTTTAAATAAGAAAAAAACTCACTTCCCGTTTTCCTTTACTTTTTGTATTTTACAGCAAATTTCTTTGACTACCTAGAAAGTATTATCAACATTGTTATTTTCTGTATCAGATATCAAGAACACAGAAACCTCTAGTCTAGGGCATCTATGGGAGTCCCCCACTATCAACTGGCTCCTATCCTCCTCTGGATCTTGCCAAGTTGTATAAGTTTTTTGAACATTGTCTTCATCATTCATCAGCTTAGCAGCAGATGGTAGGTCTTAGCTTTTCATAGGAGGCAACAGAGCTGTGTTTGCTGCATTGATCTGAATCGTTGGTCAGAATCAGTTCATCTACCATATGATGCTACAGAGTGGCTGCCAATAAGGCCACTGGTTGCCTAGCAGTGGCAATAAAGTTCAAAGTGAGATGAATCTGGTTGGTTCTGCTTGGATACATCCCCTCAGAGTTCCTTTGTTTGACAACTATCTCTCAAAAAACCACCAAAACTCTCTTCCTGGTCTAGCTGACCATCTCCTTCTGAACTGAGATGAACTCAATCAAAAACAAGACCGAAAATTTACAGTCTGCAAATGTAGCTGTCGGCTTCATGCCTAATTGCCCTTAGCCTTCCCTGCATTTAGATTCTAGGAATTTAGAAAGAGAAAGGGATATTTTCAAGAGGAGGCTTAATGAGCATTCCACAAAGAGGTAATGGAATGACTGTTCATGTTGACACCTGTAAAAATCTTACTTGAAATTTCCACATTTATATTTCATATTTGAAGTGTTAGGGCTATAGAGAGACAGTCGGCACTAATCTTTCCTGAGGCATAGATGTGCCAAGTCTCAAGGAAGACTGATGTTCTCAGTCTGATCTTTGGGGACAGCTCAGAGTGGAATCTTGGGATCACAAAAACATTTATTTCAGGTAGAGACAATGAGGATTCAAGTAGCCCATGGAGCCACCTACTGCAAAGGAACTATGGCTCTAGACTTTTCCTTTTAGGTGTTTTGCTCTTAAAAAAAAAAATCAATCCTCCACCCAGGGCAAATAGCTAAATAGCTGCAATTTTCTAGCTCATTCCTATTTTTGGCTTTTAGTGCCAGAGGCATTTGAACACCCATGTTGGAGGCTGGATTCTCACGGAGACTCAGGAACCAAGGAGAGCCAAGCTGGTTTAGATCAATTGCTCCCCATGCTTAAAGGCCTAGTAAAAACAGGTTATAATGTTTACATGACTTTTTATGGGTCAGTTTATTACAGTTCTATTCTATGGCCTACAGCGGAGGGCCATTTTACAGGCTTTGCCATATTTGACAGTTCTGTGCATCTGGTATGGGAAGCTGTTTCTTTTCTTCTTTTCATTTTCTGTGTTTTATTCCCAAGCTCCATACTTCCCTTCGTCTACAAACCTACACTCTGGCAGGCCCTTGCACACAAACCATCTTTCTCTTCCCTAGAAATCTGAAGCCATATTGAATAGATGGCTTGGGGAAAGTTGACAATTTCAAATAGTTTTCCATTCTTCTTTAGAGGCTTCGGAACCAAAAGCTGCCAGACAAGGCATTTGACCAGAAGACATAGTGTATGTGTGCAGTACATCCTGTGAGTTGTTTCTTCTCTGTTTTTGTTAGTCTCATTTAAGGGTAAGAGTGCAAATGTCAGAGCCCAGTAAATCACTGCCTAACCATTTGATGGTTTTATTCCTTTGGAAAATATCCTAACCTGTCAGAGGCCTCCTCATCAGACCACAGTAAGGGATAAAAATTAGCTTCTTAATGCATGGTGCATGGACCAATAGTGACTTGTCCATTAGATCATTAATCAGCTCTTATGGAACATTCACTATGTGCTAGGTATGGGCTTTAAAGGCAGAGAAAATGAGCATTCATAGTTTCTCCGCTCCAGTTTTTTACAATGATAAGCCCATGTCAGCAGGAAAACATGGAGCAAGGTGAAAAAGGTTGTGCAAAGCAGTGCAAGAAAAAGTCCTGGGAGGAGGTGACATTGAATAGAAGACTGAGTCTAGTATGTGAGTGAGCCATGAAGTGATCTGTGGCAAACCATTTTGTGCAGAGAGTTGGAGAGGGCAGAAGCTTTGAGTGGGTCGAGCAGGGTGTTAAGAGACATTCTTCTAGACCCTAGCTGTCTAGAGTAAGGATGTAAATATGGGGAGAAGTTTGGTTTAAACAAAGTGTGTAGAGGACATTAAAATGAGTCACTGAGGGAAATAGGGAGCCATGGTTTAATTACTCTGTTTTCAGCTGGAAATGAGTCTATAAGGGGAGAAAGACAAGAAACCAGGAACAAACACTTCTTCTGTCAGATAGATAAAACAAACACCTACAGCTTCCATCTCTGGAAGACAATAGTTTATTCTTAGTATGAATGTCTTGATTTTATTAGTGGATACCTTAGCTTATAATCTTGAGGCAGTTTTAATTTTATCCCTACTACTTTATGTCTTTTAAAAATATAGACCCTCCCATTAAATTATAGTTGCTTTTAGCATTTTCTTTTTAAATGTTAAGTTCAGCATATTTATGCTATATGGATTAAGGTTTCAAAAGCCATAACAACGTGGTCCCATATGGTTTCAGTGAGAGGCCTGGAAACCTGCATTGTGAGACAGAGAGAGAAGCTTGTCAGTGTGTGTGTGGGGGGGGGGCTTAGGTACTGAGTAGATAGTTGGTTTGGGAGAAGCATGCTCATTTATGGGTGAAATTCAGCTGCTCATATTTTACCAACGTCTATGAGAGCAGTGGATATGTCCTCAAGAATGGCTCTCATTCTCCTATGGATCCAGTCTTCTGTACACTTTTAGTTATACAGAGGCCTGTGTTTTAGCCTGGGTCCAAAGCTTTGACTGGGACATGAAGAGCCTCCATACACCGTCAGCAAATAACAGCGTGCTTTTGAGGGATTTGAAACACCAAAAAAAGAAAACGAGATGGGATGTTTTAATGATAAGGACTCCCTCCACAGAAGAATTGTTTGTATGTATTTATAAGTGTCTTTATAAAAGAAATACATAAAATGCTCTTTCTCTGCAACTCATCTCAAGGCAATTGAAAGAGCTGTTCTCACCTGCTGGCCCTGCCTAGTGTTGTCTGTAGTGTAGGACTGGGAGGGGCTGGGATTTCACTCTCCAACTCTGCTCTGCCAATCATGCTTGAAATTCCAGCCCAAGAGATGAAGGCTTTACACACTTGACCCCTATAAAATGCAGACACTGTGGGGAGGGACTATAAATCATTCAAGCCTCACTCTGAGTTTATCAGATTCCCTCGTCCTATCCAAGCAGTGTGTGAAGGGTGGGGATGAATAGAAAATGCAAGGGCACAGCACTGGGAGTGGCCAGCACAATGAGAATACCTTAAAGTTGGATCTATGTGGCTGACCCCATGGTGGCTGACCATGATGCTAATGGGAGCATAGAGGGCAAAACTGTACTTATAATAGCCTTTGTGTGGGGATCCAGTAGTAGCAGCAAAAGCATAGTAACATCCAAATAATCGTTCAATAGTTCCCACTTATGCAGTGGCAATTAAAATCATTTATATGATTGGCTTCAGAGAGGCAGTTGGGGAGCTGGGTTTATGTGCCAAGTTACTCTCATTCAGTTGTTTGAAATAGCAGGCCACCACATCTGTTAAAAAATATATATATTCTCTTGAATTTTTATGAGTTGGACTCATCGCGTCTCTGTTTCTGCTTAAAAAAATAGTAAAAGCTCGAATATATAACTGGTTTCCATCCCCAAGAGTGGGCACACATATCGTATTACGTGATCCTTGGAAAGCATCCCTTCCTCTGCAAAACTCAGCCACACTTGGATGTTTTCTTATGCTCAAATTGACTCTCTTTGCCAGTAGTTGGACTCAGTCTCACAGTACAGGTGGTCAAATCAAAATCAGGAATGAACATACAGCATACATTTTTATCCATTATCATGCATAGGACTAATATTAGGAGATAGCCTTTGTGTATTTACATTTTATACAGGCCACACATGCACACACCAAGAAATGTATTCTTTGTATAGGTCTAAAGAAAAGTTTCAACTTTCACTGGGGCTTACAGTGGAACATTAGTTTATCTTGGAACTTTTAGACAATGGCACATTTTTGGAGAAATCCTGAAACCCACATAACTCAAAGTTGGCAGCCATACCTGCAGTTGTCCAGAGGAAAACAAAGGACCTGAGATTTTCAGACAAAATAGAAAGTGACACAAGGACAGGAAAGCAAGCTTTGTAGGCGCTTTGTCCATCTGGTGTCCATAGGCTGTAGCCTGAAACTCAACACTCCATTCAAAATCTTAAAAATCAGGCTAGTAAGATGGCTTATTGCTTAAAGGAATGTTCAGCCAAGCTTGAATGACCACGTTCATCCCCCAGCACCAATATGGCAGAAGGAAAGAGACAACTTCCACAGTCCTCTGATCTCCATATGGGGGCTACAATATGAACACACACACACACACACACACACACACACACACACACACAAACACACAGTCTCTTCCTCTCTCATGTAAGTGCAAAAGAAATCTTGGAAATCATGTTTTAAATAAAAGAACCGAATGGAGTGTGGGTCAGCGGCATCAGAGGGCATTGCATGGAGTAGGACTGGCATCATCTAATAGCAGTAGAGACCAGAGTGTGTTCCATGCTTGTCTAGGGATTCGGGTCAACATAATCATTGTCTTGAGAGTTTGAAGGTATTTTGTGTGAAGTGCACTTTTCTGTAGAACCATAGCAATGGAAACAAAAGTGTAACAATTTCAAATATGTAAGGATGACATTTATGATAGCTGGAATTGCATAGTTTTAAAGAGACTATTGGAAAGTTTGCTGGTTCACTAGAGTTGTAAATGTTGCAGAATTGTCTATATGTCATAAACACAAGTCTGTAATGTGAGAGACCAGTAAACAGGCAATGTTTACTCACTTTGCCTATTCCAATGGACTTGAGTGGATGTTGATTAGCACTTTGTTTTCTATCCCATCTAGCCTGTGTTTCTTTTCACATACTTCCTCATTCTTCTTCGGACTTTCTTCATCATAATGGATACAATATTCTATCTTTGGACACACATCCATTAAATAATTATTCTTATTTTTTGTTAACTTGTGAGGTCAAGGTCATAATTTTAAATTTTCATTTTTATAAAACATGCAGTATTCTTGTGTAGGAAGAACATTCAACAGTTTTGGTAGGTCAAATCCCGTCACGCGCAACATCACCAGCAAGGAAGATGTGACAATCCGGCTCTTCCTTCAGCAGTTTATTGGGACCTTTTTCAGAAGCTTCTACCCCGGGGGGACCCCACTCAATAGCTAAAAACTCTCAGGGCTTCTAAACCAAAATAAGCCACGTAGGTACTGCTCATAGGTCCATGTACACGGTAGCAAGCCACAATCCAAGGCCAAGCCAAATAGGGAAATGTTTATGGCAAGACAGGAATTGTTTATGGAAAGAGAGGAATCAGCGCCATCTTAAGGCATACTCATGATGACTCAGCTCTCTACAAAATCCTTTGAGTTTGATTTGAAATTGCTAACAGGTCTTCTATGTGCCACAACTTAACTTGATTCATTGAAGTAAGCAAATATTTTTATTCTAATTTTCTGACCATTTATGAAGGAACAAACACTAGAGAGTCAATTATTTTCCTGAAGAAAAATAGTATTGTATTTTTAGCTCATAACTCTAGCTAAACTATGATTCATATTTTAAGCAAAAATGTAATTTTAAGGTTATTAAGTTTAGTTCCTAAAAATCAATGAGTCTAAAAGTCAACAAGATGCTATTTTCTCATAGTTTTTAGATTTTGATGTAGGGAGAGAGATAAAATCCATACAGAAATAGTGATAGCATGCTGATAAATGAGATATGGCTAAGTAGTGCCACTGGGTTGATATTTTAAGTCAGAAAGGAGCTTGTCTAGGTTGCAAGGTTAATGGAAAGGGCAGCTCTTGAGTGGGGCCTGAGGGTGTGCAAAAATGATGTAGTGGCTCATGATAGGATACAATGAACACTATAGTGAGGCTGGAGAAGAGATGCTTTGCTCACAATGAAGGGAGGCCATGGAAAATAACATGAAAAGTTCCACTATGTAAAGACACAATGGATATCAGTTTGAACCAGGGTTCTTAGCAATGGTTGGCCGGTGACTACAGTGTCCAGAGAAATGTGTGGGAGCTTCATTCTTTGAAGAGGAACTGTGAGAAGTAGGTTGTGACTGATGATGAGAGCAACAGAGAAATAGGATCAATGAGACCATGCAGGAAAATCTCCTTCTAACTGGGACCAAAGAGGACATCAGCTGTGGGCTCTAGCAGGGACATGGTGTACAAACAATGAAGGGAAGACAGAGATGAAAAATCCTGTAGAATCAGAATTAAAGCAAACCAGACAGTTGGGAAAGTGAACATGACAGAAGCCTAGGCCAAAAAGTGTGTCTTGGAAAGAAGCTGGCCTCCGCTATGCTCTTGCAGGGTATGGATTCGGGCAGCTGGAAATGTAGGAGAATGTATCATAGACCTAAATCCAGAATTTATCTACAAAAATGCGTCAGAAAAAGAATGAAAAAAATCAAAGGAGGAAATGCTTCACATGCATTTCATGAATTATTTAAGCTTTTTGAAATGGGAACACATGTTATTTTTATAGTGTATTTATTTCCTTAAAAGAGTGAGCTGGAGTGAATGTTTGGAACACCTCATTTTTTTGGCAATATCCTTGTAATAGAGAGTTAGTTGTAAGAGAAGAAAAGACCTCAGCATCATCCTTCATCTTTATTTTATGTTTATTTTATAAATGAAATCACCATTAGGCAAGGTCTTTAACCAAATATTTATGTTGTTTAATATCATTCTGATTAACTTATAATATTTTATCAGCTAAAAGCTGATGAATTTTTAAATGAAACACAATGTACTATGGAATTTTATTGGGATTTAAGAAGCCTGCTTTTTAAACCGCATTTAAGGAGTGATTATCTGTTCAGCTTTCTCTCAGGGATACTTAGCAAAAAGGAAATGCTAATTTGTGCTGAGACTTCTATAAATGGGATAAACCTTAGACTTTATACTCTTCCCTCAATGAACATATCCATTTGTACATTTAATTTTCAATGTCATGGCACCTGCCATGACTCATCTCCTTTTCTGCTTGTTCACAGAGGTGACATGTCCCAGGAAAGTAGTTTTTCCAATGGTTCACGTGTATCTGTCACTCAACCAGAAAGGCATGGTGACCTTGTGAGGGCTTGAGCAGTAGATCTCAGATACAGTGAAATGTGGGTTAAAAACAAACTTCTTTGTTCCTCCTGGACAGTTGGTATGCTCTCAACACTTTCTCCATAGCATCACCTCAAAGGGGAGACTCTAATTAGTCAAAGAATCTTTCCTGCCGGGTGTGACATTTTCTCAGACATGATGTCACCTTCCAAAATTGCTTGGCTCACTGAAGGAAATATAAAACATGTTGACGTTAGGCTGAAGATTAATTGGGTTCTAATTTTTAATTTTGGAAATCTTCTTGGTCCTTTTGAGTGACAGCTGAGATCAAACTTGTGAATATATTGGAATAAATTACCTAAGGTAACACTATCTTTGGGAACTTTGTGATATTAATGAAATTGTAATGGAAGTATGAAGTGGTTTTTAGGCTATGTATGATACACAGTCTGAGCATTGTGTTGGTTTTCACTCTGGGATTAAATTAAATTTAGATAAAATTCAACTGAATTATCTTAGTATTTGAGGCTTCAGACATTTGTTTCAGAACTTTTTAGACAATCTTAAATTTCTGGAAGGCTTTTTGAAAATTGTCTGGATTTGTCATTTATTGTTACTATTTTTAAGATTATGAATGGTTTCTTTTTCTCTTTTTTGTATGTTTTGTTTTTTTGAGACAGGGTTTCTCTGTATAACCACCCTGGATATCCTGGAACTCACTCTGTAGACCATGCTGGCACCAAACTCACAGTGATCCATCTGCCTGTGCTTCCAGAATACTGGGATTAAAGGAGTGTAACATCACTGTCTGACTAAGTTTATGAGTTTTAAATTTTAACCCAATATGGGATTCTAGTTAATTATTTGTGTATACATTTTGAAATTAAAGCATGTAATTTTAACTTAAATATTTATTACTGCTTTTTTCACATTCAAATAAATTCAAAAAATTATGTGTGAATCAATATTTTAGCTTTGAATTTAGAGTTAATGCTATTTTAATAATACTAAAATTTAAAACTAACTTTGAAGTACAAATATTCATATACGCACATTATATATATACACACATATAATTACAGTTGTTTTATCCATAGAAAATGAAACAGAGAGTACTTTAATAAAGTGTTTCTCACATTTGTTGTGAGACATAATTATATGTTAATACCAAGAATAGCATCTCTCCCGCTAATTATAACAATAACTTTTAGGAGTAGAAGTGATTTTCCTTAGATATAGTGCTAAGTGTATGTAATAATGTTAAGACAAACTATTATAAAAACACTCTGGGTGGCTGAAAAAGAGCATGATATCCTGAGGACATCTGTATGAAAGTCACTCCCATACTTGGAGGTTTATAAGAAGTTCTTACTTAGAAGTTGAAGAAGGCCGGCTCCAAGGATGTCTCAATAGATGAGAGTTCAGACATCTCCTGTCAGATGCCTTACCAAAGGCTATAGAAAGGCAATTGCAGTCTGGAGCCAGGTGCCAGAATTTGGGTGCATAATAGAAGTCAAGTTGTAAACTTACCTAGAAACATAGTATGCTAGTGCAGTAGAAGGCATTTGTCCCCCAGAGAATGAACCTAGAATGAAGGGCTGAAGACCTTTCCAGTGGCAAAAGCTGGTATACAAGTTCAGGTCTATTCAGACTTTCAAACCAGATCTTCAGTCTCTGTTCCTGCAAAGGTAATGAAGGAGAGCTGTGATACAGATAAGCCAGGGTGTAGTAATTGGAAAGACACAGCCAGGAACCAGATCCACGCTTCCATGTATGCTTTATAAATCATGGCACAGCACTCATAACATGGTGAGCATTTGATAGGAAGATGCATGTAACATGAATTCGGATTGTATTCAAAGACACTCAGAGCCAAATATTGGGGAAAGGCTGAAATATCAGAGAGAGGAAACACCACAGTCAAATCTCACTCAGCTGTCTTCCAGCTTCCTCAGTCTTGCTCTGGTTGCTTTTGCCTCTGCTAGTTTTCTACATGGTCTTCAATACCCTTCTCTCCAGCTGTATCCCATCCAGGTTAGGGTTAAAGGCAGGAACTACTCTATTTGGTAGTTAGCCTTGAACTCACAGAAACACAGAAAGTTTTGTCTCTGGAGATATGGGATTAAGGGTCACCACTCCCAGGCTTTCCCTGTGCTGGGATTAAAAGTGTGTGCCATTGAAGCCCAGTTGTTTGGCCTTGCATTCAAGGATGAAGAAATTCCCTGAGCTGGCTGCCTATGTTTTGACTGTGTGTGTTATCTCTGGATACTTTAGGTTTTATTAAATATGTAAAATATCACCACAGATGCACTCTACAGCCTCATCAAACTAGACCAGATAGATCCTTAGGAACAAATTCAGAGGCTTAGATTTAATCCTACCCTTGGTGAACAGCCCTTGTGGGTTAGACAGGGAACCCTGACATTGAGTTTTCAGTTAAAGAAATGACTGCGATTTCCAGTTGCAAAGTATGGCGTGTGTGTGTGTGTGTGTGTGTGTGTGTGTGTGTGTGTGTATGTGTGTGATAAACAATGACATTTTAAAACTAAAGTAAATGTTTCAAGGCCCTGACAGTTTCAAAAGAGAAGGTAGTTGGTAGTAGATGGTGGTTTCGGTGAGAAAGTAGTAGGGAGTAAATTATTTGTGTACTTTAGGGCTGGCATTAGTAGTATTTGCTTAAAATAAATGCAGAAGTGGTGAAAGAGCAAACAATGGTACTTGACTTCTTCCTGAGAAAATGAGTATGAGCTAAGACATGTTTTATTTACAGCCTCTGCAATTTTATTCCTATTTAAAGTTATCTGAATTTACCCAAATATCTATTTTTTCTTGTAAACCTGTGAAAAACCCTCAGTGACCATTACTAAGCTAATATGACCTTTTCATCTTACCACCCAACACATTGCCTCAGAAGAAACCTAGACTTGTCTTTACTTAGTCATGGTTAGGGGGTATGTAGACATTTTACTCTTGCATCCCAAGTTTCTGTTGTAGGCTTTTTACATGTTTCAATCAAAATGTGCCTCATTTTAAAAGCAAAAAAAACGTGGCCTAGGACATGAAAGCATGACAAACAATAAGGCCTTTTAAAGATCTAGGTGCACATGTGTTGATGGCAGCATTGGAATGGAGACTCAGTGCTGATGTCTGAGCATGTGTCTGTGACCAAAAAACAAATCTGAAATGTCTGGAAAGAGAGTTGAGGGCTGGTAAGGAGGAAACCTGAGTCCAGCACATAAACTGTGTAATACATTTGATGATGGAAGTGTGTAGAGTGAAAACCCCTCCACCAGGACACGTGAAGATTCCATGCTGCCTTAGGACCAGGCACCAGGAACAAATCTGGGTTTTGAGACTGGCTCTGCTATTTATGAACCTTGTGATCTCAAGGAATTCAGCCTTCTTTTTGAGCCTTAATTTTACTTCTTATTAAAGGTGGGCAATAATATTTACTTGATCAGTTTGCTAGAAAATTTCTAAGATTTCTGTTTGAAGTGCTTAACGCCTCGATTTTGTTAGGAATAATTTCTTTGATATTAAGATATTAAATAAATGGCTGGAGAAATGGCTAGGGAATTGAGAATACTGGCTCGTCTTTCAGAAGACCTGACTTTGATTCTCAGTACTTACATGTCAGTTAACAGCTATCTGTACCTCTAGTCTCAGAGGATCTGAGGGAACCAGCACATGCAGTACAGAGTCATACATGCAGAGAATACATACATACACATACATACATACATAAAGTAAGTAAAAAATCCTAAAAAAATTAAAAGATATTAAGTAAGATGATACATTCTCCTCTTATTTCAAACTTTGACCAGCTGAGGGTTACTGCAAGCTACTCTGGAGCAGGCTGGTTGATGGAGATCCACTGAAAGAAACTATCCTTGCTTTGCTTCAATATCATTTAAAGATTTCTAAGAGATGCAGATACTAGAGTTTAAAAAAATTAGAACAGGATTTGAGAAGAAATACAAAATAAGAAAGCTCATTGGAGCTTTATCCAATGCAGACAGAACTGGTGAGTAAAAGATAAGAGAATCCTGGGAAAGAAGTATAACATAGATATGAAATGGCACCATTTATCTAGGGAGTGAGTTGTGTATGTAGAACATATATGTGGTTGAAAGAGGACAGAAGTATATAAACCGTGAGATAAATGAGGGTCTTCTTGGATTTGTTATAATAAGGGGAAATAGACAGGCATCATGAAGTCTGAAACAGGAGTGATGTACACACAACATGCACAATTCCCCTTCATCCTATTACTTCCATAAATTCATCTGAGAATTTGCCATTTAAAATATCTATAGTGTGTGTTTGACCCTGATTTTACTCTGCTAAATAGTCATTTTTTATAAAGTAGCTTTAATGTGGCATACCTATTGTATTTTTGAAGGCATACACTAAAAATAGTTAATACTGTACATTTTAATAGGCATTTCAATTTATTTATTTAAGAATTATTTGTATATGTATATGAATGTATGCGTGTATGTGCGTGCGTGTGTGCGTGTGTGTGTGTGTGTGTGTGTGTGCGTACACTCATTTTACAAAGCACCCATGGATGTCAGAGGTCAGTAAGTCCCAGGGATTACACTAATGGTGTCAGACTGGGCTACAAGAGCCTTTACCTGCTGAGCTGTCCTGTTGTTCCCATAGCAGTCATTTAAACCTGTACATTCATCATCACAGTCTAATAGGAGCATAAAGATTACTTCCCAAAATTTCCCGAGTCTCCTTTGTAACATCTCTCTCCTACCCTCTTCCTTGCCTTTCTAGGCAAATGCTGGCGCACATTTTCCCCCACTGGAAATTAGCTTCAAATTTTTATAGCTGTACATTAACAGAATAAAACATTATGTTCTTGGATTAGCATATATTAGTTGTACAAAGTAATGGGTTTCATTATGATGTTTTTGTAAATGCATTCATGATACCACTTCTGGGCATATACCCTATGATAGTTTAAATGAGAAATTTATCCCAGATGATCAGGAATTGAACACCTGTCACTGTCTAGGAAGGTGCAGCCTTATGTCACTGGGGCCGCCTTTAAGAGTTCATAGCTTTCCTTCAACCCCAGCTCATTCTCTCTGCTTTGTATTTATACTTTAGAATGTAAACTCGCAGCTTCCAATTCTGACCACCTGCTGCTATGCTTCTCTCCCAAACCCTCTTTGCCCCAACATTATAGACTCTGCTTCTGGAACCATACATCAAAGTTAACTTTTTATCTTATAAGGTCATGCCATTTTATCAGGATAGAAAACTAATAAAAATCCTAAAGAATTGACTGAGACCCATCCGTACTGTAGCATTATCAGTCACTACCCTTTTTGTGTTAAGTAGTGGTCCATGCTATGAATGTACTGTCACTATTTATCTATCCTCCTGTTGACAAATATATGGTTTGTTTCTGCTTTGAAGAAAGCTATTTCTTTAGCTTAATTTTAGTGATGTATCTCGGCACTTTTTCACTCTGAGTCTCAGAAAAGACAAGAATATGTCTCTGAGTTGACTTCCTATCAAATGATGAGAAGATGCGGTTATCAGTTATTTCATGTACTCATGGTGGTGATCCAAAGACTAGCTTAGCACTTTTAATTATTCTGTTACATCAAGCTTCTCACAGGCCTGTCACTTAAGGGGCCACATGATAGGTGTTGTGTGGCCAGTAGCACTTTATAGCTGAGTATCAGTAGAGCATTCACAGCTACATTTACAACCCATGCTGGGTGCCCATATATACTTATTCCTATTTTTTAGACTCTTTCTTCTAGATATATGAGGCAAATAAAAACTTTGAAAGTAATTTCATTCTGTGATCCCTCAATTCTTGTTCCATTTTTATGATCTGTAATGATATATTCTGGCTTCATTGATGACATAATTCTTGCTTTAATCTATTGTTCATTATAATGTCTGTAGAGGAGATCCTTCATTCACAAGGTCAAAGATGTACACATGGCCTAAAAAGCTAGGTCTTCCAGCTCTGTGCTAGTTTTATGCTTTATTTAGATATTAGGATCATATAAACTTCAAAATAAAAATGTTATTGAGGCCATTTTAAAAATTGAAACTTGAAGGTAGAGATCAATCCTCAGACTTTCCTTTATAAATGCAATGTCAAAAACAGTAACAAAGTAGAGCAAAATAGTTTATTTAAAATTATTATTTATCACTTCAATTCCAGCAAAAATCATTACTCACAGAAAACATAGCTTAATTTCTTCACGTTAAGCGTTTTTACAAATTGAAAGCCTATTTTTGGCTCCTCTCAAACTTTTCACCTTGCCAAGGTAACAGAATACATTCAGAAATGTAATACCTTTTAGGTCTAAATGAAAACAGAAACATGCATAAAAACCTAAAGCTTCTTTAGAATGTCCAAAGGATAACAAATCCTTCCTGGAGAATTTGAGATACTATGATTTTTTTTTTTTTTTTTTTTTTTTTTTTGCTTTTTTCATTTGGTACAATTCAATAAGCTACTTCAAATAAATGGATAAAATTAAAAAATCATTTCTCAGGCCACCTCTAGTAGAGTAAGAGCAGTGATGAGCTTTTGCATTAAGTTCCAGGGGTGCAGTGAATATATTAGCTTGCTGTTGCCTCTACTTTGGATCAGCATGTGGCAGTACCAATGAGAATGGAGTTGTTTACACATCCTGTCCTAATTGCCCCCCTAGGCTGTTGCCAGCCGAACTGGCTTTCTGACTGTAATGAGCAATGAAGGGCTTGGCATCTTTTTTCAGGGTCTGAATGGTGGCCCAGCCTGGTCTTGCCAATACAAGCAGTGTTAGTGTTTAATAAAGATGAGCATCCTTGTAGAGCCTTGCTCTAAAATTAACTCTGCAATTAGAACTTACTCCTAACCACTTAGTGTTTCAGATATTAACAAATGTTGAAGATTATATGAAAATATTCATATAGGGATAAATGACTGTGTAGCATTATCAAGATTTCATGTTGTATATATTTTTTACAGTGATCATAGCAGAAATGGTTGCAAACAGATAGCATAAAAAATGCTCTTATGACATGGGTCTTCGGTTTTGCTCTGGTGTTCCCTTAAGTGGCCCCAGTGGGCTCCTCCCCAGGGTTTGGTACAGCATATACACAGGGAGGAATCTCTGTAGGCCCACCTGTTTCCCAAATTTCCTGCTGTGTTCTGGCCTTAAGAACTTAGTGGCTTGGAGAGGTGACTCTGAAAATGGAATATCCAACTGTTCACTTTCAATTTCATCATGGCCTTCGTGGTTCAGCTCATATATCAACCTATAAATCGGGAACAGTGAGGCCAGTGTTCCAGACACATAAATCTCATCTTCCCTTATTTCAAATTACCTTTGTCCCCACTCTCCTTTAATATATTACCTATGTGCCAACATCCCCTGTATCTCTTGGACTTTGGAAACCTTAAACATTTTAAGCTAGATTGTTCCATTTCCGTTTTACCTATCTTCAATGTCACGATGTCTTCTGTGTTGACCTATCTCAGTCTTCCAGCATGTCACTTTCCACTGATGTCTTTTTACCTTCATTTCCTCTTGCTGACTTAGACAATAATTTTAGTTGTCTAATCATCAGAACATTTCATTTTCTCCATTTATTTTATCTGATATTTATTTACAAATCAATGTTTAAATCAACTCAAACACCCCTTCCTCAGTTTTGATTATAGTTGAAAAGATAATTGAGTGGATTCAGTGTAGGTGGGGTACCTTACATGAAGAGTAAGTTAGAACTTACAGACGATACCTCTGCATACCTTTTGAAGAGGCGAACATCTGCAGAAATCAAGACTCAGATGCTGGAGAGGGTTTATAGCATTCACAGCTTATGGTTCTTCAACCGACATTGGAAACTGGCCATTCTTTGAAATGGCAACCACTCAACCAATAGTCATTACTCCCCTGGGCATTTACTTAAAACACATGAAAGTTTGTGGGATTAACATGACTCATATACATTTGTTTGCAACAATCTTAGAATAGTAGAAATTGAGCAACAACTCAGGAAGACAAATGATAAACTGGAGAAGAAGAAATGACTCTGACATTGAAATGAAGGAAGATGGCATTTATAACCTCACTAGTAAATGTCAAATACACAATAGCAATGAAACCAGATATGGGTTCACATTGTATAGAGGCGGAGAATTAGCCATATCATATTATGGCAGGAGCTCATTTGGCAAAGGCTTTCTCTGTACTGAGAAAGAGGAAAGACCAAGAGGAAAAATTTCATCTGGGATAGGAATCTGTGAAACTGCGTTGGGGAGCTGCCTGTGGAGGCACACACTTGTCAAACCTCTGCAAATGCCAAGAAAGTCCCGGGCTTTCCATGATGTGCTTGCCAGTGAACATGTTCAACAAATGTTTCTGAATCCCTCCACCTTTTATGAAGTTAATCCATTTTCAGAGACTTTGTGTCGTTAGTGCTAAAACTTTCTCAGTACTTTTTACATATACTATCCTCAGCACTCTCCCTCTTTCTGTCTAGAAATAAATATCTTTTTTTTTCTTTAAAATAATCATTGTCCAATCCTGCTATCACCACAAGAAACCTTTTCATTCTCATTTTCAAAAACTTCTTGAAATAGCATCATCTCTCTTCTTTGATTCAGATCTTCTAATCACATTACAATTTACTGCAATCAAGTACTTGCCCAACATTCTGTTAGTGTTACTCCTAATAATTTGATGAATAATATGTCTGTGCATAGTATTCTTGTCCTTACCTTCCTGCTAGTTGACCCTTATTATGTTATATACCCTGACCAGTCTTCCTGTACAGTTTCATCTGCCTTGGCCCTGGTGTATTTACCTTCAGGTTCTACCGATCCTGAGTGCCTTTATCCTGAATACTTTCTCTTCCTACAAGGGTTACCTTCACATGGCCCAGATCTTGTCCTTAGTTTTCTTGTCTCCCTGTTATTAACGCTCCCATTCATCACAGAAGTATATTGAAAGTAGTATGTACATGATGTCTAGATTAACTTGTGGGATTTTGTCTTAAATGTAAATCACACTTCGATGTGTTTATTATTCCTGCTAGTTCCCATGCCGCTTTGCTTCAACCCCAGAACTCTCCTCTTATCAATTGAGAAATATCTGCTCTTTGCATTATTGCTTTTCTTGCCATGTACTCAACAGCCATGGAAGAAAAACTCTAAAGCTTCCCAAACCATCTCTGCTGATTACTTTTTTTAGTAACACAAACTAGTGGAGTGGGATGTCTTTCTGTGTGCTGTGAGTATCATTCATTAATAAAGGGACTGTTTTGGCCTATGGCAAGGCATCTTAGAAGCAGGTGGTTAATCTGAGCATAGATAAAGGGGAAGGAGGGTAGAGTTAAGAGAGACTTGATACAGCTACCCAAGAAGCAAGATGTAAAGAAATAGGTAAGCCATGGGCCACGTGGCAAGACATATTAACAAAAATGGGTTAAATTAAGATGCAAGAGCTAGCTAGCAATATGCCTTAGCCATAGGACAAGCAGCATGTAATTAATATAAGCATATGAGTCATTTTAGGGGGCTAAGCAGCAGTCATACTATGGGCGGGCCTGGACTGTGGGGCTAGGCCAGGCCAGAAACTCATATTTCAAACTGGACTTGGGGAAAGGAAATCTCAAGTGAGGAATTACATCCATAAGACTTACCTATAGGTAAGTCTTTGAGAGTAATTTTCTTGATTAATGAGTGATGTAGAAGGGTACATCCCACTGTGGGAGATACCACTTCTAGGCAGGTAGTCCTGGGATTATTCATAAAAATAGACTGAGTAAGGTAGAAGGAGCAGTCAGTAAGTAGCATCCTTTCATGATATCTACTTCAGTTCCTCCAGGTTGCTGCCTTGACCATCTGCTCTGTCTTCTCTTGATCATGGAATCTAATCTGGAAGGCATAATGAACTCTTCCCTCTTTAATCTGGCTTATGCCAGTGTTAACCAAGAAAGCAACCTGGCATACCTATCTGACTTATCTTTAATTCCCTCTTATTGCATTACTCAAACTCACATAACTTGTTGCTTTTTTATGGTTTAACTGTGAATACTGGCTCATGGTTTGAGTACTGGGTCCCTAGATGGTGGCCTTATTGTGGGAAATTGTGAGGTCTTTAAATGTGACTTAGCTGGAGGAGGGGGTCACTGCTGGGTTGATGTTAGGAGTTATCATTGGTTCTGCTTCTTTCCTGCCCCCTTCACTACCTTCTTTCTCTTTCTTTATTTCTTGTCTCTGAATATGTAAGAAACCATGCTTCAGGCTTCGGTTACCATAGCTACAATTCTCTCCCATCCTACCACCTAACCGTTCCAGCCATGAAGGGCTGTATCCTTTGGAAGCATGAGTCAGAATAAACCTTTCTTCCCATAAGTCTCCTCTTTTAGGTATTTCAGAATAGCAACAAAGCAAGTGTCACACACATGTTCACCATCAGAGTCATATTCAAGCATCTTACTATCCTTTGTGCTTGACTCTGCCTGGGTGAAGTCCTCATCTTCTCCCTCACAAGCCTCCACAGGGCTAGTGAATTGGTTCCTCGTCTTTTCTTTTTCTCTCTGCCAAGGATAACATTGCATATTTTGTAGCCAGTGTTTCTTCACTTCATGATAGAAGTCATATTTCATCAGCATGTGAAATACAGGCTTTTTATTTACTACCAAATATGTATAGCAAATTTTTCTGCCCACCCTCAACCACTCTTCTTTCTCAGTTTAAAAAGTCAGTTATTTTACTTCAGCTCACTTTTATTATTCACATGTAACCACACATGCATTGCACTATCTTCTCAATCTTTAGAACTTGTCACACATGGAAGAGATCCTATTAGATTAGGGAAGCCCAGGTCTGAGCACATATTTTTCTGTTATTTAATATCTTTGGGAACCCTCTATCAACCTTCTTTTTGCAACTGATGGAGACCACTACACAAAACCACAAGCAATTAAAATGGAGGACTTGGAAGCCCAGCCCCAATGGATAAATCTACAAAGCACTACTACATCTAGGGAATATTGGGAAAGGGTGAAGAGGAATAGCTGGGAATTTATAGCAGAACTTTTCCCTGTGCAGTTGGAGCTTTGTCTTTTGTTGTAGCTGTTGATAGCCAGGGTTTGCAAACATAGTGCTTAAAAGTCCTGAAACCACCATGCAGCCAGAGGAAAGACCAAGTAGATAATGGAACACCAACTCAAAACCATAAGGTAGCTACACATTAGCCCCATGCCAACTCCAACACAGTTTTTATGTTAGAAAAATATTATTAAACTCACATTTATAAAATTGATACCTTCCTAAACAAAGTCTGCACCTCCCAACAATTTGGAGTGATCCCAACATTTTTTCCCATGTACCCCCTTTCCAATTTTAGGGAAACCTCTCTATCTAAAGCAGATGCTTATCTCCTGGTTTGAGTTCACATATTTAAATCTCTACACTTGAAATTTCCCTTTTTCTGTGGTTATTATCAGTGAATATGTGAAGGTATGTCTTACACTTTAAGATGACTCCCTCCATGAAGCTTTCATCAAGGGTCAGCTCAGTTGTTCCCCTGTTCAATATATAACAGGCTCCTATGAGCTAGTTGTATGTAGAGTGTACCAGATGAGGAAAGATCGCAAGCTAAATAAACCTTCCTGTGTAAATGTGTTGAAGTTCATGGTTGACTGAGTGCTCTCACCTAGCAAGGACTGAATATTGGCTTTTAGTGATGATGGTTGGCTTGATGGGCTTATACAAGTTTGTAACTCATCCTGAATATTATTGAATTCTATATGTAGTTTTTATTATACATTATAAGAATGTTTATTTCAGGTATTTAAATATTGTTATTTATTTCATATTTGGTTTTTCAGATTGAAACAATATAAAATCGTATATATTAGGCACATTTCTGTATAAATTATGCACATGAATTTTTATCTTCATTGATTTAATGTTTTAATAAAGAATACATCAAATACACATATAACTACAGTTAGCTAACTGCTCTTATATAGGGTGAACATATAGCAAAAGACTGTAACTTTTATCTATGTCATAGATTCAGTGATATTTTATGAGAAGCATTTATCTTCAGGACATGAGACTACAAAAATATCTACTTAAGATATAACAGCAAAATAATCCTAATAATAAAACATTTTAAAATAAAATATGCCAATATTTTATGTGGTTTACAAATTGAAAAGAATCACTTGTTATGGGGCTGCAGAGGATATCAATGTGTTTGGAGAGAAGTAAGAGCAATTCTTCTCATGATACTGTCAAAATGGGGGTACCTGATGAAGTAAATATACTTAAGAGTTATAGAAGATTATTGGAACATATTGTGAAAAAATTCATGAACATGAATATAGTCAGTTTTTCACAAGTCCTGATTGTCTTTATGTATATATTCATAAAAGCTGGTATAATTTGCTATTCTTCTATCTTGTAATAGATAGATAGAAATTATCTTCCCCTAAACTATCTACTTGAAAATAACTACTCATTCTTCTATGAGCATTTAAATGAAGCACCAAATTTTGACATAATCACATACTCCCTAAATATGAAAATGAAGCTTTTACTTGCTAAACAACTAAAGGGCTGGCTATCATGTTGTTCATTTGTTTCTAGGTGTTGTGCCCCCTGTGCACTGGGGCATGATCTATGCTTCCACAGCAGAATGGTTTTGTGAATAGCTTTTTATGAACCATCTCTCCTCATTCAACAATGAAGAATAAAAAGAGATGTGGTTCATTGGTAAAACACTTAAGAATCTTATATGAGACTCTGTATTCAGTGTTCAGCATTGAAAAAAATGAGGGGGGGGCAAGGAGAAAATAGCCAGCAAGAGATCTACCTAAGATATAAGATCTTGCAAGAAGATGAATCACATACTTCCACAAAGCTGCACTCAGAGAAGACACAACAAGACAGCAGAAGGAGATAAATTGAAAGCTGGCAGCATTGAAAAGACATTGGATATATGGGAGGATGCAGACAATTGGAACAGAAAACTAGAGAGAATTGGTATTACTGAAAACATTGCAAAAAACCAGCGGGACAGAATCAAAAAAATAATATTATTAGTGAATGCTTACACAACGTTTGTTATGTACTGGGAAATAGCCTGAGTGCTTTACACATTATTTAATGCTTCTCACTGTGCCTGTGCAGTACGTGGGTGTCACCAGTGAACACACTGCAGCTTGTCAGTGGCTACACTACTGAAGGAAATGACACTGCCTTCTATGACAAGGCTAATAAAGCCTATCTGTTGAACAATTTGTATATGGGAAAATAAACTAATGCTCAGAATCTTGAGTTATCTCAATAAATACATAGGCCTTAAAAATCTTTGGGAAGATGAATAGATGACTCAGTGGTTAAGAGTATTTGCTGTTCTTGCAGAGGACCTAGGTTCAATTCCCAGCATCCCAATGACAATTCACAATATGAATTCTAGGGAATCTGATTCCCTCTTCTAGCTTCCATGGGCACCAGGAGTGGTTATGATACACATACATATATGGCAGAAAATACTCATACACATAAAAGAAAATGAACCTTTAATAAAATCCTTAGGCTATAAATAGTGAAAATTAAGTCATTTGCTGAGGAAAATTCCAGCCAATTTAAGCATTCTTCACAATTTTTGGTGACAGAAGGTATACGAGCTTAGCTAGAATGATCTTAAGTAGAGAAACACAGGTTTCTTTCCCCCTAAGTTGAACTGCAATTTAAATAGAAGGGCAGAAGGGAAGCATTTTTGGTTTTCAGACATGAGGACAGGCAGTATATTTCCCGTGAGTAATATATTTTCCATGAGTAAATACAAGAGGACAAAGTTTAAGTAACCAAGAATTTTAAAGAGAAACTGCCAATAAAATGTGAAACAAGCCTTTGCCTTTGAATGTGGACTGTTATTCCAAATCAGGTATTCAAACAAATAATTTCATCCTTACAACTTTACATATGATGTGCAGGTTATGTTTTATGGTTAAGAAGCTTAGCTTATTTAGTGGGTATTATTATTATTGTTAATTGGAACTGAGTGTCCTTTTATTTTTTTATTTTTATTTTTTTATTTATTTTGTATTTATCAAGAAAAACAGTAACATGAATTTAAAATGCTGAGAAGTTAACAATAACTATAAAGAAGATAAAAATCATAAGCATGACTTATCAAGGGTGATAATGCAAATAAGATTGCCACACATATATTTACATTGTGTTCAGCTTTCCCTCTGAATTTTTTTTTCCCATCCCTGTATATCCTTAATCAAGGTCCCTTCCCCCTCCCACCACATCTGATCATTTTTCTTCTCCACAACTCCCCATTACCTCCCTGGGCAGGGAGCGGAGAGTCCTATGGTCCCACTGATCCAATAATGCTTGGATCAGTCTCCACTCCTGGCAAATCCAGTTCTGTCCCCCCTCCCTCAAGAGTGAGTCAGGTGTTCCTATAGTTGGAGTGGGGTCCGAAGGGTCAGTCCAGGGTGTTTCTGATCGCAAGCTGTTCAGTGGTTGTCTGAGTGTCCTTTTAAATAGACGGTACAGCTGGGCTCCAGTCACATTAGCAAAGAGGACATGCCAGTTTCAAGGAGAGTGCTTTGTTTTTTTCTATTTTCCCGTCCCTGGTGTGCTAGGTATGTGTTTGCTACTAAAGGGCATCATCAGGTCTCTTTTTCTTTTTTTTCTTTTTCTTTTGATTTTGAGACTGCTCCTTGCTTAGTTGACTCAGCTCTATGTGATTCATCTTATAGTCCAGTTCGGTTTGGAAAATGTGATCCTTCTGCCTCAGCCTCCACCTTATTTGGGATTACAAACTTGTATCACCCGGCCTGGCTTTGGGGAGAGTCTTTGAGAACCAGCGCTGACAGCTTTCCAGCTCCTTCCTCTCAAATGGTAAATGACACATGCCTATAATGGTGAGGCCTATGACAACCAAGATGTAGCTATGAACAATTTGGGCCAGTGTCACTCAGTAAGCCAGAGGGTTGTGTGAAAAGGGGAGGCATCTCTGTGTGTGGCTTTCATCCAAGGGCGTTTTAGTATTGCTTATAGAAGTTGCTTTAGTTTGTGTATTCATAAATAAGCCTATCCAAATAATAAACCATGAATAAAGCAAAGTGAGTGTGTTATATGCCTAGACTTTTGTTCCGTTCATAGAGTTTTCAGTTGCCTCACATTGCACTTAGGTTTTATGTTTTAAATATAAAATTTTATTAGACCCTTCCTGATATATTCAACTTGCACTGGCACAAACATATTATTATTATTATTATTATTATTATTATTATTTATTTGTCACTGTATGTACAATTTACGTTTGTGCACATGGTATATGCGTGTGTTCCTGTGGTTGTGTGCACATGAAAGACAGAGCAAGTGATGGCTATTATATTCCTGAACTCACAGTTTCGTGATCACCTTTTCAAGCGCTGCGTAAGAGTGAGGCTTTCAATGGAGGGGTGTTGGGCCTCATAGTACTTAATTTCTCCCCAAGGGTTTATATGCAACTAATGATTAACTGAAGAGAAAGAGATATTTTCTTCAGTAGTGTAGCCACTGAGAAGGTGCTTGTTCTCTCCTAAGTATTTATAATGTAACTTACTGGCTCATTAAAGAAAGACATAAAAATAGAGGAGGGTAAACTAAGAAGCAGAAACAGGTTAGCCATAATGAGAGGTGTAATAGAGGGCAAAGGGAATGAATATGATAAAATTATATACACATATGAACATGTCATGATGGAACCCATTATTATATATCATTAGTGTAGGCTAATAAACACAGGAAGACAGGGTGCTTTTGTGTTGCTCTAGAAGTATGTATTAGATTCTGATTATAGGAGCTGATTGTTGAGAGCATATTGATTTCCCTCTGTTCAGAAGTGGTATCATTGATTAGACCAAGAGAGCTTTTCACTCAGAAGGAAGTATAGGAGAAATAATTTTCATGATAGCCCTTGGCTCTTTTGAATAAAAGTGGGGCATGTATATCTTGCTTTTTTGTTTGCAGCCTTCTCATGTCCTTTCTCAAACATTTTATACTTTTTAGGTATCATAGGATTAGAGAAAGCAGAGATTCCAGGGTTGGACAAGTGATATATCTTTTACTTCTAAGGAATTCCACTTCACCCTAGTAGGACCTTAGGGTACATTTGTACCTCCGAGGACTGCCACTTCACTCTAGCAGAAATTCAACAAGCGTGTACACAGGTACAAGTCAACCAGCTCTAATTCTTTGAGTTATTGGAAGGGAAGCTTGCTTTCTGCATTTACACAGTTTAATTTTTTTTTCATAAGAAACAACTCTGGTTCTGATTTTTACCTAATGCCTGAGCAATCTGACCACAACTCTGGGGTTGAGGTATACCACTAAAAATAACAATCTTCTCAAAATAATGTTGTCTCTCCTTTCTCATCCATCTCCTTTCAAACCTTGTGCTGTAAAATAAGTTTAACTCTATTTTATCAAGGCTAATAGCAGTCTAGCCCCTATCACTCCATGGCACTTGTGCCTGGACCTTGACACAGCCAGAAGGGAGTTTAAAAGGAAGCACACTCCCTTACTGTTGTGTTGTTATGTATTTTTACACATTGTGAGTGTTGACTTTCAAATATATATGTGTGATTTACCTTTTCTTACTATGCCAGAATTTATTTGAAAAATCATAAATGTCTATTTTTATCAAAGCCTTTTGAGAACACATTCTGTATGCAACACTTTTCTCATATGCGTTTATTTTGACCATTGAAATGACTCTGTTCCTCTCTCAGAGCCAAGTTCCTGTTGTGGTCTCCTTGGTTATCAAAATTCAGATCTGACATGTGTAAGTTGAGCATTTACAGAAAGATGTCGGTGGCTTACATTTCACCTCCCTCTCCTTCCACTTAAGCTTTGATTATTTGAAGATAGACAAGAAGGGAAAACGAAGGAAAAGGTTCAAAGTTGATGGTAAATCATGTTCTACCTGGTCAGTCAAGCAAAGGTCGGAGAACAAATGGCATTCTCTTCCTCTTAGAAACTGGGTTTGAACTTCTGAGTCTCTGAAAATATTCCAGGGATTTTTATTGACTTGTTTGTTTTCCATTTACCCAGCTCTGTGGGGACTTGTGAGATTTATTGATAAAATACAGAGAACTATTTGGGGACCTTCCCTTTTTTTATCTCTGCATTGCTTTTGGTGACCATGTATACCTTCTCTGAATAAAGCTTTTGTGAAGGGTGGTATGACTCAGTGACCTCTGTAGTGGCTTCTGAGGATGTAGGCTCAAGCAATATCTAGCATGGGCTGACGATGTGAGTTTAAGGCTTTATTTAAGGTCTCAACAGTTCAAGTTTTTAATCTGAAAAGCTGGAATTATAGTACAGTAGATTCTTTTAAAAGTCAAGATATTATCATGCCATTTTAAAGGTAGAATGTTTACTGTATCTGTAATGTCGTAGGCCATATGAAAGAGAATCTGCTGTGAGATGGGGTTTTCTTTTATGATATCCAGATGTGGATCTTCTTCACAGCCATCAGCTGCTAATGTAAGGCTATACCCAGAACTTGTTCTGAGACTAGATAATTTCCTGGCTCCTCTGGAGAGTTCCTCACCCTAATCTTTGAATTTGTGTATGCCTCCTTAATAGCAAAGGAGATTAATTTCAGTTATAAACCTCAAAGAGCTTCTGGTTGGGCCACTCTATTTGTTGTTCTGTTAAAAGAAGGGAACCTTCTCTAGGGAGATGCCTTGGAAATAATCTTCATGAGGATTCCCAGTGTGAGTAGGCCTTCTGTTGGTGACATTGTAGCAGGGATGGAAGGCTACACATGAAGGCTAGGGAAAGCTCCAAGGATCTAAGCCAAGGAAGTGGAGGACAGCCAGACTAGAAAGAGGCATAAGATACATCATTTACAAAAATACACAAGGAATACGGACAACATCCCAGCTGTGTTCAACATATCCTCCAGAGATCCAGGAGACAGGGAACTTTCCCTGGGAGTTACTCAGTCAAAGCCTTGATGTTGGACTGTGAGCTTCAGAGCCCAGAAAAGAGATCTCAGACAGATGCTCACATTGTCCGAAGTTCCTAGGACAGAAAACTCATTCAGAACCTTAGGTCATCAGCCCCAGATCAAACAGGAAGCTGCATCCTGTTCTGATATCAAAGACTGGGACAAGCAAGCAGCCAACTCACCCAGATTCACACAGTGACTCTCCAGAGAGGGAGCTGTGGAGGACATACTTTATATCATGAAAACTTTAGAGAAATAATTGTGTTTACAGAGTCAAGTCCAAATGACTAGTACGAAAATATTGGGGCCATCTCAGAGGAGGAGTTAAAGTTTTACTTTGGGGCCTTTAGGATGTTTCTAAATAACATGGGGGCTTAAACTCTGGAGAGGTTTGCAAGCAGCTGCTTACCAGCTGAGTCAAACCTCATGGTGGCCTGTGCTTTTGGAAATGATGTACTGGGCTTCTCCACAGGGCCAGATGCTAATGAGGACATTTATGCACTGAACGGGAGATTATAGGGAAGATGTATGAAAGTGTTCACTCTGGATTTCATCAGGGATCAAATGAGCTATGACCAGTCCTGAGGCTCAAAAAGGGTCCTAGCTCAAAACCCAGCTGTTTCTTTCTCAGGTTAGAAATCAGCAGAGTTTCTGGAGATTGACTATGTATGGAGTCTTCCCTTTAGTGGCCTTTAATTGTTCCTTGCTTTCAGATTGCTCCTAGCTTGCCCCACATTCTATTTCTCTTATAGCTAAATGTAAATATTTAGCCCTCCCCAATGGGGAGGAAGAACATAGGGTAGATGTTCGTATCACAGTTCTTAAAGCTTTGGGGTTTTTTTTGGTAAGAATCTAAAATTTCCAGTGTTAGTGTGAATATGGATTGGTTTTTGTGAAACTGTCTTCTTTGACCTGACAATCCATCCTTCACAAGGGTTCAATAAACTCTCCTTGGAGGGATTGTCAGGGACATGTGTTGTTTGCTTATTTTTGGTTGCCAGTCATTAGAGAAAAGAACCTTTATTTTGTTTTCAACTTCCCTGTCTGCCTGATTCCTCTCAACTAAATGATACACACAGTGAATCATATCAGAAAGCACTTTACTTCTGATTTTAAATTTATTGCCTTGTAAATTTTGAATTACTGTCTTGCTCAATGTATAATGCATACTTTGAACTTTGGCAGTCTACATGTCTACCATCTACACCCTGCTACCCATGCAGAAGTCTAGGTCTGATCAATAAACAAGAGCCTTTTTCTGGATTCATTTCTCTTTACATTTTGCTTTTTCTCAACAACACACTCAAAGGGAAACAGTGCAAGAGGAAGCTGTTGATTGACATGTGTGGGTATCATTGCTAGTCCACTTCCTTATAAGTTAAAAACTTTTATTTTAATAAAACTTAAAAAAAGTCTTCTCTGCATAGATAAATACCCTTCTATAAGAAGTGTGCAAAGCCTTCCTGAGACTTGCATTTCACGACTGATGATACAACTAGGCAGCTGAGCAGAATCTGCTAGACTATCATCAGCTACATTAGAATGTGTTTGTTTCCTAAAATTCTTAAAAGAATTTTATGCAGCATCTGGAGAGAGATGGCTCAGAAGTTAGGGTGCTTACTATATTTCCAAAGGCCCTGAGTCTGACTTTAGTGCTAAGGAATCCAAGAGCCTCTTCTGGCCACCTCAGGGACCTGTAAAAATCTGTGAGTAACAAATGGATATTGTTTGTAGTACAGGTTAAATATCTTGAATCCCAAATGCTTGAGATGATAAGTGTTTTAGATATAATGTCTGTTTTTATTTTGGAATATTTGTTAATATATGATGAGATAACTTAAGACCAGACTCAGTCTATATGTGAAGTCACCCAAGGGTAGACTAGACTGTTTCTTTCCATATTGATTTTTCAGATCATCTCTTATTTCCTCTCAAAGTCACCATTGAACCTACTGAAATCCTATGGATTTTCTTCCAGCTATGGGCGATGAAGAGAGTTTTTTTGTTTTGTTTTGTTTTTGTAGTTGAGGATAAGAAGGCATAGAGTAGTCTATATATCTGTCCCCCAAAACAGTGGAGCTTCTTTTACCAGGATCAGGGTATTCTTCCTGTTCTAGAACCTTGTAGAACACAATGCATGTCAGACATGGGGCTCAGGTACTCCAAGTTCTCAGTGGATCAGAGATAATACCTTAGTATTAATCGTGTGCACACGAGGCAGGTTCTTGACCTTCAGTCTCTTTATACAGATAAGATATCTTTTATCCAAAATGTTGAGGTCTGGGGATGTTTGGGGATATTCACATTGTAGATATGCATAGATATCTGGGATTCTGGATATCCACAGAGTTCCTAGGCAAACCTTTGTAACCCAAAAGTCTAAAACATAAAATGCACCAAAATTAAAAGAGTTTTGAGTCATACACAAGAAGTTTCAGACTTTGGTTTTGGGATTTTCAAACTGTACTTGCTTCCTCAAAAGATAAAGGAAAAAAAAGAAAAGAATGCAAGAAAGAAACAGAGCCCAAACTCAGTGAACAGCATGGACAAATTGGATATGGCAGTGTGCACATTTGCAGCAGGTCAAAATTATCATCTTGTCAAGACACCAAACTTTAAGCTTTCAGTTCTCTAATGTAGGCAGAAGGAGAGAGGCGTGGACAAGGAAAAAAGCAAAGAGCCAAGGGGCAGTATGTTGCTTCCTAAGGGAAGTTTACCTCCTGGATTCTTCTTCCCACACTTGCTTTGTGTACTTTTCATCACTGTCTCCTTGAACAAGAGAATTTTGGAGTTTGAAAATAGTTCAGAAGTTGTCTATGTAGCTCACTTAGTTTCTGTATCAATAAGTAGACAGTAGCAGTACGGGTATAGGATAACAACATCTAAGACATGTCTCCTCATCTCAAATCTCTTCCTCATTCTCCTTATCACAATCTACTTTCCTGTGTTCTCTGCCTTTATTCATATTAGAGTTCTCCAAAGGAATAGAACTGATGGAATTAATATCTATATATATTCATTATACATGTGGATGGCATTTATTAGATAAGTACACAGTATATTGTTCAGGTAGTCCTATAATGATGTACTGGAAGGCCTAAGGTGCCTATAATTGCTCAGTTCATAAAGCTGATGTCCTAGCAGAACAAATATGGTAAGTCCTAGAGTGTTCCTAGAGAGCTTCTGATTGTCAGTATATCTTGGAATCTTGAAAAAGTTGGTTCTAATATAGTTGGAGAAATGTCTTTGTATCCAGATGAATGAATTTTCCAGTTTGTGTATGTGTGTGTGTGTGAGTGTGAGAAGGCAGGTAGGTCTCCTCTATATATACTGCTACCAGAAGGTGTGACCCAGAGTTCGGAAGGGTTTTCCTGCTTCAAATTATTTAAGAAAACCCCTCAAGGGAGTGTCTAGAACCTTGGGTTTTACTTGATTCCAGATGCTGACAGCCAAGATTAACCATCACATTCTGATGACAGCCAAGATTAGCCATCACATTTCTTAAATCAGGATACAAATTCAAATCTAGCAGGAACTAGCCATGATTGATTGAATACTAGAATTTTGTTTGGTATTTGCTGAGTTACTGATGAGCTATGATGACCTATATAGTTACCAAGTAGAGAAAGAGAAAGAGCTACAAGCATGAAGAACATAGGCATGGTGTGTGGAGCATGTGTTGGAGGAAGAATAGCCAATTGTAGACGGTTCTATTGGTCCTGAAGGCTTAGCCGTATCCAAGACTCTTTGCCCCCTCATCTGTATCAGTTGAGCTTCTATGGTCCAAACTACATTTGATGTCATGCTCTTCTCACCAAACCTGTACCATAACTGGCAGCATTGTCTTGTATTGCATACATAGCTATGGGGCTTCTCTCTGACACATTTATTTTTTGACTAGCATACTCAAGTCATTCTCAGAACAGACTTTTAATGGGATAAACATATCCCAAGTGCAATAGGAAGCCTGAATCACAAAACATGTCTTTAAACACCTGGAATTCAGGGATTCAGGGTGTGTCAGAAAATCCACTTATCAAGTGCTTTGTAGAGAGAGGGTGGAAGAGGTTCCTTAAGGAGGAAAGGATTGACCAAAAATAAGACGATTAGCAATTAAAAGGAAAGCTCATTAGTTAACTTTGTGTTCCTTTTTTTGCTGTTGTTTGCTGGAAGCCTCACCCTGCACATTCTAAATCAGTATACCCCACTCTCACTTCGTATTCACCTTGGATATCTGTGTATCTACACGTCATTTCATCCAACCAAGGAAAAGACCCTTCAGAATGGTATCACGTAAGAACACTCTGCTTATATTGTGAGTGTCAGATTTGTCTGTAGTTAACTGCTCTTGTTTGTAAAACTGGATCTAAAATGCTATGAACTATTTATTTCCTTTTAAAGTCTTGAAGTTTAATCTCATTTAAATAGCAGCAGTTCCCACTGTATTCCATTACTATAAATGTAACTTTATTTCATAAAATATCTTATCTGTTTCCTCTCAAGGATTTAAGCCTGAGCTGGGGAAAGAAAATTTAATTTCATATATATAACTCATTGTTATCTTGAGGTATAAGAGTTATTACTGTAAGTCCTATAAAATAAGCATTATTCCTGATTTCAAATGTGCTAACTCTTCAGTTTAGGTTAAAATATTAATTTTGCTGGCACTGAAAATGTGCCTTTTGGTTAGGTCATTTTATGCTTTTATGAGGTTAATTAAAATTGCATAATGAATTTATCCATGTTAAATTTCTTTTTTTTTATTAAGATTGAACTTTTAGTGGGAAAAGAAGACATATGAACATTAAGAAATAATTTACTAAAGTAAAAGAACACTTATTTCTACCTAATCCAAGTGAAAAGGAGAGAAATGGATCCTCATTATCCCCAAAGAATCCCCTACACACACACACACACACACACACACACACACACACACACACCTGTACACTCATACAGTGGCCTCTATATATGCCATACAGTCAGAAAGGCATTTGTCCTTTTTAATATTGGTACTTGAGATAACATTGTGTGTGGTGGGGTAATCCACTGCCAATAACTCCAAAATAGATAATCAATTTCTGGTACTGACATTTGTGCCAGTCTTTGTTATCTAAAAAGGACATTGTCACCTTGTGATAGGTTGGAGTTTTTATTTTTTGAATTTTAACTCTTTTTATGCATTATGTGTATGTGTGAATAGACACACAGAGACACAAAGACACACAGATATATATATAGATACACACATTCAGACACACAGTCAAAGACACACAAACCACACACCCCTCTGTATATTCAAAAAAGCCATAGGGAAACCTTGCATTGTAAGAGCTTCTGTGGGACTGCTTTCAGAGCCTCTGATGCTTCCTTCAGTTCAGGACATTCCCACTATTTTACAGATATTAAAGAATTCTAATGTTTGTCTTTTTATTACTTTTCATCCCACCCTGCTTCAAACCTCAATGTGTGTGTGTGTGTGTGTGTGGTTTGTTTTATCCTGCAATTTTATTTTGCTTCTGATCTCTGTTGTTTCACTAGATCCACACAATTCCCTATCACCACAATCCAGGGCATCACCATTGAGTATGTATTTCTGTCTTTGAAGTAATTAGTATCTGAGACATTGATCCACAGCACATTTCTTTCTTTGGCAGTCTATGAAAACCTCTGCCTGCCCCCAAGTATTAGAGAGAATATGGTTATGGAAAGATGAAGAATATAACAAAGTGATTAGCATAAGAAAGGTCATAAGGTAGCTAGGATTGTGTCTCTCTGGCGGGGAATCACAAAATTCAAATTCCTCATTTGCAAATTCTTATTTATACTCTATCCAGAACTATCTCAATTTCATGTCATCTTCATCTAATATGAACTTGACATTCAATCCTACTTCTCTGTTGCAGTTTTAAGCCCAGCAGCAAATGTTCTTCCATAACTATTCTCAGCAATGCTTCTTGATGTTAAGGTTGCCCTTTTCCCACTTAAATCACCATGACTTATGTTTTCCATCCCTCACCACATTATGGATGTTTCATTTACCTGTTACTGTAGTTGGATCTCCTACTCCTGTTGCAAAATCTTAAATAATAATATACAGCCTTCATCATCAAACAGAGCTGAATCAAGTTCATGGTCAATGATGACTGGCTAATACAAATCTCTGTTTTATCTAATTAGCTTCTAATAATTTATTCCTATTGATTCATTGGTAGATGAAAAAAATGAGTAAGTACATGAGTAGAAGTTGTTTCCAGTGCTGAATTCTCATTTATTTCCCTAAGACCATTTCTGTCTATGTTGGCTAGCACTATTTAGTAAAAGGCACTTATATCCTGGTTACCATTCTAGAAGCTACACTCTTCACTTCTCATCATTCCTGGCAATTTTTAGGCCATGGATCATTGAAAGGTCATTGTGTACTAAGGGTGATGAATATCAGAACTGATACAAAGGTGCTGTTATTAAGTTTCATTTACATTCTTGTGTTTTTATTTCAATGACCAAGAAGAATATGTGTATTTTATTACTGTTTAATTGTAAATCATATGCTTAGATAAAATCTGTCCCTAAGTTTTCTACTGGGTAAGAAAATAATAGCTCAGAGTAATTGCTTTGTATGCCCAGTTAATCATTAATTTTTATCAGGGAGGAGCCTGCCATGTTTCCCCTAAGGACACCTTACTTCTCTCTACCATGCTTCTTCCTCCTAGTCGTAGCTGAGTCACGTTATGATCACAGAGTCTGTAAATCATTCACCATATCCTCTTGGCAATAAAACTCTTTTCATCAGAGAAGTATGTAGACTTGGAATAGCTGGGCCCTCACTCATATTATTCAAGTTTCTGATTCATTGCAATCTGCCATTAAAATGAGATATTTTGTCATTCTGGCTTAAGTATGTTAGAGTAACAAGTTAGAGATTATCTGATACAGTATGTTAGACCAACAATCTCACTTGTTCAATGAAGCCTGATTCTTAATATATTTTAAAGATGATTCTAATTCTTATTTTTATAAATATAAAAATAAAGAATTTAACTCTTTAAAATTAACTAAACTTTCTTAGAAGGCTGAAACCATAGGGCCCTCATAAATTATTATGTATGGAAAAATTTTAACTTTTCAATTTCTAGAAGTATGTTTTTGATATGTATGTGCATATTTGTTTTTGAAACTATTGTAGCATTAATATATGTATTCCTTTTAAAATTACTAATTGCAATATGTACTTTACATATATTTGCAATTACAGTTGCAATCTGCTTTTAGAAACATCTCCATAAACGTAATTTAATTTCAGTAGAATTCTAAAAATAAAGGCACAAAAGCATGTTTTTAAGAGTAAGTCTGAGTTTCAAAAAGAAGGAAGAACCTTTGTTCATGTCCCATTCCACTTTCAGGAATTAAAGTCTAAGGTCTGTTCCTGCCTAGTATTTCTGGCTCCTGAGCAAGTGTCTTCTTAACTTTGGCTAAATGTACTTCCTAAAAAGCTCATATTATTTTTTTTTCATTTAACTTTTTTCTTGATTCTTTGGAAGATTCACATCATGCACCCAAATATGCAAACTCTCACTGTTTCCATATTCACCTCTCACCCCTGCAATGCACACTCATCAAAAACAGATCAAAGCAAGTAAGCAAACAAACAAAAATAAGAATAAACCAAACCAGTTAAACAATCTCCCCCTCCAAAATAAAGATACCTCTTCACTTCTTTCCCACCTCCCCAATACTTCTTCACTTGAACTGGTAGCATTGGGGACTCAGTGTGTCATTTAGTATACCCCTTTGTTTTATCGGCTTTACTAGTAAATGTTTATTGCAATGAATCACTGGTCTGGGTTCAAGACCCCTGAGTTCTGGTACACTAGTATCACTGAATCTTCACCAGAACTCCCCCAGGATATCTCTTGCCTCTTCTGAGTCTTGGAAATCCTGAGGATATTTATTGTTCCACAGAACAAGTCCTTTTGAGAGCTCCAGCATGTCCAAGAAGGGGTAGATTCTAGGGTGGGCCTCATCCTTTTTTGAGTTACAACAATTCATTCAGTTGTGTTGTGAAATATCCCCCATAGGTTCCTATGTCAGAACATTTAGTCTCCAACTAATGGTGGTGTTGGGGAAGTTTAGGAACCTTTTTAGTGATTCTTGCTGGAGGAAGTAGGGTGTTTTAGAGCCTTGCTCTATTTCCTGTTTCCTTGTGCCTTGCTGCATGCAGATGAAATATGATCAGCCACAACTATGCCTCTCTACCAGGATGAACTGTATCCCTCTGGAAATGAAAGCCACAGCAAACCCTTGTTATGTTCCTATAGACAAAAAGAAACTAATATACCTCATTGAATTTTTGCCTTCAAATTCTTTCTTAGGTTTTTCAGGTATGAAAGACATGGTTTCTGATGTTATTATTTTTTTGCTTATATGCTTCTTTTGCAAATGGAGAGGTCTTCAGAAGCCTGAACAGCACCTGTCATTGATAGCTTTCCTATGCCTGGATAATACATTTCGCCACTGTTGCAGTAAGCCAGATCAATCCAAATTAAAAAGTAAAAGAGTGAATTTATTTGGGAGAAGCATTCTGGGTGACCCTTCAGCCCCCATAAATCTTGCCAGGGAGGTGGGCAGCTGAAAAATCACACTGCAGGGTCTGGGGGAGGGCCTTAAACACTCTGTAGTTGTGGGGCAATGACATGTTTCCTAGAAGCAGGATTTATGCCCAATTAATGTAGGCTATTGAACAGCTAGCAGCTTCCAGGGAGAAGCCAATACCAACTGTGCTCTGGAACTGGACTTTTGACAGTTTTTGTAAGAGGGCAGGTTTGGAAAGGGAGGAATGACCAGATCAAACAAGGGTGAGCTGGGGATTCCAGTCAAACATCCAAATTTTTTGGATATATGGGTGGTGGTTCAAATCTGGCTATTTTCTGTTAGCATGAGATGATATGTGGAGAAGAAGTTAGGAATCGATGGGCTGACATTCTGCTGGAGGTATGGGTGTAGAAGCATTTGGCTAACTGCTATCTTGGAGGCCTCAGGAATCTGCTCTTTGAGGAAGCCATGAAGACAAGTTGCTAAGAGAAAAGAAATAAGTTATTAACACCAGCCCTATGAATGGGACCAGTCATAGGAAGAGTGAAGACTGCCAGAAAGAACAGAATGAAGAGGTACCCTGATTGTATTGGCAAAGTTCTTCAGACAATTTGTGGAGTGGCTGGATGTTAGTTTTCACTAGGTCAGATTCCTTGATGAAGTCGTAGCAATCTTTCTCCAGGAACAAGCAGGTGTCTGTAAAACACCTGGAACAGATTTACACCTTGGCGTCATAACAAAGGCTATGGCTTTGGGTTAAAAGGCCTGAATATTTTTCCTATGTCTAGAAAGCCTGGTTTTACCCCAGGAAACATACCTCTTTAGGTCTATAATTTAGAGGACACCGAGCGGAAATTTAAAATCTCGAGCTTGTGACTGAATAGTAGATAATGTTTTATCAGTTTATCAGAATTACATGTATTAATGCTAAAACTCAGAACCTCTGAAATTCCAGTGTAATAATAGCATAGAAAGGAGACAGAAATCAAAAACATCTTTGCATACCTCAACTTATCTATATCTTTGCCACCTGCATTTATATATCTTAAATCATTTTCTATGTTCCTTTAGTGGAAAGTTCATCTGAAACCTGCTTATTCTTTACTATGAAGCCCATGAACAACTCAAACCTGTCTTTATTTTTAATGAGAAACTTAACTAATGAACTACCAAAGTGATTGTAGCCTTAGAGGATCGGGGAGACCTGTTAAACTGCTGAAGCTATCTGTACCCTATTAATCAAATACCATCAGATCTGAGAAGGATAATTTTTACCAGAGTAAGCAGAAATGAAGCAGCTTCTGAATATATTAAAAGTGACAAGGACTTATTGGCTAACTGGATGGCTACTTCACATTCTTCCATGGTCGTTGGGGACAGAGGTCCCAGAAAAGTATCAGTCTTCATCTACCAGGCTTAAAAGATCTGACAGACATGCCTGTGGAGTAGAAGTTTGGGGAGATGGAAAATGGTCTACCTGGTCTTGGCCAAGTGGGGTGATCAATTTACCAGCATCCTTCTTGTACACAGTTTGAACAGGGTCTTAGCATCAGTTCACGTGAAAGGCAGTTTTTTGCTTGTGTGTTTCTTTTATAAATGGAGATCTCAATGGCCTAAACAGCACCTGCCATTATTTATTTATACTTTAAAAGTGGTATATTATCATAAAAAGTCATTGAAGAAAGTACTCTGCTTCTTGTGAACAGGCTTCACAGCCATGTTGTGAAAGCTAAGCCTTTCAGAGAGCATAAACATTTCTTAGGAAGCACAGGAATCTCATTATGCCAGTAGCTTTAGCACAGGTAAGAAATCTGAAGCCAAAAATATTAACATTGATGCCTCAGGAGGAGGAGCTGAAGGCAGGTTCAGGGGTTCATGCCTGTAATCCCAGAGGTATAGAGAAGAGGATTTGAGCTCTAACCTAGCCTCAGCTACACATTGAGACCCTGTGATGCTGATTGTTACTGAGTTTAGTTATAATATTTGTCATTAGTATTTGAAATTCCCTTTATGAGAAAAATATCATTCAAAAATCTAGTACAATAATACTTTCTTATCCTGTGGTGGTTCATGTGTATTTCATATTCCCTTTTCATTGAAGAATGCTTATCCCAAGAGTGCATGGAATGAGGTATTGTTTCTCACAGCCCAGTAAAGCCAAGATGGGAGAAAGACAGGATTTTCTTTCAACCTCAACACATTGGTTGTCCAGAACCACCCTCCTCACACTATCTATATCCCACTTCGCAGTTAAGGACTGGCTATACAAAGAACTAAGTTGCTGTTCCCAAGTCTGACACACTATTCAGAGCTATAAACTTTATAATACTTCTGCAGAAATAGCCTGATGAGATTTGGAATGATTCAGTTGTCTGGCCTCTGTGAAAATTGTTCCCTGGGATGTTCATTATTTCCATCCATATCTGATTGTCTCTAGACAGACTGGCAATAACTAAGAGGAATGCTGTTGATAGAGAGAGGTGGTTCCATCATGGAGGACAAGAACTGGTTCTGCTTTCTGAGTGGATAGAAGTGTCCTTGCTACCAAGAGAACATGACTGTGTCTATGCAGCAGAGCCCTAACTCTGTGATTACGTTTCTTCTGGAAACTGAACTATTACCAGAGAACCCCCAAGCTAGGTCTAGGAATGTTTAATGGCTCCCTGAAGGGAAGCTGAAGATTTTTAAGTATAACAAAGCTATTGGTTATAAAATATCAATTGATACAAGTGTATTTGGTAAGCTAGGTTTCTCTGGAGTGTAAAGTGCAGTCTGGACTTACCACCCATTCCAGGAAGAAAGCTCACCTTTGTATTTGGCTGCTCTATCCCTCTCAGGCAGGAGGCTGCTTACTGGTGATCCTCTCTTACATTGGAGGCAGTACTATGCCTGTCTTTCAGATGGATGCCTAGTATTGTGACAGGGAGTCTTTACTAGGTGTTCACCTCATGAACATTAATAAATAGAAAACTAAAATCCTTGCTTGTATATTTTGGTGCAGGTAAAATTTCAAAAGTAAGTAAACTACCCAAAACTTTGCTATTCTGTCTCTGAGATCCCTCACCCTTCTGGTTACCTTTGCTTAGCATCAAGGTACTCAATTTTTATGCACCATATAAAAGCCTTCTATCTGATAAACTGAAATTGAATATGAACATCATGTAATATCTTTTTTGAGGCAATTTGATCTCTTTTTTTGTATGTTTGAGTTGGCTTCAGGCTTGAACGCACTGCAGGAATTTCAGATATAGGACATTGGGACCCAAAGATACAGGGGGTGAGAGGGTTGAAGCTGAGCCATTGCATCGAAGTGTGTGAGTTCCCCAAATAATCCATAGCTGAGAGAAAGTAATCCCTGGATACCAGGCTGTTTAGGGGACATGACTTTGAGCATCCTCCCTGACCTGCTTTTCAGCCACATCTGTACTCACCTTTCCTGTGGGTGACTTTCTCATTTTGGGTCTCCAGTTGAAAAAGTCCTGAGCCTGCCTTCCTGTCTGCTATCTACTAATGAGATTTGACTCTACCTTACACTGTTCTTTTGCCTATGACCTTTGATTTAAAACAGAATGAAACAAACAACAAATTGCCTGCCTTGGAGCCCCAGACTATGCTTTTACTGGAGAAGCAGAGCCTGGAGTTTTCTAGCCAAAGTTTGTTCACATTCCATTAAACTTCCTGAGACCAGCAATGTTTGCATTATGTAAAATTTTCATGAAACCTCTGATCTTGGTTAGGGATTTTCCTTCCCAAGACACATTCAATTTCACCCTGGATTCTTGCTCTACTTCTTCTGTTTGATGTGATCTGTAGGAATCCCACGGGCTGTGGGTTTGCAAGAGTTGCTTCTCTGCCAAGAGTAAACTGCATGTTCACTCGCTGTGTTCTGGTAAGTAAGTGAAAATGTGGCTTTTGAGTGGAAATGAAAAACAGAGTAACATCCTTCCCCACAGCTTCACCTTCCGATAATTCCATACAAATGCAGCTTAGGCCCATATAAGTATTTTCACTTGAAGCACAAGCATTTGTGTGCAGAGTCTAATGCTGACTCAGCCAGATGTGCAACTGAACTAGGAAGCTTTCACCTAGAAAATGTGATGTAATAAGAGGACGCTGCTAGGAGTCTACAATGTTTCCCATGTGCTTTTGTTAGAGCCTTGAACTTATTTTCTCATCTGTAGCTGCACAGAAAGAGATACTGTTGATATGGAAACAGCACCAACAGAGGGATGAAAGGGAATATAAACTTCCACAGGAGCTGAGTGGGGTGGATTTGACTGATCTGGTATCAGGCTTTGCAGGGTGTTCTGCCTGTAAAGCTGTAGACTGTGTCCTCATCTTGAATCATATGGGGTTTAGAATCTGTGATAGGGGAATTTAATTGAATATAGGTTGGGGGAATCCTGTGAAAGTGGCTTTTGCATGTCAGGGTTGATTTCAGTGGAGGTCATGACATTAGAAAGATTTGTCTGTATGCCTAGTTTTATGCATAGACTATTTCACCAAATAATTATTGAGAGGGAAATTGATTATCAAAATAAACAAAAAAAATACCTAAGCAGTTGGCTAGGAGTTTGTCCATGTGGCTAAGGAAATCAATAAAAGGCAGACAAGTATATATTTAGAGAATGTTGAGGTCTGGTTATAAATTTTCTCATAGGCTCCTGTGTTTAAACACTTGGTCCTTAGCTAGTGATGCTGTGCTGGGAGATCGAGAGATTTTAAGGGGAGAAAGCCCAGTTAGAAGAAGTAGGTCAGCTGGTCACCAAGTCAGTGGATATTAATAGTTAAGATAAATCCTATTTCTTGCTGATTTCTTTTTCCTGGCCTGAGATGTTAGGAAGCAACCCCTCATTTCTAGGGTGTTACCAACCACCAAGAGAAATGTCATCTTTTTTTCTTTTTAATATTTTTATTTTATTAATTTTTAAAATATAGCTACCACTGTTCTTCCTTTTTCCCTCTTTCCAGTCCTCCCCCCAGCTTCCATCCATCCATCTGTCAGAGATGATATGGACTCCCAGGATGAGTCAATACAGTCTGGCATATCCAGTTGAGTATGACCAAGCCCCTCCTCTGAGTATCAAAGCTGAGCATGTTGTTCCTCTGTAGGGAATGAATTCCAAGAAGCCAGTTCATGCACTAGGAATAAATCTGGTCCCACTGCCAGAGACCCTACAAACTGCCCATGCCTTTCTACTGTCATCCACATTTACAGGACCTAGTTCAGACCCATGCAGGTTCTCCAGCTGTCATTTTAGAGTCAGTGAGCTCCCAATAGCTTGGGTCAGTTGTCTGTGGGTTTTCTCATCATGATCTTGATCCCTTTGCTCATATAATTCTTCCTCCTTCTCTTCAGCTGGATTTGGAGCTCAACCCCGTGCTTAGCTGTGAATCTCTGCATCTGCTTCCATTCAACAGTTGCTGGATGAAGTTTCTATGATGACAATTAGGGTGGTCATCAGTTTGATTATAGGGGAGGGTTAAGCTTAGGCTTGAAGTCTTAGCCAGGGTCATTTTTGTGAGTTCTCAGGCATTTCCCTAGCACCTGGTTTCTCTTTAACCCCACAATGGCTTCTCTATCAAGATATCTATTTCGTTGTTCTCCCTCTCTGTTGCTCCCCCAACTCAACCATCCCATTACCTTATGTTTTCTTCCTACCTCCCCTTTCCCCCTCCTCCTGTGGTCCCAGTTTATTCAGGAGATCTTTTCTATTTTCCCTTCCTAGGGGGATACATGGATGTCTCTTTTAAGATCTTCTTTGTTACCTAGCTGCTCAGGAGTTATTCTCTGCTTTACATCTGAAATCCACTTATGAGTGAGTACATACCAGGTTTATTTTTCTGGCTCTGTGTTACCTCTGTGTTTATAGTTCCATCCATTTGCCTGCAAAATTCCAGAATATCATTTTCTTTTCTGCTGAGACGTACTCCATTGTGTAAATGTACCACAATTTTTAAATTTACTTTTCAGTTAAGAGGCATCTAGGTTGTTTTCAGGTTCTGGCTATTACAAATAATGCTGCTATGATCATAGTTGTGCTAATGTCCTTGTGGTAAGAATATGCATTCTTTGGGTATATGCCAAAGAGAGGAATTGTTGGATCATTAGGTAGATTGATTCCCAGTTTTCTGAGAAACAACCATAATAAATTCCAAAGTGGTTGTACAAGCTTACATTCCTACTGGCAATGGAGGAGTGTCCCCCTTGCTTCATATCTCTGCCAGCATAGGCTGTCATCAGTGCTTTGATTTTAGCCATTCTGACAGGTGTTAGATGGTATCTCAGAGTTGTTTTGATTTGCATTTCCCTGATGGCTAAGGATGTTGAGCAATTCTTTAAGTATTATTCAGGTACTTGAGATTCTTCTTTTGAGAATTCCCTATTTAGTCTTATACCTCATTTTTAAATTAGATTATTTGAGCCTTTTGATCTCTAGTTACTTGAGTTCTCTATATCTCTTAGAGATTGGTCCTTTGACAGATATAGGATTGGTGAAGATTTTTTTTTCATTCTGTAGGCTGTTGTTTTCTCTTATTGACTATGTCCTTTGGAGATGGCATCCTTTTAAATTGTGAGCTTAAATGTATCACTCACCTCCTGTACATTGGTTCTTGTCAGGGTATTTATGTACAATGCTAGGAAAAGTAACCAACAGACATTTAAACATGGAAATTATACTGTCAAGGATGGTAAAATTTTTTTCTGTATGTAGTGGCCAAGAGGCTTCCTCAAGAGGTATGAGTTGATACCTTTTGACTCTGGCTATTTATTTAGCCTCACAATAACTCTCTGATGAATTGTCTTTTATATACCTTTGTCTGCATGACATATCTCTAAGGATATGAGCAGCAGTTCAAATAAACATTAACTTCCAGAAAACATACTTTATGCCTTTATACTCCACTCTAGAAATCTTCCAAGTAACTTAATCTGAGAAATCTCTACTCTGTGACCTCCACCATTTCTATAATATATGCTGACAATTCCAGTGGTAGTTGGGAAACATAGGTAAAAATATAAAAATAAAAAGATTTCAGAGCCATGAAATAGATAAACTGTAATGTTTCAATTATATTGGAAAAATTTATGTTATGCTTTCATTTAGTGCTATGGGTACAGGTCCCAAGTATAAAGTCCCGTGACTTTGTGTTGACACTGGTCTAGCATGTCACCTTCAGCAGTGATGTGAAGAGTCATGGGGCTGTGAAGTCTGGTTTATAGACGCCACAAGTAGAGGTAACCACAATCCAATGCTGGAGGACTTACCTGTCCTTCGTCCGGGTTATTCTAGTGATGTTGAATAGTTTAGAATCTAGACAGTATCTCAGTGGTTGAGTTTGGGGAGATAGAGCAAGAAGCAGCTAATATAGGGCTTCTGGGTAGCAAGAGCTTTGAGATTATAAGAAACTAACTGGGGAAAATAAAGAGAAAGCTGAATCTTGCATAAACATCAACCTGCTGATGAGGATCATATTTGAAACCTATCATAGTACAAACCAAAATTCAAATTCATTATTTGTTTGGGTTCACATGACAAGAAAAAATAATTAGCCATGGCTAAGAATATGTTCAGAATTTCTTTGGTGCCTGGATTGAAAATTGCTTTATTTTATTTTTTTTCTTTTGTGTTGTTTGATTTTTTTTTTGAGACTATATTTCTCTGGGTAACCCTGGCTGTCCTGGAACTTGATATTTAGACTAGGCTAGCCTTAAACTCATAGATCACCTACTTTTGTCTCCTGAGTGCTGGGATTAATGGCATGTGCCACCACAGCCCAGTTATATGCTCCACTTTTATATGAGGACTCCATCCATCTTGCCCAGATATTTGTCTGACATAATTATACACATAAATCATTTCAAGCAGAGCATTATTTAAATATAAAAATTTTAAGTACAGAGACGCAGAAGACTATGGTTAAGTACATTTTATTTGGACGCTAGAGATCCAGATTATGAATGTTATTTTTTATATTAATATTTTTATAACAGTAGAGTCTTAAGGTCTTCCTTCACAGACTAGGCTGGTTTGGAAGTTCTATTAGCTTAGGGTGGCTCAATCTTACAACCCCCTGCCTTAGCCTTCCAAGCCTTCCAAGCCTTCCAAGCCTTCCAAGACTGAACTAAGTCCCTATAGCTTAGGCTATCTTCAGTCTCTTAATCCTCATGCCTCAGTCTCACAGGTCTGGAAGTCACTACAGCTCAGGCTAGCCTCAATTTCATAGTCCTCCTGCCTCAGCCTCCCAAACCTGGAAGTCCCTATAGCTGAGGCTAGCTTTAATCTCACAGCTTTATGGCTCAGCCTCCCAAGTGCTGCTATCACACACTTATATTGGGACTGACTTCAGTAATTTCTCCTGTTTTCTCAGACTATCAATGGGAATAACCCAGTCTTAATTTGCAAACAAGCAAATGAATATAGAGGTACCACTTTTGTGTTCATTCTGGGTCTATGACAATACTGAAACCCCACTTGGTAACATTTTTAAGACTCAATGTTTTTATTAGTGGGATACAAACTGAACCCAAGCTGTTGAACTAATGGTTACAGAGCTTTGAGATCCATAGTCTTGTGTCATGGGCAAGAAAAAGACTTAAAAATAGTAGCATTTTCACGACAAGATTAATCTGGTAAGAACACTCAGAAAAATGCCTATATCTGAATCATCACATATTGCATATAGCAAAAGCTATTTTAGTAGATGAACTTTAAAGTTGGTTAGAAGAATTGAAAATGTACTGTTCTAGAAATTTTATAATGGCTTCAGCTTGCATAGGAACCCCAGAATATAAATTTGTGAGATAAACAGCAAAGAACAATCTTATGGCCCAATAAAGTAGACTAAAGCAAGAAAGAAATTGTAGGATACACACACACACAAATTGAAGACTGAATTGGAGGACTGCTACTGATCTTAAAAGGACACCCAGAAGCTCCAAAGAACCAGTGAAGTCTCCTGAGGAGCAAGGAAGGAGATTCAAATTAATGAGATTTCAGAGGTATAAGCAGCCAGCAGAGATGGCTGCAGTGGGAAAGAGTGTAGATTTTAGGACTGAGTCAATGGCAGGGCAGTGATTACTGATGTGGAATCTCGCAGAAAGCCCTCCCTATAACTTAGCTTTGGGAGCCTGCACCTCCAATAATGAAATGTTGACCCTCTCTTGATGGTGATATGACTCCCTCCCTTTCCCCACAAAGGCAAGAAGGAACATTTTCATCTCACTTCCAATTTTAGGATATAAAATGAATCTGCAAAAAAGTCATTTTAATAATCAAAATCACTACCATGTTTATAGAGCATCTCTTTTGAAGAGAGAATTAAACAGAATTGCCAATTAGCTATATCCTATATATATTACCAATTATATAGGAAGTAATTCCTGTTTTCCACCATCTCAAAGAGAGGAAGCATCATTGTGGTGACATATTTTATATTTAATAAAATCAGCCTGGAATATTAGGAAACAGAATTACCTACAATCAAGCTACTAAGGTCAGAGAGTGGTGACCCATGTCTTTAATCTCTTTAATCATTAAGGAGACAGAGATCCTTCTGGATTTCTGTGAGCTCAAGGCCTAACAACCAAGCAGTAGTAGTTGACACCTTTAATTCTAACTCTCAGATTATGATATGGAGTTGAACTAGAAGTGAAACAGCTGGGCAGGGAAATATATATAAGGCAGGAGAAAGCAGAAATCATGCATTCTGTAGAAGCAACCAGTCAGGCTGAGGACCCTTGTAGGTAGTAGCATTTACCCTAATTGGCCTGAGAAGTTGATTGGGTGAGAATTGCTGTGGTTTGTTTCCTCTCTCTGATATTTCAGCTTTACCCTAATATTTTCCTCCAGGTTTTCATTATATGCTAACTAGAATTTCTGCAATACATCATCTAGATAATTCTTTTCAGTTCACTCTCAGGTGTTCCTCATCACAAATACAGTAATTGCATTAGCCTCAGTGTCTGCTGTGTAAGGCATGTTGATACAGTGGCAACTTGGAGTATGTTTTCAAAGTGAGCTTTTAGAGGACCTTATCCTATGTGCTATGATTGTGGACCAGATGAACATCATATATCAATCATACAGTAGGATGTTGTTATGTCACTAACTTGTATTAACTGATAACTTTAGCTCTGATTATAGTATTGCTGAAAAGCATTGATGGTGAAATTCGGTAAATATTGAAATACACAAAAGTGATACTAATTCTTCAGATTTGTTTAAAGACAAATTGATCAGCAGGTAGAGAATTTACATTCATCTCCTCCAGTTTTTTACTTACCATCTGAGGTTGTCTCCAGCTCTTCAAACCCAAATGTTGAAAAAAAAAATGTAGTGATAATTATATCCAAACTGTCTTTTCGTTTGTTCAGAATAAAGACTTTCCATGTCCTCAATGTATTATTTTTAGAAAAGCGCTTGCAAATGCAGACTAAAATCTCACATGTCTTAATTTAGAAACAGTATAAAACACTATAAAAATAAACCCATTGTTTTCTTCAGAAAAAAAAGATTACACACATCAGTTCATGAAAACATGTTTGATGTTTTAATTATGTTAAATCTCAGTGTACTATTTAAAATGAACACATCTTTATGCTCTCAATACTCAGTCTGCAAATGATACAATATGTAATTTTTTGAAGTTGTTTGTTGAAAAAAGTCCTGCATTATTTCTAATATAAGTTTTTTCACAGTAAACTGAAGCATCTGTACTATTGTTAGGTTAGAAACATTGAACTATGTCTTTAAGTGTGGAGTAGAGAATATAACTAAATTGCACTTAAGTAAATACTACAATATATTGGATAAGTTACAGAGTTAAATAATTAATGTTCTTGACTTTGTCATACACTGTATCAAAGTCATAACTTTTTTAAAACTAAAGGAGTTTAAAATATTACTCTTTGAAAGGTTCAAAAATAAACTATATTCTAGAGAATTAGCATACATATAAAAACTCTTGAAGGATTCTAAAAATAAATGAGCAAATAATAAATAAGATGTAAATTGCAATTAGTACTAATATTCTCAGTGGGCCTTTTTGGTTAGTGACGTAGAAAGTTGAGACACATTGAGACATGAATGCTGTGATGGAAACATCCAGGAAACCAAATGAAACTGGTTTATACAGTTACATGATAGAAGTAGTCTAAATCTATCTCCTTATCTGAATGTGATTGGTTCAGGGAAGCATCCACCCACTAAATTTTCTGTGAAGCCTGCTTCATTAAACATATACAACTTAGGTATTGTAGATGACGCAAACTGAGCTTTGTCTAAATGGAAATTGCTCAGTAATCACAATGGGAACAGGAATAATGTAAACAATATTTAAGAATATTCTCTATTCTCAGGAAACCCAAGGCATGGTGTGATATGGTATAACTAATTGGAAAGGAAAATAAATTTCATCCATTCACCATCCGAATAATAGATGTTATAGACTCATCTGAATACTAGATGCTATAGAGTGCAGGTTAGCATTCTCACATTTATTTATAGGAAGCAAAGCCCAATAGGTTGGAATTGGGAGGTGATTTCTTGATGGCAGAGTTGTCCCCACAGGATCAGATTGTTGTATTCATTTTTCTTGTATGCAAAAACAGCACAGAGAAGGAGTCACATGAAACCCATGGCAAAGTCTTCATCAGATCTTGTCAGATGAATCCCTAGACTTCAACTTCTGGTTTCCAGAAGTATGAGGAATACATTGTGCTACTTCTACGTTAAACAGCAGAAATCTACTGCAGAAGCCAGATTGATTTCACGTGCAGAAGACTTTACTAGCCCAGGGGATTTGTTTAACCGTTAGAAAAGCAAAAGGTGGGCAGTGCTGGAAATAACAGTATGAGAAGTGTCTCTCCCATACATAGTGATGTTGTACTAGCTGATTTTATCATTTCTTTAAGAACATGAGATTTATCACAGGCCTACTCGCAGGCAGTCACTTCACTTGCTCCAGCAGAAGAATTTTTCCAGGCAGTGTGATTGTCCACAGAGTGGGCTATAAAGAACTTCTCTTGGCTTCTAGAAGCCCCAGAGCAGGAATAAGTACTCATAGAGGCTGGCTGTCCTGAGACATCAGAGAAGTCATTTTGCCATGTTCTCAGAGGAAATGACCTATCACAGGGCCATTTGATATAGCAGTCTGAAGTCCTGAATGACTGGTGGGAAGAATCAAATCACTATTGTTATTAATTGAGAACTGAAGTGACATGATCCTGCACTAGAACCTGGGCCACCTTGTCCCTGATGATAACAGGCTATATTCAGGCTTTATATACGAAATTTCATGTTGACAGATTTTCAGGAAGGAATTCTTGGAAGTGTTGGCTTCTTATAAATAATAGGTCAAATCCAGATGTAGAGAATGGTGATAATCACAACAGGAGGAGAAGAAGGGCCAACCATTCAGGTGGTTCAAACAGCTTCAACCGTACATTCACCTCCACCAAAGCAGAATTAATTTCATAGCATAACTCCATCTTGAGAAACCCTTGATGTCCTTGTTCCCTGGCATATCCTGAACATCCAGTACTAGCAAGAGATCAATGTGACTTTGTTTCATTAGTGTCCCTAGATCAAGAAGAGGGCTGTTTGTTGGAAAGCATTATACAAATGACTTGTGTGATAGAGCAATCCTAAACATGCCCTTCAGTAAGATCTTCATGGGGGATATGGAAAAAAAAACTGCTTAGAATGAATGACATGAGGAAGAGGAAGAAGAAGAAGACTGTCTAACATACATATACTTATATACACCAAGACTTTCTTTGTGACCACCAGTTTGCTCTGCCAGGCAGGGAGGAGGTCCAGACCAACCCTAGAGTACCAAACCATACTGTGATTCTTTGAACACTCCTCAATGCATTTTTCTAATATATTTCATTTTCTGAAACTGGACAGGGTATCCTTTACACATTTCAATGCCCACATTGTTTCTGTCTACTCAATAGCTAGAGGCATAAGAACCATAATTAGCAAGTGGCCAATTTGGAGATTTTTAAATGCTTAAAAGAGAATATACATATTTTCCTACCACACAAAGACTTAAGCTACTTACTGATTATGCAGATAAGAAATGATCTCAAATGTGCAAATGGAATAATTTGCAATCTAGAGTTCTTTTCTATACCACAGGTTTTTATTTCAAGGTTTCTAATAGGTTCGTAGACCTGTTCCTTTTGTGTTCTCTAAAAACCACAGAGCTTCAGCTTGAGAAAATTGAGTGCTTGTTTCTCTCTATTCTTCATTAGGTGCTGTCTGAGAATGAATAATTGATTTGTAATTATATTTTAGAAAAGATCAACAATTATATATACATTATTAAGTGTTTGATTATAATTAACACAGAAGTTATTTTAAAATCAATAAGGAAATAAAAAGTTACTGCGAAATTAGTTTGCTTTGAGCCTGGCTGATGAAGGAGAAAAGCTGACTCAGAAATTCTTGGCCTCACACAAAATGCTTCCCAAATATGATGAGTACTGTCTATAGAATTGACAGTTTTGATATTTGCAGACAAAAATTCATGGCTGCAGCATATGTCCTTTACCACTGATATGAGCTTTGAAACTTTACTTATTAAGAATTTGCTTTTATTTACTTTTTTTACTGCTAGAATATTGATTTTTATTGCTTTAAATTAAAAGATAATTATTTGTTTTTTTACAGTCTTTTACAAAATTTTTTATTTATTTATTAAGGATTAAACACAATTGGCAAATTCTTAATCAAGTTAAACAAAAAAAAGAGGAAGACCTACTTCAATAAAACTAGAAATTGAAAGGCAAACATTAGATATAAGTGAAATTCCAGAAAAGCATAAGGACATACATTATAAATTTGTTTCAATAAACTGAAGAATCTAAAAAAACTGGTGAGTTTTTAGATAGCAAAATTAAACCTAAATTCAATGAATGATTTTAACAAATGCATACTTTGTACCCTGCTTCACTGTGCGCAATAAAGGTCCCTTGGATTGATTGGCACTTTGATTTAGACAAGTTTTGGTTTTGGGATGCATTGCTATGTGTAACAGGCTATACATCTTTTTTATCTATCCACTCCCTTTCAGTTTGTGACAATAAAAAACATTACTTTCGACTGAAGATGTTTTAGGATGGATCGCATGATTGCCCTGGGTTCAGCATGACTACTCTAAGTGGAGAAATTTTACATTCAGACAACTTCAGTCATGCACTGCTGACATTGGGATGTGTTCTGATGGTTCATTTCAGGTGATTTCATTGCTGCACAATTGGCGCAGAGGCATTTACACAACCTCAGTTGGCACAGACTCCCGGACAGTTATGCTGTACAGATACCACATATCTCAGGCTATAGACCTATTGGCATGTCACTGCAAGGAATGTTTCAGGCAACCAGAACAGAATGATAAGTTTGTGTGTTTAAACCTATTAAAACAGGAAAAGTTCACTAGGAAACAGGAGGTAAAAATAACAAATGTTATAGCTATCTATGCAACTTCATCTCTCTGTGTGTTAGGTAGGGAGGTGATGTTACAGTGAACCCTCTGTGACTTTCTGAACACTGTTTCCTTAAACCATACTGAATTTGTAAAATAATATTTCTCCAAGAATAATAGTCTTGGTTCATTAGAACATTTTTTGCTACATCAACTCAAGTTTTAGAACTGTATGAGTGTTTTACTGTAGTTCCTTTCTGAGACCAAAGCGACAAGCAGCCTTGGACACACTGCTCAGGACCAACACCATTCCTTTATCGACTCTCCATCCCTTTCTCCCCTCTTTATCCCTTGCTCTCTCTCCCCTCCCAGTTCTGTCTGCTCACATTTTGATCTCAGAAACACATTAAGTGGCAGTGCCATGTGAGAGTCCGCCCCCTCTTCTGAGGACAGTGTTTCCTCTGGACACCATTTGAGTGTCTGCCAGCCTGTGTTTCTTTGGAGTTTTGCTCTTTGGAAATACGTCTGCTATCTTCTTCCCCTGTGACTCCCTCTGACCTTCCTTTCTTCCCTCTCTTCCCGTTTTTCACTCTGTGCTCTTCTTCCTCTTTCACTCTTTCCTCCGTCCTCCCATCCACCCCGTCCCCTCTCCATCCTCTTCCTTCTGCTCCCCATCTCTTGTTTCCTCTGCAGTTCCTTCTTTCTCCTGTCTCTCCCATGTGAGCACTCCTCTGTGTTAATGGTTAGATCTACACATCCATACTTTATAGGGAACTTATTGACATCTGCCAGAGATTGTGTTAAGCTCCTTATTCTGAATTTTATTCTTTTCCTGTTCTTAAGTTTCTCCCTTTCTGGCTTCTGGAGCTATGGCATCTGTTTCAGTGTTATTAAAATTTTATAGGACTAGCATTTCACGTGTGGTTTATGTTGACAAAAATAATGCAAGATGGTGTATGACTGTACTGCCCAGCATTATTTCTAAAGGTCAAACATACAACACTGTACAGCAGTGGTTCTCAATCCTCCTAATGCTGTGTGACCTTTTATTGTAGTTCCTCATGTTACTGTGACCCTCAACCATAAAATTATTCAATTGTAATTTTATAACTATAATTTTGCTACTATTATAATCCATAATATAAATACCTGATAAGAAACCACCCGAAGGGGTTGCTATCCACAGGTTGAGAACTGCTGTTGTACAGGAACAATATGGTTATCTCATTCAGGCAACACTACCACCCAGTTCCCTTGAATTGAGTCTATAGCATAGATTCAGTTATGTGTGCCTAGAGTTCCCACCCCAAACACCCATCCATCCCCTTTTCATGTGATTCCTCAGAACTGTCAGGACAGAAAGTGTGTACCTAGAACTAAACTTGTTGTCACTTGTCCTGATAACTTTCCTGTTGTCTATATTTTCAAGCTGTTTTCTGACATACCAATCCTTTGAAAGTCTGGGCTCTCTGAATTTCTTGGACATTTTGGGTGTCATTTAGATATTTGTTTTAAGAAGCTTCCATGTTCTCACTTAATCTCGTTATTTATCTCCTAAGCAATTTTCTCCTCTTACCTGAGAGAGTGTTTGGTACAAATTATTGTGTCATTGTTCTGCCAAAAGAATTATCTAAAAGGGATTTTCCTTGCAAACCAATATAAAAATGTAGACAAGATTATCCCTATTATAGACTCGGCATCTTCTCTGCCTTCGGGGTCTTTGTGTTAATTCTTTTTGCTTTTTGAGTTTCAAACAGCATAAAGTGGCGTTGAGAAATAGATTAGAATTTAGTGTTCTATAGAAAAGGGTTGCATGTAAGTGGTTTTTGTCAAGTTTATAGTATAGAGGTGGATTTAAATCAAATATTAGCATCTCGTTGCAGACACTGTGTCTAGGTAGCAAAGAATTCAGGCTACCAGGTAATTCAGAAATTGTTCAGAAGAAAAGATACATTCAGAAAAAAAGAAAGCCAAGGCATATAGACAGACAATCAAACGATGTCAGTTCAGGGACTTCCTATTCAAACATAGTGGTCATAGGATCATCACCCAAGAGAAAATGACCCAAGAGAATTCATGGGCTGAGTCACAGGAAGACAATTACAACTTACTTTCCAAGAAAACTGAGGGAATGAGTTTGACAATTCTTATTTTTAGAATTTGATAATATTCCTCCAGTGAAATTTTCAGATGCTTTTTAAATTTAAAGGATAAAAACTGTGGTCTTCAGAATGTTGCTAACACAAGGAGTCTACAGAAAATATGAAACAAAGAAATTTCCTGATAAATAATTAATCTTCAGAGAACAGATGTGGTTATGAAGGAGATAGTTATGAAGGGCTAAAAGAGCATGTAAAAAGCAATGGGAGGTCTCCCCAAATTTGTCAGATCTAAAAAAGCATCATAGGGGTTTGAAGTACACCACAGCCAGAGAAACACATCATATGCACAAAATCCCTCCAAAACCCCATCACTCAACTGCACCTGTCATATCAATCCTCTTAACTATGTGCTAGTCATTATCCTGCAAAAGCCTCCAGACGTAGAAAATGAGATTACACCTATTTTACAATGCCAAGAACATCATGAAATTGCATAAGTACTGTCGTAATCTCTACAGCCCTGTAACAACAAAGCTATCCCCCATGTCTCATGAATCATGCAATAAAATATGTACTTTTCTATCTGATTAGAGTGGGACGTGTGTGTGTGTGTGTGTGTGTGTGTGTGTGTGTGTGTGTGTAGATATGAGAAGTGATAGGTGGGAATACTTAAGGTGGATGGCATCAGGAAGTTGTAGACACACAATAAACTCGGGTAATGTAGAAGGTTTCTGTTTCACCAAGTTGTCAGAATGTGGGTTTTGCTGATAGTCTGAACACAACCTCTCTCAACAGCAGCAACTGAAGTTTACTTTCTAAATGAGAAAAATTGCAAAAAAGTTTCTTTTTTTTATCAACTAACATAAATGACTATCATATATCACAAGAAACTGTTGCTGAAACAGTCAGGAAGAAGAAGCTACCCAGTGCACAGGTGATCTCTCCCCAGAGGTACTATGGGTGCTGAAGACTTCGTACTGTAGATGTGTAATGAGTCCTGAAGGTCCAAGTAGGAAGAGACAGACAGCATGGCCTTCTTTGTTGCCCATATTACTCTGGCTGCAGAGAAGCAATACGAACAGTACTAACAAACACTGAAGGAAGGTAGAGGATCATGTCAGAGACAAGTCACAGCAGCTATTAGCACTCCAGGTTTTGACATCATCCTTATTTCTCTGATCAACTTACATCTGGCTACGTTTAGGACACCCAAACTTAGTGTATCAAATATATGGTTAAAAGGAATATACTGTTTCTCTGTCCAGGCTCTGCCAGTGAACAGTGACATCAGGATTTAGAAAAGGAGGAGCTCAGTTAGCAATGGGTCATCTGTACAGGATTTCTTAAATTGGGTGTATGAAATGACAATTACAGACAAATGTCAGGAAACAAACACGCAGTCTCAAAGTTAACAACAATTGTAGAGCGGTGTGTGTGTGTGTGTGTGTGTGTGTGTGTGTGTGTGTGTGAGAGAGAGAGAGAGAGAGAGAGAGAGAGAGAGAGAGAAAGAAAGAGACAGACAGAGACAGAGAGACATTAAAACAGAGAGATCAAATGATTTTCCTTACTTGTATTAGCAGCCTCATAAAGATATTATAAGCACACAATAAGAGAAAGCTATTATTATCACTATCTAACTTGCCTCTGCTTTTTAAAGTACATTTGTTTCATTTTTAGAGAACATATTTCCTTCCTGTCATTTGCTTGGTCAGCAGGTTTCTGCTCTCCTGCCTTTTCTTCAATCACTGCTTTCCATGTTTAGCATTGTTCCCTCTACTTCTATGGCATCTCTAAATCACAACATGGAGGAACAATGCCAGACCATGTGAAAAGGCTGGAGCATTATTTATTTCTAAGATTCTCTATTATTTATTGAGTGGATGTGTAGTAAATGCAACCTTACTCACAATCCCTATAACTTTCCTGTGGTGTGTACTTTCTCCCCAGGGACATAATCCAACCTATCCCCTTCTTCCTCAGATAGGAGAGCAGATGGAGAAGCATCATATGTTAAGTGCTGTAATAGAGGAATTACGAAGTTGGTGTGGGGTGTGGAGCAGGGACAGTCACTCTCCATGGAGTCATAGAACATCAGACAGGAAGTAACCTTTGCCCTGGGCCTCCATTATGACTCCCCAGAGAAGAGTTTGCAGCACTGATATAAACAGATAAAACTAAAAATCGTGGAAGTTAGCAAAAAAATGCCTGGCTGAGTCACATGCAGATCACTCATGTCTCTGAAGAAATCTTGACAACTTGTGTCAAAGGCTCACTGTTCATGACTTGATGGAATGAGATACCAGAAAAAGATAACCCAGTTCCACTGGTTGTTCCCAGGCTCCCAGAATATAAAGGCAGTTTTGAGATCCCCTTTGCTCCTGAATTTTTCAATGAACAGGAAGTAGGAAGTAAGTTTAGGAAAGAAATTAACTGACTAAGTCTATCTTATTATGAATTTCACATCAATTATACATGGATTTTCATGGATTTCAGGGCAGATTTATGTTTTAGCAATCATAAATTTGAAAAAAATAGCAATTAAGATTTGTGAAAGATGTTTATGTTTTTAAATTTTGGTTTAATCTAATTATGACAAAATATAATTTTATATGTATGGGTGTGTAACTGCATGTATGTTTTATGCACTATGTGTTTAATGCCCCAGAGAATGGAATAATATGTTGGATCTCCTGGAACTGGAGTTATAAACAGTTGAGAGATACCATATGAGGGCTGAGAATCAAATCTTTATTATTTTGTTTTGGAAGAGCCACAATGCTTCTACCCTCTCAGCCGTACATGTAGATCCTTGGACTCCTTGCCATAACCTCAAAGCCTCTGAGTTCTTTGTCTATACTTTATGGCCCATTGATCTCAACGTTAACCAGTGAGTTTTTCTCCATATGACTTGCTAACAAAACTGACAAATTGTGCCATCCTGATAGTTTAGTGGACTAAGTTCCAAATCTATCTTACTTCTATGTCAAAAACCTACATGGTAGGAGAGAGGCAATTCATGTAAGTTGTCCTATGACCTCTATTACAAATGTCCATGTGTGTGTTTGTGTGTGTGTGTGTGTGTGTGTTTGTGCATGTCAGCATAACTGCAGCCCCATGTGCATGCAGGCCCCTCAACATTCTACCCTCTCTCTTTTATAATAATTGCATGTTTTTTTTTTACTTTAATGTAGGTGGAGACTCAGGGGATATGAAAGGATTAGCTGAACTGACAAGGCTCAGGTTGGTTGCATGAATTAAAAGACAGTATAACACACATAATTTAAATAAATTAATCAAAATTTAAAAAGAAATTGACATACAATGAGATATATACAATTTTAACATTAAAAATATTCACTCATCTTATAGTTTACTTGATATATAATTCACCCAGATACCTGTAACCAGCTAGCTGATACAAGTTAGAAAACTAGACATACATACTTTGCGTTGTTTTAATAGCTTATTAGCCTGGCTAGCTCCCAATTTGTGCTTCTATACAAATCTTGTGCCATGTTCTGACTCCTCTTGCAATAAAGTGATCCAAGTTGGTAGATGACACATGAGGCAAAGATAACACATGCTCCTGTTGTGGGATGATTTTTCTGTGTACTGTGAATACGTGTTGCCTCTATTAACTAATAAACTTTCTGGCCTATTGCAAAGCATCTTAGAGGCAGGAAGGAAATCCAAGTACAGATACAAAAAAGAAGAAGAAGAAGAAGAAGAAGAAGAAGAAGAAGAAGAAGAAGAAGAAGAAGAAGAAGAAGAAGGGCAGAGTTAGGTAGATGTATTCCAGCTGCCCAAGAAGCAAGATGTGAAAGTACCCATAAGCCACCAGCCACATGGCAATAGACAGATTAATAGAAATTTATTAATTTAAGATGTAAGAGCTAGCTAGTAACAGCATGAGCCATAGACCAAACAGTTTGTAATTAATACAAGCCTCTGAGTAATTATTTTATAAGTGGCTGTAGGACCATGGTTGGGAGAGATTTGTCCAGAGCACAGGGCTGGGCAGGAATGAGAAACTTTCTTCTACATGCCCCATGGACCAGTGCTGGATTAGGAGACTGTTGGGTGTATGGATGGAAAAATCAACATGTATTGACCATTGCTTGCTAGTTATGGTGATTCAGTTAAGAGAAAATCAAGCGTATTATTGGAGAGAGGAGGTAGAGTAAATAAGTCTCATAGTAACTGACCATTGTCAGAGCAAAGTTACATGTCAGTCACAAGCCACAACTAGGCTCTTATGCTTTCTCACTTACTCTTTCCTCATGAGGAATAAACAGATTGTGTACCCATCAGGCCCAGCCCCCAAGAAATATTGGCACAAAAGTGACACAGTGAAGAAAAGGCCTCAGAAAATGGGATGTAAGGTCACTGTGACAATACAACTCTTTGCATTTTTTTCCCATTGAGGGCTTATTGGGATGAGATAGACAAGAAAACACAGTCTATTTCTGTCAGACCACAGTTCACAGTTAACTTTTAGGGTTTGCAATCCAGGGCTGTTACAGCCTTCATGTCTTCATTTCTTCCTCACTAAAATCTAGTGGCTGACGCTTCACAGACATTGTTGTGGATTAATGTAGGCAATGGTGTGATGCTGGAGGGGAAGCATGGTGAAGCAGGAGTAGAAAGATCAAGAAAAGATTTAACTAAGACAGAGGAAAGGTTTGTAAGCATCTTCTTATGTGGCTTCTGAAGTCATTAAAACATGACAGTGTTTGTCCTTTTTCCTTTTTCCTGCCCTTGATGGAATCAGAGGATTGTAGGGTCTAGTAAAGGACCGTCCTTTTCCTGTGCATCCATTTCTGTCTAAAGTTAGAATTTTGCTCCAATTCTCAAGAGAGTGTATAACGGCAGCCCCATGTGCATGCAGGCCCCTCAACTTTCTGCCCTCTCTCTTTTGTAATAATTGCAATTTTTTTTTTTGCTTTAATGTAGGTGAAGAAGCAGGGGATATGAAAGGATTAGCTGAACTGACAAGGCTCAGGGTGGTTGCATGCATTAAAAGACAGTATAATTTACAGGCAGTGGGCAGACAAAGCCAAAGTCCAGGATCAGATGTTTCAACTGGGCTTCAAGCTGGCCACTTGCAAGCTGTAAAACCTCAACCCACAGCTGATCTTCATATGATCAGCTTCACCATATCTACTATCAGCATCATTGGTCCCTCATGAATTTAAGGAGATAATAGGGATACATGGTTGGAATAAAGCCTGTCTAAAGTCAGGTATTAGCAAAAACAAAGCAAAACAAAAGTCCCCTACAAATTAAACCAATAAACAAACAAAACCCCCACAACAAATAAATAAACCCCTTCTCTAGATGGTACAAGAAAGTTCCTGCTGCCTACAAAAGAGTTTCTGGAATTGATACCATGGTATTTGTATAACAACATGGTTGGGCTCCTGAGGTATGACAAAGCCAGATGTTTGGAAAAGTTCCATGACTCATTTCTCCAAAATTATCTCATATAAGCGTGAATACCTAGGTGGACTTTAGGCACAAAACCAACAGAGTAATTCCAAGGCAAAATACAGAAAAATTTCATAAATAAACTTTGAATTTTCATAGGTCATAGCTTATTAGTCAGTTCAAAACACATAACAGAAAGCATGGAAATTGAAATAGGGTACAATGACAGGATAGAATTGGATGCTAACAGAATGGAGGGCTGAGAATGTATACATCCTAGACGGATTCTTTCCCTTCTCTCCTGTTCCCTTCCTCTTCTCTTCTCCATCCATCCATCCATCTATCCATCCATCCATCCATCCATCCATCCATCCATCTATCTATCACTGAGGTTGGTGTATAGTGATGTGGGTTCCCCTGTACACTTATTCTCATGAAAGAAATCTAGGTTAAACTATCTGTAATATAGGATTAACATTAGTCTGCTCTCCAACTATGGGATTACATAAATTCTAGAGAAGATTATGTGGTCAGGGTGGACATTATTAGTGAGAACCTGAGATACTTTATCATGCATTGAATGTTCACAGAGCTTGGGTTATCTAAAAGAAAACCCAAAAGAAAATCCACTCCAGCAAAATGAAATTAGCTCTCAATATTCCAGGAGACAAGTGAGTAAAGCAACATATAAATAATCTCTCCTAAATTTATGAAATTATTCCTGGAAAATGAGTCTGGGATCCTTGTGACTCAGAAGAGGGAGGGGAAAACAGGTGGTTGATAAAAGTAAGGAATAAGCTAGATACTGTGCTTATGATAGCTTTCTTTAAAATTTGACTGTGCAGCTGTTAGAGTTGACTGGCATACAGATGACCTTCCCTCTGTCATCCTGTCTGGGCAGTGTTTGCTACTGTTCCATCTTACGGTGCCTCTGGATATATTTCTTGCCTTGAGTCACCAGCTGTGGTCAATGACTCTAGTTGCTGTGAGAAGGATGCTCGGAAATGAGTTTTGATTTCTCTAATTTTAGATACATTGAAGAGCCCCAGGAAGAAATTTGAAATGTGTTATGACATTCTTTTATAGTATTGGCCAGAGAGTGTCACACAGCTGTGTGAGTTTGGTTTAGCATGTGTCTTAGTGTACACTAAGACATGCAAAAGACTTAACCAGGACCAGTATGAAGAGCTCAGAGTAAGCACAGAGAACCTAAAACTTCAGTATTTTAATGAAAATCTTAATTTGCATGTGGACATGAAGAAAGTATTTTTTATATGTAATTCAGTGTAACTTAAATTCTTAAATCATACTGAATTAATAAAATGATAAAAAATAATTTTTATTTAAAATACTCAGCATAATTTGGAATTATACTAAACAATCTAGATTCTAGACCTTTATAATTTTTTGAAGTAGTGAAAAAAATATTATGTTTGACAACATAAAAATGCAGTTAACCTTGTCTGGAAACTAATGGGCTGTGAGAATCTTATTTTATCTACCAGACTAGGAAGGAAATAATAAATGTAATTCCTTTTGAAATGCATTCTGTCATCATACAGATTCAAGTCACATTATCTCTGTGCTTTTATACATGTACATTTACGTACTCCAACTGTCAACATATGATTATATCTTAGTGCTTCCTAGAAACTCTGTAGATTTTCTTATTGATTCCAGTTTTAATCTACCTCCGCTTGCCAATTCCAGTTTAGGCACATCACTCACCTAAGACACTAACATGTAAGACTCAACAGAGATTTATGAATTTTGAACCTATTACTTACTCATTTGTTTTGTTATTATTGAACATACCAAGTATTATTTCTTCTAGAATATTTCCATTACCATCTTATCTCTTGAAATCTATGGGGAACTTGAACAAAGCTCAATCCATGAGTACTGTGTAAATATGCATTTAAAACTCAAATTTACTTAAAATAATAATTAGCTTTAATTCATTAGGCATTGGGAACCCTGCTAAGCATTTTCAAACATCCTTTTCATTAAAGCATTATCAAATCCTTGTATGATAGGCATTACCAACTTTATACATATTGGTAACTAAACTAAGGCATGCCGAAGTCATTAAATAACTTTCAGGAGAATCCAAAGCTAGACAGTAACTTAGCAGGGATTCTAGAACTTTACCCAGTTTAACTTTTGCAAACATAAATGGTGAACATTTTAACTTAAGAGAAAGTTAATATAAATGTCATAGAGAGAGGTAGCTCAGGTATGCAGTCATGATACATAGATTTTTTTTCAATATACAATATTAATTACTTAATAGTTCAGCTGGGTATGGTGGTGGCAGTGAGGTAATGTAATCCTAGCTCTTAAGAGTCTGGAGGAGAAGAATCATGGGTTCAAGGTAAACTTGGTGGGAGAGTGAATTTCAGATCATCATGGGTTAACACAGAAGCAACCAAACCAAGCAAAAATGTAGAAACATGCATTAATTTCCTTGAAAGTTGTTTTATATTAAAGATAATTTCCACTTTTCCTCTGTTCTTACAATTTTTTTTTTGTTTTATTTGCAAAGAGTACACTATAATATGGCAGCCTACTTATGATAAAGAAACATTTCATTCTTGTCAGAGCATATACGTTCAAATGCCTAGGAGGACTCATCAAACTTTTATTTCTGAATTTAATAAAATATTCTGGCATAGTTTGGATAAATAGAAACTTATGTATTTCATATTATTTGTTTTAGAGTGTTAAATGTTAGCAAAACATATGTGCTTATGTGTCTCCCCTGCCTGGGGAACAGGAGTATAATTTGTTGGTGGATCAGATATCTATATAAGGGTTGTCATGGCAGATAAGACTTTAGAGGAAATTCCCTCCTGCTGTTAGGGAAACCCAGCTTGGCTTTTGCTCACCACTTCCAGAGAAATCAGAAGATCTCAGAGTAAAACCTTTTCTTACAAAGGGTAACGGTAAATATTGACTTGTTATCTACTAGTATTATGCTATTATTACAAAACATGGAGATCCCTATGTTTTTCTTTGGAAGATATATTAATTGAATTTTTTGACTATGACACAAAACCTTGAGACCAAATTAGAAAGCAGAGATAAGCAGAGGGCAGCTCCCGTAGGTTTGCAATTTGCTTGTCATTGTGCTCAGGAGCATCTTGAAGCTAATGCAAATTATTAAGTTGATTTTAATGTTTCTTTTTAATTAAAGCAGAATCATTAAATA
>PVIH01002272.1:82305-174344 GCA_004025045.1 Sigmodon hispidus
TTTTTTTTTTTTTTTTTTTTTTTTTTTTTTTTTTTTTTTTTTTTTTTTTTTTTTTTTTTTTTTTTTTTTTTTTTTTTTTTTTTTTTTTTTTTTTTTTTTTTTTTTTTTTTTTTTTTTTTTTTTTTTTTTTTTTTTTTTTTTTTTTTTTTTTTTTTTTTTTTTTTTTTTTTAGTGGTATTGGGCTGTGTAATGTGGATTGCTAATCTTTTTTTTTTTTTGGACAAGGTATGTATATATAATGATCCCTTTTTATTTTTATTTTTTTTATGAAATGCTCAAAATACCTTGTGTTTTCTGCCAGGATCTTCCTGTGTCTCAATGCACTCAGTTTGGTAAGGTTAATTATCTATTCCAAGCACAGAACCTGGAAGCTGTGAATGAAGATGGAGAAGCAGCAAACATTGACAAGGATCTATGAAAACCTGGCTTCTGAACTTTCCTTTATCCAAATGAAAATATCACAAGAGAGTTTTATGTCCCTTGTTGAACATGTAACTCTCAGATCTCAAGATTCTACATACCCAATGAGTGCTTTTTTCATAAGATACCTGGCAATGCTATCTTTTTATTATTTTCCTAAGTCTATTTATTCTATATTTTTAAAAAGAACATTAGGACTCTAAACATCAGTCTTAGTCCTTAAATTGGAAAATAACCACTATCAAGGGTAATTATTAAATTGAAATGAATAATCTAATAATAATATTTTTTTTTAAAAAATAATCCTAATCAGCTGGTTCTTCTCCACACATTTATCTCCTAAGCTATTCAGCAGCATCATTCAGGAAGCCCCAGGAGGCAAATTTATGTTTTATCTTTACTTGCTAGAACACTGTGTTCATGGTATGTTCTTCCACTACCACCTTCCCTGCCCAATTCTCCCTGTCTCTATTTCTATGCCTCTCTCCATAGGGCTAAGCTGAGACTTCGAATATCCTTTTGTTTTTTCTGTTGAAGATGGTTTTTAGGAGATTTGACCTTTCCTAGAGTTTCTACTTATTTTTATCAACACCCTAAAAAAGTTCATGATCTTGTTTAAAGCATGGAGTTTACTAATGTTTCAAAACACATTCCTTACTCTCTTCATGTGCACTCTAGAACTGGATATTATTCTACTATAGGACTGTGTGTATGTTCTCCCAACTTACATCCTGATAGAAATTTGGCATGCACTGTCCAGCTGGACCTTCAATTTCCCTAGCAAGTATTGAAACTATTGCCAGAACATCTACTTGGGGACCATGGTTTATCACTCTATCTTCCCAGCCTTGTTTCTTATAAGAGACACTTAGCCTACTGGTGCCATGCCCCTAACTGAACACTTATGTACTTAGCATCCAAAACCAGGCAGTGGGTTGGCTAGGTGTTGAAAATTAACCTATGTAAGTATATGTTAGAAAGTGGGAAATTTGTTAGCGACGCCATTATTTTATCAGAGAAATGGTGCAAGTTTAATCATAATGATGTTTTTGTCTTGTTATCTGAAAGATTTTGATGAACAACAAGAAAGGAAAACTGGAGTTACTCAAGGATGACATGAGTATGTTACTGCTATACTAACTTATGACGGTTAATTCATATGTTGGAACTTAAATCCTTCATATGAAAGAGATGGGGCTGTTGATATTGAGAACTGAAATCAGTTATGGGGCTGGAGGTTTGTGGCAGGATTGGTGTCTTTGTAAAAAGACAATAGTTCATTTCTCTTCTCATCTCATTCTATACCAACCAGGTACAATGCCATTTTGAAACTTCTTTTGACATACTTGTTATAGCACACACACACACATACTCGTGCATGCACACACAATCATTTTAATATGGATGTTACCAGTGTAACATACCTTGTTTGAGGGATAACATTCAACAATTAGCCCTTGAAGAAATGACCATTTGACCATTTTGACATTTTGTTTGAGTTGCTCTGGGGAAGAATTACTTGCATGTGAATTGGGATGGTGTATGGAAGTATTTCTCCTGAAATCCACAAAATTAGCTAAGAACTGAAGTTCAAAATGGAAATTGCTACATATTCACACTTTCTGATCTGGGTAAAGGAAGACAGTGACCTGGTAAAGGGAGGCTCTGGTTGGATCAGGTAGAACTCCAAGTTTTTTTCACTTCTCATTGTTGTGTGGATGTTGAATGTAGGGGGCCAGTGTGTGTGTTTGAGAACGATTCAGAATACAAACCTTCAAAATAATAATAATAATAATAATAATAATAATAATAATAAAAAGCTGTAGATTAGTTCACCTGTGCTGGAGACTAAAGAAAGGGTGAAGTGAAACACAAAAACCTGGTCTCCCATTTAAAAAAAAAGTCTGATGAATGTTTCTGGAGGACTTCCTGCAGAAACCACATCTGAGCTTCAGAGCAAAGCCCACACTGTGACACATGCTACACAGACATCATTGGCAGTGAGTGTCAGGGAAACAGAACAGAGAATGAAAGCCAGAACATAAAAATATTAGTTTGTTTGTTTTTCTCTGTTTCTCCTCAGCCCCATGACTGTAAATACTTAACCATAGGAGGTAAAAGAGGCCCCCCTCTCTTCTGTCCCCCCCCCAGCAACTCCCACTAATCCTATTTTTTCCCTGTCTGGGGGAGAAGTCTCCAGTAAGAACTTTAAAGCAAATACAGGATGAACACATAAAACAAATAGTAAAAAGTACCAAGCACTAACTAAAAGAAAAGCCATTCAAAACATGAGACTGGCTAGAAGTATATACATTTACCCATTGTCTTAAAAAAACAAAACAAAACAAAACAACAACAACAACAACAACAACAACAAAAAATGCTCTTCTAAGACAAGAGGCTTAACATAGGCCATAAAAAGCAAATTATTAGGAATAGAAAATCATCTCATTAAGCTGATAAATTAAGATATCTGCTAAATTCGTTGATTGTATAAAATTATAAACAGCTGGACATTGACTTGTCTCATATAAGGCATAACAGAAGACCACATGGCTATTTAGGCCCTAGAGGCTTCTAAAGGCCTAAGGGGTCAGCCTGGCCTCGGCCAGTTCAGACTGGTTATAACTGGTGCTTTAAAACATGTGCTCATAGTACTTTCTCATAGCCATAAGGGCCCATTGAATGGACAGTTCCTCATAAGCCAACCTGGGGTCTACTTTGGGGGCTTTGACAACAGAGACAGAGTCCTGATCTAAAATGACCTGAATCATTGAGAGAGGACCACACCACAGAAGCAGATGTTAGCAAAAAAAAGCTCTTCCCCCTGATTGGGTGAAGGATATTTAAGGCTGTCCCCTTCTTCAATAAATTGGACTTGTTTATTTCAACTAGCTCCCAGAGATTGAGCCAGTGTACTCTGTGCCTTCTTCCCCCTCTCTCAAAGGGAAACTAGCAACAACCACATATACACTGAATCATACTTCAGACCAAACTTTTATTTCCCTATGCTGTACTCATTCTGTAGGACACAGCACTGGGTATTTCAGCACATGAACAATGGAGTTGACTATTGAAAGACTCTGGGTTCTAGGGTTTGACCCAGGCATTCAGTTTAGGTGACTTGTCCAGGCTTGCCCGGACATGCCCAGGGTCCCCCGTCCCCCCTCCTCACACAAGCACAAGCCTTCGAGCAGATAGTAAAAGGGTTGCTAAGGAACCATCAGATAACCAGAAGTACGTGACCGGGACCACATACCACAAGAAGTCTGTAATGAGGGCCAATGCTCAGGGAGCCCCCCTCCCAAGAAGCGACCTTTTCCTCCCGCTGTTCCTTCCCGCCACTAGGCCTTCATCCAATAAGTAAAAGTTGTTGTTTAAATGAGCAAATGATTTCCTTGTTTTCCCTATAACCACGCCTTTTGCTTCTGTAAGTCTGCCTCCCGCTCTCCCCTATGCAATAAAAAGCCCCTGAACAAAGCCTCAGGGCGCCAGTTAGCTCCCCGAGTTGCTGCCGCCCAGAGGTACCTTCGCCCCCCAATAAACCCTCATGCAATTTGCATCTGATATTCGTGGCTCAACTTGGTCTCTGGGACTCGGGGTCTCCTTCTGAGGAAAGGTCCTCATTTGAGGGTCTTTCACTATGAGTTAAAACTACATCCAAAGCAGATCTACTTGCCTAAAACTAAATAAATAGCAGAGGCAGAGTCAGGGGTCAGAATGACTAGTATCCAAGGATAATACTTTGTGTGTATGCATGAACATGTATATTCATGTTTGCATGTATATGAGTACATGTGCTTATGCCTGTGAGGTTAGCACTTAAAACCAGTCTCTCCTGATGACTCTTTATCAAGAAGATGTCTCTCAGTAAATGCTGAAACTTGCCAGATGTGGCTGCTTTAGCTGGCCAGCTTGCCCTAAAGAGTTAATCTCTGCCTCTTAAGTGATGGCATTGTAGGTGGCCCATGACCATTGTAGCTTGGCTCACACACTTCTTTGACAAGTACTTTATCTACTTTCTCCAGTCTTGACTTGAGATCCTGATGAGCTGAAAAAAGAATTAATTGCAATAGCTTAGAGAGTGAATTATAAAAGAAAGTTAGATAGTTGATATTAAAGCCAAGGTCATAGAATAAGAAAGGAAAGCAGCTGAATGACATACTTCCCTTTGGGTGTTGAAGCTTATGAGCTTATGCCTGCTAAGACTGAAGAGTCCACCAATATTTCCAGAGTCATGCTTGTGAACATGCTGAAAGATTTAGAATTTAGAGGTTTTCCTCTGAGCACTTAAGTATCAGTTATACACAAACACAGTTTATTAGTTACTTTATATTGCCCCAGGGAGAGACTACAGTCAATACATATCATAAAATAGGCAGCTAAATACATAACTAATAAGCACTCCTATTAAGATAGAAAAAAGGTGATTTGTATAAAAAATATAGTGTAGTGGGTATTTGTTCCCAATATCTTTGGAGTATCAACGTTTTGGGCAGGGCCTCTTCACTGATTACATGGTGCGTATATCTGAGGAGTGGGCACGCTGTTACTCTCTCTTGGGTAGTGAAGACTGCTTCAGGCAGTATGAAGCAGCCTGTGATGTGTCCCCAGCTTGCTAAGGAACTAGATTTACCTTTGTAACAGTGAGTCTCTTTTCCCCATAGAAGCTCTTCATGCACGCACGCGCACATACATACACACACACACACACCCCACTGAAACACCCATTTCAATATAAAATCAGAATTATTACTTTTATACATTAAAAATAGAGACAAAATTGTATGTTAAAAGGAGAAAAATATTCTATTCCAGTATTTATCCAGATGTTTTTATTTGTAACTTATTTCCTCCTTTCAAATTGTGCAACTTTTTATAAGCAAAGAAACTGTAAGCAGCGTAAATATCACCTTGATATTTATTAGTCTAATTAGTTGTATTTCCAAAGCCCATTTAACATTCAGTATTAAAAATACTGTGATTCTTAAAGGAAGGCATAGCATTACCCATCATAAAATTAAACAGAGTCCATCTAATTGTGCAGCTTTTCACTTGAGATGCTTTGACTTGAGAAATGCGTATTAGGCATTGGATGGATTTGCATAAAGGGTGTTTAGAACATCTATGTCCTAAAGTGAGAAACAGCGATGTTTTCATGGATAGTATCTAAATGTGTTGGTTTGATCTCATCATGATGAAGTGCTTAGGCTCATTAAAAAGCCTCTATTTCCTTCTTCCTTCAGCTGAAATGCCTCCTATTTGACTGACATGCATTGCCCTTGGGCTCAAATGGAAGGTCACTTTGACCCACTGTAAATTTTCACTTAAGAGCTGCTTTTAACAATAACCCACTGGTGTACTTGTTTCTGGACCAACTTGAGTTTTTGGCACACTATGAAAAGCAATTGGGAAGTGTAAGTAAAAGCCTTCCGTTTCAGAAGAAATAATGGCCCCATTTGCCATGGAAACCGGAGGACTTTATGAAAATGCACTCAACTGTTTTTCTTTCGTGAGCCTAAAATTATTCTAAAAATAAGTTGTATTTCTGGCATCCGTTAGCCCATGCACAGAGACAGTATCTCGTATGGTCCATGGTTCTCTCTCTTTCAGAGAAGTGCCATACCATTTGAATTCTTTATTTCTATTATGCAGAAGGTGTACCCACAGTAGGGTATCAATAAGAGTTTTAATTAAATTACATAAAATTTCAAGGGCAGCAGTTAATAATTTGAACATAGCCAGTGAACACAAAACCCAGTTAAAGAGACTGAGTATGAGAAGATTTTTTTTCAGAATTAGTTGCACATTTTTTCTCCTATAATATAGATAATTTTTATATGTTCAGGCTAACAAAGAATGGCATGTTAAATTGTGGTGACGGTTTTATGAGTGAACAGTATAAAGAACCATAGTATTGATCTGAACTTCTCGGTTTTAGACCCAGACACAAATTCTTTTGTTTTTAACATTGATAAATAAGAGTGGAGCATATAAGGCCAGATACCTGCTCAGTCTTACATATCTAGGTCCACTGTAAAGGAATTTATTACTTTAATATTTAAAGAGCCTTTATGCCAAAAGGCAAAATACCACTTGTTATTGCTAAGGTCAAGAAGAGAGTGTGATGCTATAAAAGGGTGGGGCCAATTCAAATTACCTAAATAATATGTGGCCACAGGCTAGATAAACCCCAGTCTTTGAAGTTGATGTTTCCATTCTCATGTCTTTATTGGTTAAAGAATAAAATAATAAACATACCAGAGAGATGAAGCTATTATCTGTAATATATATAATTTACATTCAATAAAACTACATAGTGCCTTCATACTCTAGATATGTGGGTATTAAGTGACTACTGACCCCAGCCTTGAAATCATTTATGGCTCTGTTGGAGAAATAGGAAAAAGAAGGGGCTTCTGCATATCTGTACTCCTATCTTAAGCAGCCCTTCAACACTGCCCTTACTCAAGGTCACAGATGATTTTCAGATCTATGCTGGCCAAAGGGTCATGGCTGTAGATCAAGGAGAACCACAAGGAGAACGAAGTAGGGAGCTTGATAATTTTAATTTGGATGCTGATGGCAGAGTGCTAGCCTCATAGACAAGTCTGTGTTTCAGGCACATGATTACCTGAGTCAGTGAGGATATGAAAGAAGAAGTATGGTGGCATTTGAATTAAAAAGAACTCTACCAAATAATATAAAATGGAAGGAATACAGTTTAGATGAAGGATTTGTCAAGAATGAACAGCTATATAGCTCCATGTTATAGTATAAACTTTGGCAGAGAATGAGTAGGCAAAAATGCATACATTTTCTAGATGATTGATCAAGAATATGCCTTCTAATACCAAAATTCTTTATTATCAGAATTGTAGTAGCACAGACTACATCTTCTCTATATATGTCCTTTAGATGTCAATTATAACATTTGTCATGTGAATCAGTATGTGCACTATGGATTATGAGAGCGTAAAGGATGGAGTTGATGGACTGATATCAATTGGCTTCTTCTTTCACTCATGCTACATTTTCCTCTTTCCCCAAGCTTCACAACCCAGCTCCACCCTGCCCATGCCCGTTCTTGTTCTTCCTTTATAAACACACTTAAAAGATTGAAAATCAGTGCATGAACCAAGAAAGGCTATAATTTGGGGAAGGCAGTTCTTATAAATCAGGAATGAAACTCTTTTTCTCTGTCAATTATAACACATTATTTACCCAAGAGCTATCAAACACATTTATAGGATACTCAGAAGTGAACAGACAGGCTGAAACAAGGTTTGACTGACATATCTTGTTGTCCACACCCATATTTACTTGTGTTTTTCCTGGAGGCAGAAGGTTGCTCCTGATACAGGTTGAATGTTTATGTTGTGTTTATACTTATCCAAGACAAGAGGCAGAATATGTTTTCTAGTTCATCTTGGCTCCTTAGGAAATTCAGAGTCACTGTTTTTCTCTTTACTTATACTTAATCCCCCTTTCAATTAGATAAGAGGTTGAGGAAAATGCAGGTGACTGGGGTTTGAATAACTTTAATGCCTAGTCATGCTTTTTAAATCTGTGGGATAATTACCCTCTGGTCACAGCCTCTCACAGGATGCCCAAATAGATCCTAGCTGAAAGCAATGACTGTCTGTGGTGGAATAGTTGCTTAAAGACATAAGATCTACTGTTCATTTGTGAAAGTGGCTTAAAATTGTGTTTTCTGCCTATCTATAAAAAGCAGAGTGGAATTGTTCATGTATGAGGGAGTGATGCTTCCTAAGGTAAAGCAAAAACACCATTATTCCAAGTGTGGTGGCTTGCAGTTGTACTTGTAGGTAGCATTGCAAATAAACTTCTATCAATTGTTACTTTCCCCCTAAGATTTCTAACTTAAAATATTAATTGCTTTGAAGAAGTGGAACTATTCATTAGTGGACTTTAAGCAAAAACATCTTTATTTCATTGAAAGATGATGGGTGAATAAAGTGATTTAAAACACACACACACAAAACCCAAAACAAAAAACCTTCTGGTTTGACTGTAGAAGCGTTGCTTAGCAGAAATTTGTGGTGGCCATAGTGCATCCGTGGGCATTAGCTGTGACCTACTGCAATTTCTTCATCTGTAGCTGAGCCTAACCTGGCTTGAGGAACTTTATCTTTTATGTTTCATGAATTTTAGAGAAAAGAGAAGTTTTATTACTGTGTGGGTTTTCTTTTTTTAGCTATCCTGAATGTTTTGCTTTTTTATAAAAGTTTGATGTTAATTTTCAAAAACAATTTTAAAAAAAGAAGCGCAACTATTTTAAGGTAGGCATTGTTTTGGGAAAATAAAAGTTGTATCATTTACATGAATAATTTTATTTCAAAGCTGAAAATTTTAACAATATTTATGAGTTTGTCAGTCATTAAAATTGTAAAAGGTTGTATATCTGTGTGTGCACACATGCACATATGTAATTTACTTATGATTATTACAGCAATATTTCTATTCAGTTTTGTCAGAGAAAATAATACACTGATATCAGTGTAATAAGAAAAAAGGTTTGTGAAATTATGATATGAAATATTCCATTCTTATTTGGACTCATCTCTCAGTTCATTGGAATGATGCATTCTCTCTCATGAAGAAGGTTATATTTGCATTGATAACTTTGAGACACTGGACTCTTTTAGACATTGAAATAGATACAAACATTTTATTGTATTAATATCTTAGTGAACAGTGGGAAAAGAAAATTCAAGTATAAACATAGCTGAAGCAATTCAAATACAGCACATAGAAGGTGCTCAACTGTCCAAGGAAATTGTTCCACACACTCTAACTTACTGTTATCCTTGTCAGATCATTTGTATTGCTTGTGAGACACCTTCAATATCATAAACAAGCTTCAAACGTACCTTTGGAGGAATCAGAAATATATGTTGAATTAATTTTAACAATAGCCAATGAAGATACACATTATGAACATATAAGTTTACATATATAGAGAGTTTAAAGCCAGTAACCTGGCACTGAATTACCTTTGAAAAGTAGAAAATTTTCTACTACATTAAAATATATATATTTTATATACATTAATATATATATTTTAATGTAGTTTAAGCATCCCTGAGACTGCGTATAAATTATGTAACTATTTTGTGCTGCATATGTTCATCTTAAATTGGAGCAAGTGATAACATCTAACACATCAAGCTTTTGAGAGGATTCTATGTGAGGATTCTATGAGAGGTGGATTAAGTATAAAGTCAAGTGCTTACTGGTGGCGAATAATAAACAGAATCCAATGAAGTATGAAGGCTTCAGACGGCTTTGGTTATCACTGGCTTCAGTTGTGTCATATAGATGATCATTTATACCTATCAGAATATGATTAACAGAATTATGTTGAATAATTTGATATTAAGCCCTGCTTCAATTATTTAGTATCATCAATTATTTAATTTTATTACTTGGAAGATATTATGTCTAAGTGATCATGCCCATACTGTTCAAACATTTAAAATTAGGTTATCATCTTAAAGGTTATTTATTTCACTGACTTGATACTACAGTATATTTTTTATGCAAAAATGAACTTAGAATATTTAGTATGAGTGGTAAACTGTTTTGGGGGGCAAACAGTTGTCTCTGATTGGACTTGAGATCCTCTTCACTAGACAAAATTTATCCTTGGTGCTGATCTCATCAAAACTCAATGACTGATATGATTGTAGGACTTGTTATGTTATGATATTGTGTATACACTGTGGCTGGTGGCAAATGGTGGCAGATGGCAGCCCCTTGCAGGCGGTATTGGTGGCCATGGGAAAAGACACTTGTACTGGGTCCACCTGGAAAGATTTTATTATAAAAGGGAAGAGAGATAAATAGATAAAGATAAGAGATAGATAGACAGAGGGAGAAGAGAGAGAGAGAGAGCAATAGGGATGTATCAGAGACTTACTCTGGCAACATGGAGAGAGAGAGAAGGGAGGAGCCTTCTTAAATAGAGCTTGACATCAGAACCTGGATGGGCTAGGCTAATTGCCATTGTCCAAAGCTTCAGGAAGCAGGGCAGGATTCTAGCAGCACTTAAGGTGAATGTAGTATTGCCTTTTTATCTTTATTGTCAAGGCACCAAACTGCCTTCTAAATACTTGTGTTTATACTGATAGATAAGAGCTACTCTGTGCTTTAATCAGAGATGCTGCTCTTTGCCATGAATGGCAGTAGATGCAGAGACACATGGCCGATGAAGAAGCTGAGAGTAAGCAAAGGCAGAAAGCTCATCAGTAAACAGGGCACTTATACCATCCCTTCTAAGCCTCAGGAGACAATTAGAGAGAGAGACTGTGAAATGCTGTCCTCTGGGCATGGCATACCCTCTGTAGTCATGACCTCATAGCAGCTGTGGCTGTCTGCCATAGGCCTATACAAGACTATGCCTATCACCAGTCAATCATGGAAAAAGGAAAGAACTTGCAGAGCCATACCTCCTCCTGCTTCCCTGCCAACCTATCAGCAACTGATGGATTCTGTGAGAGGGACATTGTCTTCAGTTAGGCACCCGCTGTGAAGCCCATTAGGATACATCAGATACTTACAGACCTATGGTCACACAGATGATCCTAGTTAAACTCAGTAGTTCCCAAAACAAGATGTAACAACCAACTAACAAACTAAGAAAACAGGAACAAAGTCATGAATGTGAGACAGGGACTTGTGGAGAAGAGTAACAGTACTAGAAGAGGTTAGTAGGAAGTTATGGTAATTACCGCTCACGTGGCACATGTGTGAAATAGAGAACAAAGAGAAAAGTATTTTACAATATTTCACCATTTGCTTGAGTAGACAAAATAAAAGGGTTTTTAGGTCCTAAGCAAGAGAGACTGATGAGATTGCACAGTTGCTAGAGAAACAGTGTTCCATTCCTCTTTTAAAAATTTTATTCCTGTAGGACAAATATTTCCTTTACAACTGTCCAATGCTTTCTCAGAGTTATTACATTTCTAGATATTTTGAGCTATTTTGATTTGTTGGAAAATAAAAGGGCTTCGTATGTCACCAAGAAGTTAAAATTTAAAAGACATAATTTTAAATTTATTTATAATTTGAAGTGCATGAACTCCTCTGTGAATGCGAAGATACACCTGATTTATATTCTTCAGCTTTTAAAGAAACACAGGCAGTTAACATTACTTTATCAGTTTGTGCTTCGGCTTTCCTGACCTTGGTTTAAGAACTAGACCTCTCAAATATGTTTTGCTGGATAAGTGAAGGTTCAATATTCTAGAAGTGTTTTAATGTACATGAAAAATAAAACAACGCAAAATAAACAATTAACAAAATAAAATCCCCCACAATTTGTAAACTTGTATTGCCATTTTATTTATTTCCTCAACACCTTCTTTCTGAGTCTATTCCAGTGAATGCTTGCTTGAGAGAGATCATTGAATGGTCTGCCAAAATTGCCTCTGCTCTAAGCTTCAGGCAGAACAGTGAAGAAGTTAACTGAAAAATAAATAAATAAAAAGGTCTCTCAGTTTTACAGCAATATCCTGAAACTAGAAGCATGATAGTCCCTACAGGGCATCAAGGGCTGAATCCAGTGAAGAAAACCCAAGTGCTGCTCAATAGAGCTGGGACTCATCCTGAATTAAAAGGATGTTACCAAGAAATAGCTTCTTAGATCCAAGTCTAATGATGTCACTTGTTTTCTTTTGTCAACTGTTGACTTCAAAAGGTACCTGGCCCCATCAGATGTTCTAGGAACTTTATTTGGCAAGAACAGAATACTGAGTTGTTAGGTGTTCTTTCCTCAGTGAAACCTTTCCAAGGTGTTTTGGGCATAACTATCTTATAATTTGTGATCACACATCACAAGGTTTACCAGGACAATCTTACTTGTTTATCCCTAAGCAGTTGAATTCTTCTGCACGCTGGTGTTTCCAGAGGGCAAAGACACAGAGCATATTTTTTAGTCCAACAGTTATAAAGTTTGGAGCTTGGCAGTGTGACTCAAAGAAAATATTGTAGTAGAATACAAATAAATGCATGCTGCATGAAGCCCTGGAAAATAGAAATCAGTTAATCTGGGAAGGAAGGTGTTTATGAGTCCCCACACTAGCAAAGGGGTTATGGACAGCTGATCACTTCTGGGGAGGAAGAGGTTCAGTTTTCTATAAAAATGTGACCCCGACACACTGACCAAGTTGCGGTGGATGACCCACATTTCAAAGTTCATAAACAGCACTTAAATGAAGCCAAAGGGTTATTAAATGTATAAAAAGTCGAGGAAAACATGGAATTGTGAGTATGGCGGTGGGACTGGAAAGAGAAAAGGGGAAGAGTTGGAGATAAGTATGATCAAAATACATTATACAATGTTCTCAAAGAATTATTAAAATAAGTACTTTAAAAGTAGAAAAAAAAACCCTCCTCATAAAAAAGTCCATATTCACCCATTGCAATCCTGTCAAAAGTTAAATTCATATAGCTACATTTTAACATAAAGGACCACTATTGGAAAGAGAAAAAAAAAAAACAAATACTACTAATACAACCATGGAGAATATTGTCACTATGCACTTTGGTATTAAAATGTATACATTTTTCATCTCATCTTTTTGCATTACTTTACATGCATTTCTTCAATAAATATGTTACAAAGAAAATTTATAAATGATAATTTTCACATAATTATTTTGAACTCTGTCAATATAGATACTGAATGAACAAATACTACAATTATACTCTATCAGAGGGTAAGATACAAAGATGAAATCACTAAAGAATATGTATTCCTTGCAAAATGAGATATTCTAAATTCATAATGATATTTCAAAACTAAAAATTTAAGTTCATCTATTTCTCATACATTAAGTTATTTGATTGTGTTCTTATATTTTGTAGTAGTATATACTAGTGAATTTCCATTTTGTTTTTAATAATTATAAGGCTAAATACTTCCAAAATCTGATTGATGATACATAAAATAAAGCTTTACTGCCATAGATCAGATTAAAAAAAAGTATATGCTCTGTAGAAAAGAACCGAATCTCTACTTTATAGACCTCTACATTCCACTCTTACTGGGACTGCAATGAGAAAACATGGTTATGAGGATGAGATCTTCCAGTATTTTGTAAAAGTGTGGAGCATCCATATTAGGTAAAAAGTCTGGAAAAGCATTTCTATCTTGAAAATCAAAATAACAAAGTTGCTGAACTTCTTCAATTTCACTTTAATTTAAACTATACGAACCTTAAATCATCCTAATTAAAGCCTGTCATTAACTCAGAAACCTCAGCTTGTCATAAAAAAATCTGGTGTAAAGTGATATTAAATATTTTTACTCAGTCATAAATTATCAAATTACTTCAAGAGTTGTTTTTCATCAGAAATAGGGCGAGCTCAGACACTAGATTAAGTGAGCTGTATGGTTTTGCATAAGTATGTATATTATGCAATGACAAAAGGCATTTTCTGTCATTTATTGCTTTAATTGGGAATAAAAATATAAAAACTTGTGCAACATCTAGGTTCCCAGAAGATTCTAGAATTCCATTAGAACTCCATAATTTGTCATAGAAGTAGGTTTCAGAACTTCAGGTACAGAAGAAAAATTTCTATGGCTGTAAAAATTTTAGCGTTAAGAAACATGGAACAGATGGGAGATCCACCTTTCTTTTGTCCTCGATTCAAAGTATGTCTACAGAAATACCCATCTTTTTTTCACTGTATTAACCATATTTCTTTGCTAAATTATTGCCACATATGGGAGACTGTTGGAAGCACCATATAACAAGAGTCAAGAAAAAAAATATGCACCCCCAAAAGAGTTTCAAAACTCAGGGGTTTGTGCATGTCTAATTCAGAGTATAAGGGCCCCAAGTATTGTATTCACTGTGAAAGACAGTCAGCAATTGCAGGCTTCAAAACCTTACCAGTCACATAACAGCCTTGGATTGGAACATTTCCTTACCTAGAAGTCTTCTCTGTCTGGGCTCATCACATGTGTGGGCATGTCTTTATTCTTCTCTCAATTGGTTCCCCCTTTTGCTGTGCTCAAATGCTTATATCCATAGTCCTTAGAATTTCTTCTAGTTTACTGTTTTTCAAACTCCATAGAGAAAGGAGAACATTCTACTGCAGGATATTGACACAAGATAGTAGGCTAAAAAAAAGTGGTTTATTTTATTTTATTTTATTTTATTTTATTTTATTTTGCCATGAAAAACCCAAGCATGACAAGGGTCCCTCTCCCCTTGTTTGTGTATGCTGTACAACAGGAGCCTGACACTCGGAGATTTTCAATCATGCACATGTATCTTTTCTGGGTGCCATTGATTATGTTAGTATTCTATACTTTCGTTATATACTTCCCCCATGGATCACAGTCATGAGCAGATTAGTCAAGTGGCAGAATGGGCAATGTTTGGCACCAATAAGTTACTGTGATTTGCTAAAAGAATATAGATAGACATTAAAAATGTGTTTGGGTTATGGTACATGGGGACTGGAATGACTCATTTCCCCCTCCCCTTTGAGTTATATATTTTCTTGTCATGTGGGTTTATATAAAGTGACAATCCAAGGAAAGCTACAAATCTGGAATAACATCTTGTCTATATGATTAAAACCAGTAGTTGGGAGGCTATGAATGTGAGAGTAGAGTCATCTTGAAGTCAATTCCCTTGGCCAGCAAAGGGCAATAGAAAGAATGTATTTGGGACACATACGTAGGACACAGGTTCCCAATTACATCAAAGTTTTACACGGAATGCCTGTTTAGTCTGCAAAAACTCCCCAAGATGGCTGTTGGCACATGATAGTGATACTGAAAATATTTAACCATGAAGACAGCATGAGATCTGACCCCTCAGAGTGGGGAGACAATGAGAAGAATATCACTTCTACTACATCTTAGAGCAGGGCAGTGGGGATCCACTTAGGCCTTCTGAGCTGTCAAAGGATGCAATCAGTGTGCTTCTCAAAAACACCAATTAATAACTGCAGAAAGAGAATGGAAGGAATTAAGCACACAATCAAGTTTGCATGTCATTTTGTAACCATGATATGTTCAGGAACTCAATTAGCATTGCGGCAGCTGGAATATAAATGAAAGAGACACATGGATATGTTTGGAAGATGCCTTCAGTTTAGAATAAAGAGAATAAAGATCATTCTGAGAATGAGAGCTTATGTGAAGGCACATTTGAAAGAATTTTTTATACCTTGGATCTTAACTGGCCCCTAAGACTTGAAGATGACCCTGAGGTAGTATACTGCTAGACAGCGGGAGCTTTAAAAGATGGGTCCTGTTGAGTAGAAGCTAGGGATTAGTAAAAGGTATGATATTGGACATGTGTCTTTTCTTCTTCCTCTAATGTTCTTCCTGATCCTCTAGCTTTTCCTTCCCTATGTTTCTCTTTCTCTTTTCTTCATCCACACCTTCTCTCTCCCTCACTCCATCTTCATACTCCTTTCACCTCCTCTAATCCTTTCTCTTCTCTGCTTCCTTCTGGCCTAACTTTATTCTTTCAATTCATTTTCTGATCCTTCATGAATAGATTTCTCTGGTTCCTAAGCACTTCTGCAATGGTGTACTGCCTTGCCACAGACAAATAAACAGGGCTAGCTAATCCTGTACTGAAAACTATGAAACTATGAAACTATGAGCTAAAGTAAACCTTCTGCCACTCCCATGGTTATCATAGTTGTTTTTTACAACCACAGAAAGCTACTAGGATGTCTGTAAAAGAAATAGTAGTCATGCCTTAGGTTTTTTTAGGTAAAGACAAGAATAGTAGTATAAAGGTTAAAGTATAGAACCAAATTCAACCAGAATCACATCTTTGCTCATACTTCTTTCAAATGAAGATTTTTTGAACAAGTTCCAGGACGTCCTTTATAGTTGTTTTATCAGTAGAATGGAAATATGGTAGGAATTCTCTCATGGTATTATAAGACTTAGCATAAGTCAGGGAAGCTGAACTAGCATTTATCTACAAATCAATTTATAAATTGAGTATATATCATCTCTTATACAACATCTATCTCTTCCTTTATATATCATATATCTATCAATTATTTATCTTTTATATAAGGGTCTAAAAAGGTAAGAAATTTGTTCTTATAGTTGCAGAGCCTGACCAGTCTCTGATTTGCACGGAAGTAGCAGGCTAGAATCCCAACACAGCAAATGCTTTAATGTAACTCTGAAGGTAGAAAAAGAATCACATCTCAGATCAATGATGTCTTACAGAAACTAATTCTGTTGCTTCTATTCTCTTTAAGCTGACTGGATGAGACCCTACATACTGGCGAGGGTTATTTGTTTTACTGAATCAACTGATACATATGTAAATATTAACTAGACACCCCTACAGTCACACCCAGAATAATTATCTGGGAATCTGTGGTCTGGGCATGTTGACATGTATAATTAATCACTCAGAAAAGTCAACGTAGACAATGTGTATGCAAGACACTTCCATATGTGTATCTAGTGTATCTAGTGTGCTGCGGAAAGTAAACACTGAGTGTGTTTCTTTAATTGATGATTATAAAGCTATGAGATAGTAATATGGAAATATCCAATTTGCCTAAAGATTTTGGGCTGGGGCATCTTGAGTTATTCCATTACATTAAGAGGATAGCTTTAGGAAATTGGAGTAATGAGACTTTATCTTTTTAAATGGATTAATTCACTAATTAGTATAGATCATAGAACCTTTTATATGATTTTCAAGTTCTACACCCCTGTACTACATATCCATTCTGAATAAGAATGTTTATGAATAATGAGGATAGAATCACTAGCCTGCAATAAGGGAACCACAGAGTGAATAAAGGAAGGTAAGTGAACAAAATCTTTCAGAACCAGGGAAAGCAAACAGTACTGTAAGAGAAAACTCAAAATGAGGAAATGATTTCTATTTGGAGATGAGGGTATTGCTGGTGATCTTTGGGTGTTCCATTTTGACTGACTTAATGAGTCACTTATGAATGCTTCCAAGGTCAAGAGGCAGACCTATACCAAGGCATGTGCACATTCATCACTGTGCTTGAATACAAAACATTTACATTCGGTATTACATTACTTTCCTGGGTTCCCATAACAAACCACCACAGACTAAGAGGATTAAATCTGTTGCCTCATAGTTGTTAAGGCCAGAAGTCTAAGATCAAGGTGTCAGTAGAGCTGGCTCTTTTCACAGGTGTTGGAAAGAAGCTAATCAAGCATTTCTCTTGGCTTAGTGTGGTTTCTGGCAATTACTAACATTCCATTTCAATGGTGTTCTGTAGGTGTCATCTCTTTCTCCCCCTCCTCCTCTGTCAGTACACATCTCTTCACATAGCTTTCATTTTGTAGGACTTGGCAATAACTGACCAGGGATAAATTTTATTTTAAGTAATTATGTATATAAATATACCATTACAAATAAAGATCTTCTTTTGATACATTTTGTGTTGGAACTTAAGTATGTAAGTCAGGTAGTAGGTCTCACTTAAATCCAAATATTACTGTTGATTAGAAGTAATTGTGGAAAAATACAAAAATTAAAGGGAGTGAGAGGAAGAGGGAAAGAACGATGGTGGAAGAGGAAAAAAAGAAGAGGAAGAATAGGAAAAGGAGGAAGAGGGGAGAAAGGAGAAATCAAGGTCAATGATTGTCACTGAATTCCATTTTCTGGAGCAGAATGACAGACTTGGCAATCTTCACCCAGTGGTGCTCTGTGCTCTCTCACATAGAGTAGAACATTTGTAATATTTTCTACATAGTATTCTTTGGCTCTCATTTGTTATTTGCCAATACATGTAGACCATTCCTCACAGTCAAGAAAAGTAGGTTTTACTGGCATGAGTGTGTAGAAATTAAGGGTTATTGATAATTATCCCAGGCTGTACAGAATAACTTCACATATTCAATTCATGATATATTTAATCTTATATTTAATATTAATTGGGTTGCCATGCACTATAGGATATTTAAAAAGAGATGGAAGACACTCCTACAAGGGCAGGAGTTTAAGATAACTATTACTGAAATATCTAAATACTTCTAGATATTTAGAAATACCTTCTAGACATCTTGAAATATCTTCTAACATCATTGCTCTGGTATGAGTTTTATTGGGAGACTTTCAGTTCACTTGGAATTGTATCTTCTCCTTACACTTCAGTGTTGGAGTTGTTAAGCTGAATGCTACCAGTACTCATCACCTGCAATTGACTCCTTTACCGTAATCCTCATGATACCTGATTCTGTGTCTGTTGTTGCACTTCCATGCTCTCGTTTCTTTCAGTGGATAGACAACTTATTGAAACTTTTCAGTTAAAGATGAGAATAAGACAGAAAAAGCATATACCCTTCTGAGACTTTTTTCTATTGTGAGAGGTACAAAAGGGAAGGGAATTAGTGTCGTGCAGAGCATAGCAGAAAAAGGTTCAAGAAAAGAAGTCTTGGAGCAGAAGGACCAGGGACCATGACAAAACTGGCTGATGAACAATGGAAAACGGCCATCTTAGTTAGAGTTTCAATTACTGTGATAAAAGAAAAAGAAAAATGTGTCCAAAATCAAAATTTTGGAGGGAAGGGTTTATCTCGGCTTACAACTCACAGGTCACACTCCTTCCATGAGGAAAGTTGGGGCAGAAACCCACAGGCAGCAGCTGATGCAGAGTCCGTGGAGAAGTGCTGATTGATGGCTTGCTCATCCTGCTTTTTTATAGCACACAGGACTATTATCCCAGAGGTGACACCATCTACAGTGAACTGTGTTCTCTCATAACAATTATCAATTGAGAAAATGTCCATGGACCAGCCTAATATGTGCATTTTCTTAATTGAGGTTCCCTCTTTCAAAATGTCTCTACCTTGTGTCACAATGACATGAAACTCGCCAGCACATTGACTTTGCTTTCCCTTCTATTACAGCAATCTCTCTGAATACTGGAAGAATTGGCATACTGGTTTTCAAGATTCTTTCACAGAAGTTTACCTTTTCAACTCACAAGTTTGTGTTAAAATGATGTATAATGAGTGACAAGAATAATTACAGGTTCATAGTCAGATTTCTTTTTTTTTAATGTATCGCATTAAAAATTTAATTTGTGCATAAAAGTAGAGAGGTTGTCATAATAAACTTAACATCTATTTTCAACAATTGCTGAAAAGTTTGGCATTTCCCCACTAATTTATAGGGCTATGTCTCATGGAAGAATAAGTGGTTATCACTCATTTCTGTCCAATTTTAGAAGCGAAAATTAATTTAAAACTTTCTCTCAGTATGATGGACTAAAGTGGTGTTTAAGGCCTTATATTTTGGGGCATTCTTCTCTGTAACAAAGTTCTAATATGACAGGAGTCTACCTTGGTTGCATTTAACGAGAATATATTACCCAATAGTGCTAATATAGATACTGGGCACATGAATGCTCTCTATAAAACAGTGGACCTCTGTCTCTCCTTATTTTGATAGTCTGATTTCCTTTTATAACTTTTCTCCTTCCACTCAATATCTCCTGTGTACTGGGACTTGGTTATGTTTGTACATAGTTATTCAGAGTGGGAAATGAGAAAGGAAGGTCTGACAGTGAGATGTGCTCAAGGGCCAAGGTCTCCCTATGGAAAAGTCATTTCATACTAAAGATGTTGTTGTTGCTGCCTTCCATAGAACATTGGGGCACATTTCTCTCTGAGGGTTTATAGCTGCCTGACATCTACCTGGAAGGTTACAGAACCAAGCAGTTCAGAGAGAAGCTGCTTTGAGACCTGTACGTGTTATGCAGACAGAGTAAGCGTAATCACTGCAAAGCTTGCATTTGGGCAAAGAAATTCTTAAGCAAAATATGAGCTGTTCCAGCTGCTATTTCATACTGAGAAATAAGTATGAAGAGAATGGCGACCATCATGAATGAAAGCCTTAAAAACACAATGCACAAGAATGTTTGAAGCAAGTTGCATGGTGAAACAGGAAAACTAGTTCAGGAGATTCAATTTCCAGTCTTAGTTCCATAAGCATAAATACTTGCATCATAATAGAGTCAGTTGCTAATAATGAGATGCTCCAAGTATGTTTTCTATCTCCTTATAGAGATACTGATGACCTTTCTCAAAGTAGGAAGACTTTAGGTAGTTTGCCCCCAGCTACCCTCCAAGTCAATATTATGGATAACTTCACACAGTTTAAAGTATTCTGCTTCTAAAATCCATTCCCTAGTCCGTTGTCACCATGTTCAATTTCTCAGTAATGTATAGAAATCACTTTATTCTGCAAGGCTGGAAGTTGCTATTTTATGTTCAGAAGTGCATCATGTGGCAAGAACAGTGTGGATAACAAATGTCTGTGTTACTGACCAGAGCATATTCAGAGTCTATAAAATGCAAGTTATATTGTGAGTGTTAAGATTGATTTCTTAATACTGAAGCCAAGTCCCACACTAATGCCCCTCGGGAGCTGTTCTGTGGCTCTATCATGAAGACCTTTATCCTGTTCAACCTACAGCTCTTTCCTGCTAACCAATCTGCCTTCTGCAAAACTGCTAGGACCTAAATAGCACCACTGGGCATTCAAAACTCAGGCTGTGACTTGTCCTTATTGAAAAGAAAGGTAACAGCTATGCCAATTTGGGAAAATTGCCTTCAGTTATCTCAGTGTTAAACTTGGAAAAGAAAACAAAGGTTGTATCATGAACAGAAAGACGGTAAGTTGGCAATGAAGCTGTAAAATCAATGGAAATGCTAGAGTTTTGGAGACAACAGGTATTGGGGATATTCTGGTCTATACAAGCTGCCTTACAGAGGAGATGACTGAAGTCTAGTGATATCAAATGATGTGTCATCCCAATGTGATAAGTGATTATGATGAAAACCATGTCTCTTAGTCCTGAGGTTTTTCAATATTTCCAATGCTGTCTTTCTTCCCCAACTTTTGATTTAACAGTGGTATCAGTGAGTAATTCATGTTCAGATAGGGATTTTTTTATATGTTGAAAATCTTCTTAATGCAGTTACACAGGGGATGTTTGCTCTGCTCTATGTACATATTTTTATAACTTCATTGAGACCTGGCTTACATTTTATGCATGTCACCAATCTTAAGTATACAAAGTAACTAATGTTGTCTAACCATCAATAACCACCAATTCCAGGGAGGTTATATTATTCTAAAGAAAAATGTACACATTGATAATTATTCTCTGTTTTATCCCTTACAATACAGGCCTATGAGACAATATTTATTATCTCCCTCTATACTTGTCTTCTGTTCATCTTTATAAGTGACATAATATTGAAGGTTTTGAGACAGGCTGTTTCACTTAGCTCAGTTTTACATTGCTTTATGTATGTTATTCTCTTTAATTTTCAAACACTATTCTTTGTATGACTATCTGACTTTCTTCCATATTGTGCTATAACTTTTCTTGCTTTGGTGAATAATTTTTGCTTGAAGATTCAAGAACAAGTTGTTGTGCAAGCATGTTTCAATATGTTTGAGGTAGATGGCTGGATGGTTAATTTTTTTTTTTTTTTTTTTTTTGTTAATGGCAACATGATTCACCCTAGAATCACCTGGGAATAGAGTTTTAATTGAATAATTGCTTAGATCAGGTTTGCTTGTGGGAATTTCTTTGGGAGATGTTGGTTGTTAATTGATATGGAAAAGCACAGGGAAAGAGTTCATGCATTCATTTCTCTTTGCTTTTGATTGTGATTGTGAGTGTCATGTGACTATATTTTTAGGTTTCTTCTGCCTTAAATCCCTGCAATGAACTCTAACCTGAAATTAGAGTTAAATAAATCCCATTCTCTTCTAAAACGCTTTTGTCAGAGTTTGTTATCACAGCAACACAAATAAAGCCACAGCTGGGTATAATAGTCTTCTCTTTACCCACAACTTCACTCCACACAGCCACCTGCAGTCCAGAAATATTATGGGCATGGTAAATTGCAGTAGAAAGTTCTCTTTAAATTTTTAGCTAACTTTTAAATATTTGTTTTTATTTTTTAAATTATAACATAATTATATCATTCCTCTCTTCCCTTCTGACCAGTTATTATCATGTATCTTCCCTTTTTCAAATTCATGACCATTTTTAAAATTGTACACACATAGACACACACACATATTTCTACATATGTAAATACAGTCTGCTCAGATTATATAATATTATTTATATGTATACAGTTTCAGAACTGACCAACTGGTATTGCATAACCAATGTGGGAGAGGGGAGGCTCTTTTCAGGCTCTCAGACCTGCCTTAGTTGCCCAGTTCTTATTCTACAGTTGCCCTGTGAGCTTTTGCCTGTCATGTTAGCATATCTATTGGTGCCACTCTTTTTCATGTCTTCTTTAGGTAACCATGTCGAGGGAAATTCATGGGTGCAGCTTTTTTTAACATTTCTAAGAGTTACAATATCGCAGCAAACTTTCTGTTCCTGTGGCTCTTGTAAACTTTTCACTCCCTTCTCCAAAATAATCTCAATTCTTAGGTGTAGGGATTGTATTGTAGATATGCCAGTTGAGACTAGGCACCACATGATATTTTACTCTTTGCATTTTGATTGGTTGTGCTTTTCTGTAATGGTTTCTTCCTGCTGTAAAGAAAAGTTTCCTTGATGAACACGAGAATTTTATCTATATCTGAAGACATAGAGCTAGAAATTGTAGATGAGAAACAACATTCCTTTTTTGTCTTTCTGAGTCTTGGTTATCTTACTCAATATGATTCTTTTTAGCTACATCCATCTATAGGCAAATTTCATGGTTTTACTTTTCTGTGGAATTGCATGTTTAATCCTTTGACCATGGTGGTATATCTGGGTCATATGATAGATTTAGCTTTAGTTTTAGTCCATTTCTAATACTTCTATTGTTAAAATGTTTTCTAAGTTATAATACTATTAATCATTTATAGCACATAACTTAATTAAAATTATCAAGTGTTTGAATGGACATGAAAGAAGAGTTGCAGGATTTGATACTATTTATGGTTGGAGGCATCAACTGTCTTGGAACATTGATAAAGACATGTGGGGAACTGTATAACTAGTGTTCGAATTGTAAGTACCCATGAAGATACAATAGATTACCCCTTGAAATAATTATTCTATATCACTACTCATAGTAAGTGAGAGTTTCAATTTATTTATCCTTTTATCTTCTGGATAGAGCCCCTTGAACTAACAAAACAAAATGCATTTTGGTGATGTCACAGCAAATTTTGGCTCTTATGCTTGGAACCATATTTAAGGAGACTTGTCAAAGAAAAAGGACATGAATATTAATATGTATATATATGTATATGTAGACATATCTATTCTTTATTAACTTATAAATCCATAAGCATCCTCAATCAGAATTTAATTTGTCTGTATACTTAGAAGATTGAGTGTAGTTAGATAGTTTAGAAAATTCTAGCCATTCTACCAAGCAAGAATTTGTAGTTTTCTGTAAATTTAGTGCATATTTCCTTTCTGACATAATATTGAGCACTTTTATTAAACTTTTGAAAATACATTCATTTTTGAATTATCTTTTCAAGTGGTGTCCTATCTATTTTTACTGAGTTACTTACATTTTTGTTGTCTGTGAAATATAGGCATTCCATACATGTTCACATATATGTTCACTTGCATGCCCAAACATGTTCTATCTCTCTGTTAATTTGGAAAGAATGAAGCTTCACTAGAAAAATTTAACTTCCAGGAAAATTTAAATTTGGATTGACAGCAAGCCTTGAAAGTTGTAGGAAGTGAATAGTTGATATTATACTTTTATGATTGCAACATGCCTTCCCCATTTACTCAGAAGAAATATAACATTAATGACTTTTTCAGGTTCTAGAGGATATATTTTGTTTTATGGTAACTAGCTATTATCTTTTCAGTGAACCAATCATCTCAAATATCCATCCTACCCAAGTAAGAATTTAGAATATGGACTCAGTTTTATATTTATACTTTAAATTTTTAATCAGGGATTTTCATGGTGTTTTGCAATGAAGTGAAATCTCAAGTTTGTAGAAAAGTTTTGACGTTTGCTTCTCTAAATCCAATAAGGAAAATGATTCCCTTTATATGATGGAATGTATTACTATTACGTCTCTCTACAGGGATCTTGCACTCTTGATCAGAGTAGTCTTCAAGTTAGAATACTGTTGCGTTTAATCTTTTAAATTTCTCTTTTTCATTCAAATGCTAGCAATGCTAAATTTTTTTTATTATTGGCCAGTTTTCAGGAACTTCTTTCTTCTGAGATAAGCCAATTATCATATAAAAATTATTACTAATACCTATCTGTTTACCCCTGTATTACCATATGTATTGCTGCATAAGACTGGCAACCCTGAATACTCTATTTATCTACTATCCCATCTCACCCCCTTAGAGTGTCTTACTTCTAGTGATAATCAGTCTCTTTCTAGTTTTCTAGATGCTCCTTCATGAGGAGGAGTGCTGTGAAATGTCTTCTGGAGATGACATGGGTATTGTACCCATGAACATACAGCAAACCATGAAAGGAATGTGGGGTGGGAGCTCCTATTTTTTCATTGTACTATGAGAGATGAAGCAGGAGATGTCATGAATCTGCTTCATTGTATATACATAGAATTTTTTATTTTCATATGACATCATTGCTAACAGTGACATTCTATGTTTATGACACACATCTATTTCTAATCACATCAGTCTTTATTTATAAACAGATAAAAATCAGTTCCCATCAAGTGAACCTCAGTCAACTTAGATTACAGTGGATAAAGTCATATTTTCTCTTCTGTTATAAAAGTAAGTGCACTGACATGGGATGCTTTACGGGTGCTTTGGAAGAGCCTGTGAGATAATTAACAGGAGACTACTAATTTAATAAACTTATTGAGTTTAATCTCATTTAAATACAGTGGTAAATATAGACTTTTGTGTTTTGTTTGTTTGTATTGATTCAGATGACTACAATGGATTCAGTCAATTTGTGCTAATTACCAATCCTACAGCAAGAAAACTGAGATGATATGAGAAACTGTCTTGGTTGTAATTTGTCCCCTCAGTAACAAAGCTTGGGCAATTTAAAAATAACACGATTTTATCCAATGAAATTAACAAGATTGTAAAACACCCCAGTGAAAAGTAAAGGTTTGACTCTATTAATTTATTACTATTAATTGAAATCGAAAAATTGTAGTGGTTGTGGTGGTAGTGGTGGTAGAGTTTAACCCAGGCTCTTCTGCCTTCTCGGTAAATGCTGTACCATTGAGCTATTTAAGGCTTCAGATATGTTTCTAAGAGAGTGTATCCAGAGAGATTGTAGAGGCATAAGTGGGTATCACCATAACATTTAATGTTCCTGATAAAATTATATCGAACCTGTCAAAGAGATAATGCTGCTTGAGGTAAAAAATATGTGACTGACGAAAAATAAAATTCTTCCTTGTCCAGTGAAGCCAGGTGGACATTACAGGCACAGAGACCTGTCTGATATTTCTAGGGAGGTTTTGACATGGCATTCTTTGGAGAAGGAAGGGCATATTTCTAGTGCTAGAAGCCAGTACTAAGGAAAATGTTAACAATTTTCTTTTTATTTACTCTGGATACTCAACAAAGATCTGCCATCTTTGTTCCACAAAAGAATTTAAAGAAGCATTTCATGTGAAGAAGCAAGCAATGAGGCAGCATGTTAAAGCCAAGGTCATAAACTTCTGGGCAGGACCCTGAATGAGTAGGCTTGACTGAGGTTTCGTTATTTCCTGGGCAGCCCTCCTTACCCTCACTGCTCTGCTGAGCTTATGATTTCTTATTTGAAATGGAAAATTATTCTTCTCTAAGTCATGGGAAATGGTTAAGTGAATCTCGTTAAATGATTCAAGGAGACTGTGTACAGAGTTCCGTTTTCAATAAAGGAAAACCAATTTTATCTAAGGATATAAATCTTTGTAGCATCAGAGCAATTTCTACCTCTCAAGAAGTATACAAAGTAGTCTTCCTTCCTGGCCCTAGAATTGTTGAGTGGCTTGGCTTTCTTTCAGCACCACACCTCTACTCCTATCTCCTGGTATCCTGATGTGTTCCTAAAATGTGACCATCTTTTGTAGTCTCTCTTCATGAAAAGATTCTGTTTTGCCTCACCTGTTGCTTTTACCCTAAGACATCTATCTGTTAGCTTCCTTATCTTTTTTTTTTTTTTTTTTTTTTTTGCAAAGAGACACTTCATTCAAATAAACTGAACTTCTGGGCAAGATTTTGTTTCTTTATCTATGTGGAACATTGAAAAGAGACACTATGGGAAAGATTTTATTTAGAGGGACAGTGATGTAGTTTGTGACAAATTTTGTCTAAAAGTAAAGCTAGTGTCTATTTCCTAATTGTTTACTTACCTCACAATTATATGGAACCTATTGAAACTTGAAGCAGAGGAGAGTTCCTACTTACTCTAAGACAGTTTTGAAACTTTACATACTCTAATCACACATAAAAGTAATGGGTAGAATCTGCTGAAACTGAAGATCTATTTCAAAATATGGAGGAAATTCTCTTCCTTCACAAACATTCCAAAAATCTAGCACCATGAAAAAAGTCTATCAGCCAATTTCCCCCAACTAACCAGTGATCCTTTAGTGACTAATGTCCCCCAGTCTTATCAATGATTTTGTACTGACTGGTATCACTTACAATGAGCTAAACAGCATGAGAAGCTGGAGAACATACATTAATTAACAGTTCTTCCTGACCATTAGACCAATATAAAATAAATGATTAATTTATAGGCATCAGTAAATATATTTATAACTAAAAATCAGTTTTTCAGAAATCAATTTTCATATAATTATCTAGATTCTTTGCATCAAATTTGTGTGGTTTTAAAATATTGAAGGAGAAAAAGTGTACTGAGAATTTTTTTAGTTGACACATATTTGCTCTTTTAAGCTATGTGACTACTTGAGGAATTTGCAAACTGACATTGACTGATTGTTTACTGGTTGTTTGTGTATATAGACACAAAATGATGCTGAGCTTTCTAAGAGTGGATGAAATGTGTTCCCATTCTATATTTCAGGGACTAGCCTGCTACAGGTGTCAGTAACCACTCGTAGAATTAAAGAATGGTTATGAGAGTGATATCCTTCCATGGCCTCTATATTTTTAATTTTATGGTGTTCACAGGCCTAGTTAGACAGACAGGTTTGCTTCTTACTCACTCTTTTGTGTCTCTCCTTGCTTTTGTGCTCCTGGCTGGAGGGCTCATCTGCTCAGTCTATAGCTAGATATAGATCTACAGTGATAAGTGCAAAGAGACTGCTTTCTGGGGTTTGAACCAGCAGGCAAGCCCTAGACTTTACTTGATGTAGAACATCTCTTTGAACAAACAAGTTCAGGAAATTGATAATTTGTCTTAAGTAGATGTGTTTCTGGTGGAGTTGAGTTAAAATATTCCAGCCTGTGTTTTCAGGAGAAATACTTAGATTAGAGTCAGTATCCCAAGCCAAGTTATCTTAGTAGTTATTACCGAGGTAATCCCCAAGGAAAGCAAGATCCAGACTGTATGGGGTGCTGTAAAGGATGATGTCAACACCTTGAATGAAACCTTGAATACATATGTGTGTTCTACCATAGAGAAAGTTTTGTTTTAATATGTATGGAATATTATGTTTTCTTAGCCATACAGGTAAAAATAAATATGAGGATACTAACTGGCCTTTAACATTAATTAATTTTGTTTTCTTTTCATATGTGTGTGGAAAGTAACTCACGATGTTTTTTGTTTTTGTTAATTTGGAACAATTACAGACAAAGGTAAAGTATCACCCTTTCTTACCCAGGGAGAAGCATTTTTAAATTTGAAATTATAGAGAAGTTAAATTCAATGAAACTCAAATATAATCTTTATGTTTAAAGAGGTGGTAGTATTTAAGTGAACTAAGTCTCATACACTATTAGTATTTTATATATAATATCTAAAAGGAAGGAGAGACTGAATGTTTCTCTTGGCCTGAAGGTTGTATCTAAATAGGTTCAATGCCAAGAATAATTTTCAGAAATGTGAACATTAGTCACTAGATTTAAAAATCCTTATATGGTAAAATTCATTTAAGAGAAGTGTGAGTTTTATTACTTATACAAAAAGTAAGTGTTGAAAAGACAACTTCAAAATTTTACTCCATCTTCTCCTTCATCCTCATATCTCTTTTGTAATAGCTGGAATGTTATTTAAAACAGTAATGTATATTTCAACTCAACTTTTTTTGGTGTAGAATGTATATAGTGTCAACCTGTTTTATTGTCTATATTTTGCCAAATATTTTCTGTTTACCAGTTTTCAAGTTAAGTAAGATTTTCTGTGATGGGAAATGGGTGCCATGTTTTCTTTCTGGTACCCTTTGAAGACTCTAGTGTTTACTGAGGAAAATTGAACTTTACTTGGCTTTTTACATTGAATATGTAGTATTTGTATTGGGAATGGTGATGACCATATGGTGGTTAACATTGTCCTGTGACCTATTTTAGTACACGATTTATGACCTACTGTATAATTCTGTGGCTTCATTTCTGTAATTGTGAAAAAGATAATCCAAGTAATGTAGTTTTCAGAGTAATTCATGGGACTGAAGTCCATCTTTTAATAGCAAATGAATCAATTTTGTCAGCCCTTTTGAAGAATGATGGAATGAGTAGTACCATACAGACTATAGAACAGAACTGCAAATCTTCTGAGGACAGGTCTTGATGTATTGCCTATTTTGTGACATGTACCTAGATACTAACTGATTCAGAGTGGGTCAAATAAAAAGATTAAGAACAAAAAAAGAATAAATGTACAAAGAAGCAAACAGAACAAGTAAGGACTTGTGAAATTATTGTGTATGATATAAGGCATAGCTGGAGTTATTCTTTGTTATTAACCTGAGATGTTGAGTGTTGGCCTGCTTATAGAGAACTTTCTATTGTACATGCATATGCTATGATATGAGGTGCTGAATATGTAACTTAGTCCACATCCTAGGTCTCTGGCTTGCTTCGTCTGTGATATAACCTAGATATCAGGGCTTATGAAATTTCCCAAGCAATTACATGGGTGGCCAAGATTGTGAGGGATGATGTGTGAAGGGTTAGATACAAGTTTAGATACAAGTTATTACCACAACATTAATGATGGGGACAAAGAATAAGTTAGAAAGTAGAAATCAGTGTTCTACAATGATATATCTCAGCACCTGATACCTACTGTTGCTTCTAAATAATAAGATGAGTTCAGGGATGGGAAAGTGTGTGGAAAAACAACCCTTTTATTTACTGTCATGGCAATAATATGCAATTGCCTGAGCTCAGGGTAACAATGAGCTCAGACCTTGGACAACAGGTTACTGTGAAGTCTTCACAGACTTTAAGTTTTTCTTACCTCCCACCCCTAAATTAGAAGTTATTTCCATGACATAATGTGCTGACCTCCAAAGTCTCACATGAGTGAGAGCAAACCAAATATCCTATTTATGTGGGCAGTCAATTTTCCTAAAGGGAGACTGGGCTAGAGCAAGGAGTAGAGGTCACCTCTCTGATTCTATACTAGTCTTCAAAGACACATCAATACTCAGATCTGTCTCCATGAGGGGGAAAAGAAAGGAGGGGAGGGGAGAGACGAGGGAGAGAAGGACAGGGAGAGAGAGGGGAGAGAGAGAGAGAGAGAGAGAGAGAGAGAGAGAGAGAGAGAGAGAGAGAGAGAACAAATATGTATGCTCCTTTACTTTAATGAAAACATCATGAACAGAATAATCATAAGCCTAATGATTTACATTACTGATGAAAACTTAACTACAGAAATGGTGATTGTGTCAGTTTTCAAATCAATAATTTAAATGCCTCCAGGCATCTACTAAACAAAACAAGTCCTTGTTTATTTATGATTTTGAGGTTTTTTATTAAAGTACTTGAAAATATATAAACCTAATATTTAAATTGATAAAATATCAATAGTACAACTCTGGAGAATGAAACCTCATGTTTGAGACAAGTTCCTGACACATAATTATACTTTGTGTGAAAATGATTTAAAATGTAGAATACAACGTAAGTGGAAATCTAGTCCATTTGATAAGGAAAGAAATACCATATTATAGGCAACAATGTACTCTGAGAGAAAATGACAACTATATAGTATCAGATTCAGCCCCTAGAAGAGCTGTCTCTGTTCACATGCACATGGCAGAGACACTCAACACATGCTTCATACTTCATCCAGGTTCTGATGTTCCACATAGCTTCATCAGAGAAGGCAACTGTCTATCCCAATTACAATAACAACTTCCATGACCTCCCTGGGCATATAAAGGATGAATAGCATTATGATTTCAGCTGTCATAGTAAGAATACGGCTTACGATTTGCAAAGATAACAGACTTCATGATAGTTACTGCTTGCATTGTTGTGACAAAATACCTGATGGTGAACCTTGTGGAAATAAGACTTAATAGGAGTTCACAGTCTGAGATCTATCACACAATTGGAAGGGACGAATATCTGGAGTGTGAGGGAGTTGGTTAAATTGTCTTCAGTCAGGAAAAAGATGAATGATAGTTCCCAGTGTTTCTCTTTTGTTATTCAGATGGAAATCTTATCCCATGGGATGTTGCTAGCCACATTCAAGTTGGGTTTTTTCTAAACCTAACTGGAAATACTGTGATAGACACACCCTGAGGTGAGCTTCCATGGTAATCCTAAATCTGTCAGATTGACACTCAAGGCTTTTAAATTTTTGTTTTATTTTCAATTAAAATATTACTTTATCATTTCTCATTCCCTTTCCTCTTCCTAAACCCTCTCAATCCCTTCAGATATCTCAATTATTTATTATTGTTGCATATATATACATATCAACAAACATATTAATGCCGCCCGCTAAATCCTTTTATTCTTGGTTGTATGCATATGTTTCTAGAACTGACCACTTAGTATTGAATAACCAATTAGGAAGTTTATACCAAGAAAGACTAATTCTATAACTCAGAATTTCTTAGGGAAGGGTTCCATGATATTCCCACATCCATGTTGGCATATGGACTGGTGCTGTTATGTTTGTTTATTGTATAGGAAGCTATGTTGTTAAAAATTCATGAGTATAGTTTTCATGTCATATGTAGAAGATAAAATGTGTTTGCATACCTTCTTGCCCTCTGATTTTTAAAGTAACTCTGCTCTCTTCTCTATGATATTCCCTGAAACCTTGCCTTTATCAAAGAAGCTACTGACAGTTGATGGTTGATAAGAGAATAAAATTCATATTTTAGGGGTGTGACTGATAGTAGATTGACCATGCTTCAGTAGATGACCTCATACACATGTGCATATGAGTGACACTAATAGATTCAGAGTGTTATCAATAACAATAGTAACAGCAAGAGAACATGAGGTTGGAAAAGAGATGTATGGGGACATTCGGGGATGTTTGAAAGTGGTAGTGGTGGATGAATACTATCACTATTAATACACAGAGTATAAATATAAGAATCATTCAAACAATAAAAATTATTAAAGAACAAAAACAATTTTAACTACCCCAAGGTTCCAAGCCAAGAACTAAACAGAGGGCTGAAATGATGGCTCAGTCAGAAAGTACCTAAAGCAAAAGCAGGAAGACTCTTGTTTTACCAGAATCTACACAATGAAAACCCAGTGTGCCCAATTCTGGGGTGATGGAGACAGGTACTTGGGTTTACTCACCTGCCAGCCAAGCAAGCCAGTGAACTTCAGATTTGTTGTTAAACAATCAACATTAAGAAAAGTAGAGAACTGAAGACACTCCAAGTTTCTTATCTCTGTCCCCAATATGATGCACACACAGTTAAACATATTCCTTCACACTCATACATGCCTGTGAACCTTCACGTGGGCGTGTGTGTGTGTGTGTGTGTGTGTGTGTGTGTGTGTGTGTGTGCCCATGTGTATAGACTCTACACATAAGAGGAAAAGCAGACCATTATCCAGGTAGTGAAGGACACACACGATTACTTGTGACTACATTTTATCTTCTACATTTGAAGAAGCGTGAATGACATGACCAAAATATCACATTTTATCTGTGATAATACAAAAGAAAATACTCCCATAAATCATTTCTGCTAAAATGTTCTGAATACAAGGAAGGAGGGAGGAGCACTCAGTCAGAATCATAGATTTGATGTAAAATTTGCCTCTTTCTCTGTCTCCGGGAATTGAAGTCGTTCTCAACTGTTTCATACAGTCTTTGCTTTTCCTTGTCAAAGTACTTTGCTTTAGTTGTGAGTAAAAGCAGCTCCAGGAGTATGGGTTGACAAACATGATTGATGGTCAGAAATAACCAGAAAATAAATCCCAGCTAAGCCACCAAAACTTTATAAACAGGCCTGGTTACATTTCCCATAAAGAGGCTTTCTTTCCTATTGACACTTACAAGATGAGGCATATTTTGAGTCAGTCCTGTATGCTTTAATTATGCATGGCTTGTGGAAAAGGGGTATAAACCTTCTTGGGATAAATTTTACATTTAAGAAAATTGGTAGCTAAGAGAGAAAATTGGTGTTTTTATATATTGATGAGAATATCTGCTTAAAACCTGTCATGTCTTTAGTCTTTTACTGTTATATAGATCTGTTTTTTAAAATACAAGATGAAAGGAATAACTACACCAAGCTTGATCACATGTTTGGAATACTTCTTCACTTGGGAAGGATAAAGAGGTACTTCTTTCATTTATCAAGAACAATAACTTAAGAATCTCTTATCTTTGTACTCAAAATGTTTTTTAATATCTGGTTCTTTTACATGGATGTTTATCAGAGATTAGTAAATGTGGGGACACTGCAATCTTCTGTCATTCTGAAAGTCTGTGGGAGCACACCTCTTATTACCTCATAATGATAACTATTAGGATACTCACAGCCATTCAGTGAAAAAATATTTGAGAGATTTGTCTTGAACGTATTTTCCAATCAAATTTGATTTTAAATATGTATTTGGGGAAATCCAAACCACTCTTTTACTATTTTCTTCAAAAATTGTTAAAAGTTAAAGGTTTTAATGATAAATTGGTGGTGTAATACAATGTGCAATTAATAAATTCAAGAAATAAAAAAGTTACTACTTAAATCAGAGTGGCCAACTCTGCTCTGTACTAAATTGTTGATGAAGCTCTTGTCTCCATTTTCCCAGTCCCCAGGTACTGTCACATGATTTGTGAGCCAAAGAGACTGTGCTTATAAACCATGGCTTTAAGGGAGCAGAGAAGGAAGTATGGGATGGAATGAGGAATCATAAATACAATACGGTGTGTGCATGCATTTGTGTGTGCCATTACATGTCTATGTGCATGTGTGTGCATGCATATGTGTGTGAGTGTATAAGTGTGCATGACTGTGTATGCAAACACGTGTGCATCCATTTATGTATGTGCAGCAAGACACATGTGTGTTGCTTTTCTACTCAGTTTTCTATTATAATTATGAATTTGTCCTATAATAAAATTACCTTAAAAAAAACCATATGTCTGAATTTCAACAGCTAAAGTTTTTAATCTTAATAAAGCTCCTATATTTATCATAGAACTATTAAAAACAAATATAAATATTGCATGTATATCAACTTTATGTCCAATTTTATTTTCCTATCATACTTTGCATTGCCTCAATTTGTACTTTGAAAATTTCATGCATGTATATAATGCATTCTGATTATTTGCACACCATTTTCTCTTATGGCTCTCTCACCCTTGTCCTTCCACTTCTCCCTACAATTCCTTTCCCACATTCATTCATTTTCTTTCTGACTTTGATGAGAGTCATCTTTATAACCTTAGGTTTGAACTTATTGATTAGAGCCTGACCACTTCATTGTTAGGTACAGAAAATGACTCTCCTGCTCCCAGAATCCACCAGTAGATAATAGCACAGTAAGGAAGGATAAAGTTTTATGGGCCTCTCTAGTGGACACAAAAGCAACTACGGTGTGATCTCATTTCTAATTGAGGTGTCATGCCCTGAAACAGCATTTCAGAATCCTTCTATTCTTTTTTCTATATTCTTCCTGCTCCCTTTGCTGCAATGTTCCTGAGTCTTAGACAGTGTATAAGTTCCACCCTAGGGACCAAAACATCTCAAGTCATGGAATTTGAGTGGATTTACAGTATTGGAGATGGATTCTCTCCTACGGAGCAAGGCTCAAATATAATCAAATAGAGTTTGGTTAATTCCAGAACATGTCATAGCATCATTATAACAGCAGCCACATCTTTCCTGACACACTGACATAGTGATTTCTATGAGTCTATGACTCATACCTGCATATGGCCTTTTTTCCCCAGTAGAGAGGAAGCTTCCTGGTTACTATTTTTGTTTGAAATTTTTTTATTCCTTGGGTGGTGGTGGTGGTGGTGGTGGTCTATGTGTGTGTTGTACATATACAGATACATATGTTGTTTATATATTTGATCTTCTACACTTTTTTGAAACTTGATGACAATTTTATTATATTTTGAAAGAGAAACTGTGGTACAGGCTAACTACAAATCTCATCAGCTTCCTCAGGAAGAAGAATGAGAGGAGCAAAAAGAAAAGCCACATTGTAGATAAGTGGTCATGTGCTGGGAAGGGGGGGTGGAGGGCAGGAGGGGAGAGAGAGAGAGAGAACACTGTGCTTGAGTGTTTGGAGCATCAAGAAACTCAGAAAGGTGATAGAAAGAAAGGCTAATCCTACTTTCAGAGAATTAAGAAGCTGCATGAATGACCTCAGTTCTCTGTTTTGATTGTGAATTAAACTTATAATAAAATCATTTGAAATCAAGGTCATGAATCCCCCAAACTAAATAAACATTTCATTTAAGAATGGCCCCCTTCCCCCCATGTCACCAAATTGTCTACTTTTGCTTTGTGTGGCATCACCTAAAATACAACAGAGGCTTAAAAGTCAAACTCATTTTAAAAGTTACATCTTTTACTATTTTTTATTCTAAACTCAAATATAATCCTACAACAACTGAACAATCAATTCTCACCCCTGTGTCCCTATCAGAGGAACATGACAATGCATTTAAATAGTCCAGTGCCTGGGGCCCTTAATCCCCCATTAGCTTTGTCCTTGGTGAATGGCAGCAGCATTGCTTGCACTCATTTCCTCCATTCTGTGCATAGAAGCTGATATCTTCTTGACATTTGTCTCTACATGTGTATTTCAGTTCATACCTACCTTGTGCCCTGCATTTAATGACTTATTAACCTAGATTTTCTTAAGATTACATTTTTCTAACAAAAAAAACCCCAACATCTCTGCATTAGTTCACGTATGAGTGAGACAGGTGTGTAACAAAGAGATTACATTTTTCTAACAACAACAACAACAACAAAACCAACATCTATGCATTAGTTCTAGTATGAGTGAGACAGGTGTGTAACAAAGATTTGGGCATTGGCATCTCCCTGCTAGAGCTAATGGTTTATCTGTTTTTACTTTTCTGATATCAAAGTGTTTGTTTACACATTCAGTTTCTTTTTTACCTTGATAATCTTCTTTAAACGTACTATTCATTTACTTATAAACATCTAATTGCTCATATGTCTTATCTTTAATCCTTCCATGTTTTGAATCATTGGCGATCTGATACTCCTGGAATTCTCCTTCTTCAATAATAAATAGATTTTTTATTGTTATTTTTATTATGAACAAAGAAGTCACACTTTCTATCCTTGTATATTCTTATTCAAGGTCCCTTCCCCCTCCAACCACATTAGGTCATTCTTTCTTCTCCACAACTCCCCATCCCCTCCCTGGGCAGGAAGCAGAGAGTCCCATGGTCCCACTGACCCAATATTGCTTAATTCAGTCTTAAATAGATTTTTAAATTATATTTCCAACTTTATCATTATTTCATAAAATGTTTTAATATGTTCTCTTAGATTTTTGGTCTCTTTTAATATCAAGATCTATTTTAATTACTTTTGGTTACATTTTACTCAGCAGCTAGCCATCTTGCTCACCTTCAATACCCATAACACATGTAATTTTCAAAAACTCTGAACAAAATGCTATGAAGAATCTTTATAGTAAGGTAAAGAAATAAAAAAAGAAATTTTGTTACGTTAATATTTTAAGATTCATCTAGATTTATTTTATTTTATGTGTTGTTTCACCTGCATGTATGTGTACCACATTTATATATGGTATCTGTAGAAGTTGTAAGAAGGCATTGGGACCTCTAAAACAGGATTTGCAAGTGGTTGTGAACCACCATGTGAGTGCTAGAAATTGAACTTAGATTCTTTGAAAGATTAATTTCACTTAAATGCTGATCCATATTTCTAGCCCTTTGTTATATTAATTTTTAGAATTATATTCACACATAAAAATTTCTATGTCAATTTTGGAGGGAATTAGCTATTTTAATATTTGTGTGTTTGCTTCTGTCTGTGTGTGCTCATGTGTACGGCCCTTGCAGGTTTGTGTTTTTCATGTTTGTGCTCATGTTCGTGTGTGTGTACTAGACTGCTTTTCTTATAGTGATATAGAATCTTGTCAAAGCTCTGTTCAGGATTGGTGGCTATATATAAATATATTTATATTTATATTATGTCCATAATGAAGTTTTTTCATTCTGTATTTGTAAGATCTCATTTTACTCTTCTGTGTCTCATAAATTTCAAATAAATAATCATGAAATTCTCAAAATTCCTAAACTTTAGACACTGTCATGGAGTTCAGTCATGTGATCACCTCCTTTTGTATTCACTGGATGGGCCACTACTGAACCTTGATGTCCCTGGTAATAGAATCAGCTCTAGTCTGGAAAATAGACTGAAATGGAAGGTCTCCTGTGCTCTCTGTGGTGACCTTGGCTTTGTCATTAAGTGTGATTGTGTTAGTCTGTTTTAAGAGTTGCCAGAGGAGCCTAAAATAGAGCTTTATCTACCTCTAATACCCACCTCCTGAAGCCAAGTCACAAGTCACTTGGCTTATGTGATTTGTAACATTTCTCTCATTATTTTCAACCCAATGATGAATCTCTTCACCATTGTAGACATAATTCCAAGTCAGTGATACTCAGAATACTTAGCAAATATGGGGAGAAATCAGTTTAATTTTCTCTAATCTGTTACCAACTTGAATTGAAAGGCAGTATGAGAATATAGGAGTTTGGAAATTTAAGTTGAGATGACTAACAAAGACTGAAAAAAGAGACATAATTATTATTTATTTGCAAAATTTAAAAATCCCATACACATTCAATATATAAAAGTTAATTATAAATTACACAATAACATCTTTCTATGCCAATTACACATAAACTTTAGAACTCACAAATATTATGCTAGTATGACTTCTAAAAGTTTAAAGTTTACTTACTATTTATTTATGCAGTTGTATGTATCTGCACCGTGTGTGCAGTTAATAAAAGGTACCTGGATCTGGAGTTACAAGTGACTTTGAACTACCTGACATGGGTGCTGGAGATTTAATTTGGATTTTCTGAAAAAGCTTCAACTGGTCTTAATTGCTAAGGCATTTCTCTGATGTCAAAATATTTAATATCACAGACAGAAATATTATCTTTTTCCTTAAACTTCTATGGTGACGATGATTCCCTGGTCTTTGCAGAGTGGTTAGACTGTGTCTTTTGATACCTGTATAGGTTTCTTTCTTATATTTCAAAAAATTCTGGTGATATCATTGAAAAGCAAGGCTCTATTGGAATTGTTACACAAAGAAATGAGAAAATGAATTATACATGAAAATATAATAACTAAGTATCTTCAAAGAGTTGAATAGAGGTCAGTGAGATGGATCACCAAGTAGAAAGGCTTGTTGTCCGGACTGAGGCCTGAGTTCAGCCGCAGGACCCAAATGGTGTAAGGAGAGAACCAACCTTCACAAGTTATCCTCTGACTTCAGCATGAGTGCCAAAGCATGCATACACGTCACACACACACACACACACACACACACACACACACACACACACACACACGCACACACACACATACACACAAAGTATGTAACTGTAATAAAATATTTAAGTGTAGCTAAATACCTTAAATGTGTAATGAAACTTACCCTAAAATGTATTACATGACTTCCAAAGTCTGGTATGAGATTCTGAAAAGCCAGATCAGGGAATGTACTGACCAATGGGGGTTCTGTCCTAAGTCTCTGAACCCACAGCAGGAACTTGGGAAAGGACAGATCAGTTCACACATGACCACACACAATTCTCCAAGAGTTTTAATTAGAACACAAGCCATCGTCTAATAAGAGATAGACTAATCCTTTAAGCAAGGTGTTAATTGTTAATCTTATTTTTCCTGCCTCACAGCATTGTATAACACTCTGTTTATAATCGGCTTCCTGTGGTAAAAGAATGGAATACTAAACCTTAATACATGTTTTCCCGTAATCATTTTAGTGGCCATGGGTCTTTATTATAGTAGCTAATCTCCATAACATCATCATTAGTGAATGAGGGGAGCTAAAATTATAGAGACCCTTTGCTCTAATTATAGACTCCAAATTGCAAATCCATTCTTTAATCAACTGTAAACGCATTGTAAAGGGAACGGTAAGTTCTTTCCAGGGAGCAATAGGCATTCAAGCTAGCAGAGTAGAACAGAACAATGTAATGTGCTTGGGGAATAATAACAGAGCAAATCCTCATTGTGCCTTCATTGCAATATGGCTACTTGGTAAGGGTGTCACAGTAAGTCATATGCCTTGGCTTCTCTGCTTTTCTAGATCATTATAAAGGCTGATATTTGCATTTAACATGTCCAAAGTTCATGATATTCAGTGAAACAAGTGCATTCTCACATGTCTGCTTTTCCCTGGGTGCTTTCATGTCTTGATGTTCTTAATAATTTATTGAAAGCAAGAATATTATTTTAAAAAGCCAAGAGTCACATGAAATATACAGTTTTATATATATATATATATATATATATTTCACTTTCTCCAGGGTAGATTTCTATCTTCCTTAGCCTCTAGTATAGAGAGACCCCAATATGAATTTCTGTAATACCTTAAATATTCTAGTGTTTCATATAGAAAGTGATATATTTCTTTTTGTTTTTTTGTTTCTTGAGGCAGAGACAACAACTTGATTTTAGTCAAATACTGGACAATTTATGGATGTTGCACATATTCTTAACTGACTGAAGATAATAGAAGCAATAAGTGAGTTTGCCCTGTGATTGTCATTTTTATTTTTCTTATTAAAGGCAAAAATGGGTAAACATATAACTCTATGCCTCTCCTTGTGGGAATAAGAAGGTTATATTGCAGGCTCTATCAAGTGTTTTTCTTTAGAATCCAGTGTCTTTCTATGGGGAAGAAAGAATTCCCAAAAAGTCAAGATAACTCTTTTCATGTCTGGAGATCTCAGCTGTTATTTCCACATCAAGACTGACCAGTAGAGTTCTCAAGAGCTGAGAAGTTTCTGGGGGACAACATTTCCTTATTCACTTACACCCCCAAACCATTCTACCTCAAACCTCCTACTCTCATTCTGCCCTGTGTTAATTATTAACCTCTCATTATTTTATAGAAAAGAAACATCATGGCTGCATCTATAACATCACTGGTGTGGAGTTTGAATGGTTGGCTCAATGTGGATTAGTGAGAGACAAAGCTGAAACTCCCTATGTTTGCTTTATTTTATCTTCCAGTGATTATTCTTTCTTTTAGACTGCAACATCACTTCAGTTTTTTTGTTATTTCAGGATCTGATGGACACACATAGTTAAAAACAAAAATCTTCATTTTCTAGGAAAAGCTAATGTGGAAAGGATAACAGCACTCAAAATTAATAAAACTTTGTATTTAGCTTTTAATATTCTAGTAGAATACCTTTTGGTTTCCCAGAAGTCTTGGTGTTCATTTTTTTACCATGACATTTTTGCTCTGCTTCAATATTCCTGGGCTTTCTACAACAATTTTCTTATATTTGAATTATTACTGAGAGCTACAAAGGTTAACATTAAATATATTAACTTTTAAAGTTATTCAGCTTTTTCTTCCATTAGTCTTCCCTAGACGTCGGTCATTATTTACATAATTATTTCGTCAATCTCACCACAGCTTCTTACCTCCGGAGTGTAATACAATGAGCATTCATATTTCATTCTGCCCCAGAAAGGCCGAGTGTGAGGTGAATGGTGTAAATGATGTCCATTCATAACATGACCTGGAGCAGGTCTGTAGCTTGATGAGAAACCTGCTTTAGATCCAGGACACAATGGGACCCTAGAAGCTGAGAGCGTGAGTTGACAGATGGTGAAAATACTGCAGTTATCAGGTGGCTTTTGGAGAATGTATGTATCATAAAAGACAAGGAGTTTTAAATTTGGAAGGGAATGCCATTATCTCAAAACAAGCAGCAATTCTTCTGTACATCAGTACATTGTCTTATAATTCGAGGACTTTGGATCTGAGAAAAAAAAGCTCACTCCTACACTTTCATGTAGGTCTTACAGGCTACAGTCTTCCCTTTCATCATGGACCCTGCTCACGTACTTAGGTAATGATGTTACTGGCTGTGTGAGACTTCGTGAGGTGGCCAATATGACTTAGAGACTTCATGAAATTATTAATCTGCTTTCTGTTATTTTTGGTTATTACCCAATGGAGTTAGTAAGTACCTTCGGCACAGTCAGAGGACTATGATGATGATGGGCTGTGTTATCTCTTTCTCTCCTTGCCACAACTTTAAAAGGTGTCTTGGGAGAGATTCTTAATGTTTTTTCACGGTTTCATTTCTCACACAAGTAGCAAGAGTGGAGTCCACTTTTTAGAACTCACTTCCTATAGAAGCTGTTCAGGTATCACTGGATATCTCAGTCCTCTCAAATTCTACTCTGACATTTCTAACCAGAGATTAAAAATCATATGAAGAACAAACATTCTGAATTTTAGTCTATTTTCCTCAATCAATTTTATGTATTCAGTCCCCCCCTCCACTGTTGTGAAGAAGGCTATGGAACACAGAGTGGAAGTGGGAAAAAAGTCTTTTCTTTAAGCTGGATTCCTCTGATTTTGCCCACCACTCACATTTGCGGATGTTTCTTTGAGAAATTTTGTTGTAAATGTTTGTTGTGGCTTTAGAGATATTTTCTGTAGCTCACTTTTAAGTTGGTAACATTTCTAGCTACTAGAAGAAGAAGGCCAGACATTCTTTTTAATTTATAAGGAACTGTTATTCATTTAAGCTACAATTCTTTCATTCTTAGAGATGACATGAAATCAAGGGGAAGTGTGAGCTGAGGAATGGCGTATGTGCCTGTCCCTTCCATTGCACAGTGCTGCACTGCTTACATTTAGTCTGAAAAAGAATATTTTCTTTACAGTGAGAATCAAGAGGATTTATTACAATGATCTTTCTTGGCACAAGCAAACCTAATATCTCTGCATCTCTCTAACTGGCCTCCACAAGCCTTGTTTTACGACTTTTTTTTCTTAAGACTTTTCCCCTGGCTCCTGCTTCCTTAACTACCTGTACTCCTTTTCAAACTTCTTCATAATCATTTAGTGAATTTCTTTGAACTTATTCCAACTCCTTCTCATGTCTCATGAACTAATTAGAAAAATTAAAATTCCTCCGGAAAAGAAATATAAAGGATAGCATGTCAACAATCTCTTGACACAATTATTACCCGACTTTGGAACCAATACTGAGCATTTTCTAAAGGAGGTACACACACCTTATCTTTTGGAAACCTAGTGAGCACCATGTTTAATACTGAGACACTCTGGATGTTTTCCATTTGTCTCCTCCCTAGTCTACTGAAGCTCTTCCAGCCTGTACTGTCTTCACCGAGCGTTCCTCCACCTGATTGTCCAAGCTTCATATTCCATCGTATAAGGAGAAGAACTGAGGGGAAGTGGGAGAGGGATTAGGTCATGGTATTTTCTGTAGGTTCAACTCTTGCATTTATTACTGCTTTTCTCATCCCGATGCCATCTGTGATAGCCGACGGTCTCATAGTGCCTCACTAACACTACTTCCTCTATATCCCATCCATCCTGTATTGGAAACAACTTCTCAATTTAATAGCTGTGAGTGTTTTAGATCCCTTTCAATTGGCCTTCCCCTTTGTAAGTATCTCCATGTGCCTCTTTAGTTGAACCGTGTAGAAGGACTTTAAGTGCTGTTACCAATTCCTGTATAAACAAACACTTTAAGGTAGAAAAGCAAACATCCAAGAAATGTATAAAAACATCTCAAGCATCAGGATAATAAAAATTGAATATGCAGCAAGACAGGCATATTTTACCACCAGAAAGTCTGTAGTTGGAGAAATAAGCATAAAAAAATGCACGATTTTTCTGAAATCATACAGGAACTTTAAAATACTGGTCACATGGCAGGGGACATCATTCTACCATGTTTGCTGTAGCAGGACATAACCTGAAACAGTACAAAGTGCAGATTGGTAATACCACCCAATTTGTGTAAACCTCTTCCAGGTCTAACAATGGCTAAGAGAAAAGTGAAACCATCTGTGCAGTCTTGATTTCGCATGTGTGTGTCTGAATGTCTGTTAAGAGTAGCCATGAAGACTTTACAAGAAAGAGTGACAAACGGGATGACATTGAGCTCCTGCCTGAAAACAAACAAATAAATAACACAAAGAGCCTGTCTACAGGACGAAATACATTATATAATGAAATATTACTCATCTTTAAAGAAAGTCAAATATTGATGCTTTCAGGAAGATAGATAGGACTAGAGGATATCATATTAAGACATATACATTTGTTTTCTTATGTGAAACCTGAATAAGGAAGCATTTTGTCCAAGCTCTGTTCTTTCCATAATTCCACAGAGAATGACTGGTGGGTTAAAGCCTTTCAGTATGGCAATCCCTAATGGGTGGAATAAGCTCAGTTGCTATGAGCGCATCCAGGTCCAGTTTCCTGACACTTCTGGGGATGTGAAGTTCTTGACTAACTGTCTTTATACAAAAGTTAGTAAGAAAACTAGGTATTCTGTTGTCTAGTCCTTCAGCTGACATGACACTTAGGGTTTTTCTTTAGGTAATTACAGCTTCTTTACTGTCACTGATTCTCTTTTCTTCTTTTAGATGACTTTCTTTACCTGCTGCAATACTAAATCTTAGATGTTATTACTCAAGGGACCACTTTGTTGATATCAACTCCCAAATTGTTTCCCTTTTGGTTAGACATTATTCTTCATACTGTGTTCCATCCCTGTTTCATACATTATAAGCAGAAAGGCAGAAGGACCCACGTTCAAGCCTCCAGTATATATGTATAAATTTATGCATAACCACATGTGCATGTGGCCCCCGAGGTTTGAAGAAGTGGAGACAAAAGGATTGCAGGGACTTGCTAGCTACCAGCCTAGCCTCAGACCAATGAGATTCTGTCTCAAAAGGTAGAAAGTGATAAATCAAAACATCCCCTGTCCTCCCCAACACACAATACACATGCTAAAACAAGACATCTTCAGGAGACATTAGGAACTAGGAAATATAATTTAAAAGTATTCTGTTGTTCTTATTTTTCTGTTTGTAGTTTATAATCCATTATGTTTAGATTGATTTCTTAGTGATTTTTATTAAGTAAAACTATGGATTCCATGTTGAAAGGGAAAGCTGTGCACACATGTGTCTGTAGGAAGAGGGGATGTGCTTTTTAATTGGGGAAAAGCCGAGGCTGCTTGTTGGTTTACAGACCCATCAAAGAAACCTCTCATCTACATATGATGTGGGCCCTTCCTTTTTCCTGACAACTGTCTGTGAGTTTTGACCATGTCTTTAGCCAATGCCTAGTCAGAACTAAGCATATTCATGTCATCTTCATGATGAAGTTACTCTGCTCTGGTCTCAAGAACCTATTTCCAACCTGATAAGTGTTTAACATTTTTTTCATTCATACAGTCATTTATTTAATAAATAATGCAAAAGGACCACACTTATTAAAATGATCCTATGTGAGTGGAAATGCTTGTTAATCATCACCCAGTGCATGGGGGCTTCTATTTGCATTTAGGAGCACAGGTAGTGAATCTGTCTTTGACATGTCTGTTCCAGGCTGGTTTTGTAGAGTTTGGAAAATGGATAATGACACTCCATATAGATTTTATTATCCAGTTTTTTTTTTAACTGCAGATATTTCCGATGATAAAATAAGTCTAATGCATCTTGGTAATTGATTGGCATTAATTAGTGAATGTTTAAATCAGGGTTATGTTTCTGACACATGTAAGATCTGATGCCTGATTTGTTTGTTACTGTACCACCCAGTGGGAATTTTGAGAAACCTTGAGAAGCTCAGCATATTTCCTTACTATTTCAAGTTTGAGTTTCACTCGGTTTTGCCTTTAGTTCTTTTACATCTTACCTTTTATCATTTGTCAGTCATATATGTACAGATATTAATCAAAAACATTAGTATAATTTTAAATATTGTGAGGTTTAATCTTTATCATCCACTTAACTAAAATTAGATTCTCTTAAGAGACATAACTCTGGACATATGTATGATGATGTTTAGAAAGGTAATTAAGAGGAAGAAATAACTGTCCTGATTGTTGGCTGTGAGTCAAAACTGCATAAAAAGAAAAAAGGAGAAAGGCCGGTGAGTACAAAATTTCACTGATCTTTGATTCCTCATTAGCCAACACATGTCTAGGCCTCCTCTCATTGCTTCTGTCATAGCCATGAGCCAGTCCTCTTGCTTTGCTTTCTCCTTGATCTGTGCATCATAGGCCATGCTGACAGCCTCAAGACAAATAAATCCTTCCTTCATTTGTTTCTGATAGATATTGTTTCATCGCAGCAAGAAAAGTGACTAATTTATGCATGCAGGCAGGAGATAATGTGGATGCAGGACTGTAACCAGCATCAACCTAGGGCATCAACCTCTGTATTTGGTAGTGAGTCTTAACCCAACAATCACTTTCAGTCTCTTGAAAGTTCTTTACTGGGCAACATATCCCTGTACTCATAGCTTCTGAATTAACTGTTCTACATGGCTACTCATCTGATTTCTAACTCTTCATTCTGTATTCTAATCCTGCTTCACAAATCCAAATGACAGGTAAATTACCTACTCTAGGGAGAATGTAGATGTGTGCATGATTTATTGAAAGGCAGGAGAGTTGCAGATGTGTATGCAAACCTGCTCTCTATCTAATCTATAATTTCATGATTGGTTTTAATGTTCTGAGAGGAAACTTAGCTGGCATTCCACAGAGGAGTGGAGCCATATGAAAGAAATGGAGAGATGGTTTCTAAAATGGATTTGGTTAGAACTGGGAGTCTTTCCCCAAAGTTGCCATAGTACCTTGTACAGAGCTGGGGTATCTTAAATGTTCCCCCTTCTATATTAGCATGTTTAATAGTATCTTTCTTGTTTAGGCACTCATGTTGGTGAGATTTGATGTGAATAATTTCCCTGACATTCCTAGAAAACACAGTTCTACAGCAGAATTTCTGCTCCTCTGGCTCTTACAGTCTTTCTGTCCTCTCCATGAGCCGTTCCCTGAGCCTCGGCTGTAGGAGTTGTTGTTGTAGAGGTAGCAGTTGGGTGGGCATCATACACTCATTTGTTTTATGCATTTTGATTGGTTGTGGTTATCTATAATGACCTTGATCTGGAAGGAGGAAAAGGGAAAATTGTATAACCATATTTAATTTCAAAATGTAAACTATTAAATAATAAAATACATAAACAAATATCTCTGCTCTTTGGTAAGGAAAGGAAGTCAAACACTGGCTGCTTTCCTAGTGTCTTGACGTTGCCCTCACACTCACTGAAAGCTGAAATTTATCAATTTTACTTTAAATAATTCCAGGACCTACTTAAAAGTGACCTTCTCAGTATTTCTTTTAATAATTCAGGTGGAAATTCTACATTCTATGATTTTTAATACATAGGAATGAAAATTTGTGACACTTTCTGCCTGGTCATCAATAACTATATAGCAATTCTCAGTACCTGTGGAGAATTGATCCCAGAACCTACTGTAGATATATATATGTGTATATATACATATATATATATATATTTTGCATATATGGCATATACAAATGCATATATAAAGTATGTATTTATACTTTTTGTAAACTGTGTGGTATCTGCATCCTACCTATGCACATTATCCTGTGCTCTTTATTTAATAAAAATTTTAGACTTATTTTTATGTGTGTCACTGTGCATGCTATTTGTGTGTGTGTGTGTGTGTGCACGTGCACTAGCCACCTGATGAAGCCAGAAGAGAACTTTAGTTTTCCCTGAAGAAACAGTGACAGGTGATTATAAAGTCACTTAATGTGGGTGCTGCCAACTGTGCTCAGATCCTCTGAAAGAGCAGCAAATGCTTTAAATCTTAGCTGTCTCCATGGCTGCTCTTGGATCCTTTAAGAAATCTTTACAATACTTACAGTAGGGCCTACAATGGAAGCACTTTGCAAGTATCATCTATACTGTGTGACTTAAGGGCAAGAAAACACAGTAGATCTGTACACAGTCACACTCTCTTCTCTGGTATTTTTGGTTTCTAGTTGGTTGAATCTATGAATGCAGAAACATAGGATAAAGAAAGATTTCTGCAGTTGGTTAGGTGCATAAGTATACATCATAGTATGATTTTTCAGAGGCCCATTTCCACAGTATTTTTTCACAAAGCAGATATTATTGAAAAGCTAGCCTTACTTCTCAGCCATGGCTGAAAATGTGGCTCATACTTACTGTAAGTGAAAGATCATCTTGTGATTTTTTTTTATTACTTACATGGATTTATGTAGTTTGTATTACATTTAATTTTTTTATCTAAATAATTTTATCTAAAGAAAGATTACATTTGTTTTGTAGATTAGAAAGATTGAGGAGATACTTAAATATTTTGTTTTAAAACTTTGATGGCTTTAGTGTCTCTCCCCTGGAACTCATTCATCCTACCCTGGGGGCCAAACATTGGGAAAACCCAGAGATCTATGCATGCCTCAGCAGAAGGGATGGTGAGAAAGATGTGTAAAATATAACCATAGAGCTTTGATATTTGTTCACTGTGTCCTGGGATCCCATTAGAGATTTCAAAGCAGAAGATTTGGGCATTGTTGTGTTGTCTTTCAGACTAGAATTATCTTTACCCAGGATGGCTTCTGATACTTTGGACAGATTCTCAGATTATCACATATTTCTGACATCATTGAGAAATCATAAAGGTGATGTCAAGATGAATAGTACCATGATCTTTGGGATTGGCCAGATAAATTTAAAATCAAATAAACTTCATGGTTTTAAAAACATTGCCCTTTTTTTGTTCCTTTTAACACATAGAAATGTCTGTTTTGAGATTCTTCAATATTTCAAACTGAAAAAATCATGCAAATGATTTTTTACTTATATATTTGAATAATTTGGTTTATATGTCTTTGGGTTCTCAGCATTTTTTTTACATGAGTCATAGACTCTAGGTATCTGACACATTTCAATAGCAGACACTATTTCTTTATGTAATAACTTCAATTATAGTTTCAACTTTTTTCTTCAGCTGATAAGCAGAATTAACACAATATTCTACTCTGGGGGGAAGCAATTGTCTTATTAAAAAGAAAAGAACAAATAATCATTTGATTATAGCTTAGGTCTAAGCTTGTGCTTTCTCTCAGCAGTACTAGTAAAATTTAATTCACAAGCAGCCAGATTCAGCATCAAGTCTTTTTTGTCTTGTTCCTCTTACTGGTATGAGATGTGTTCCTGCCATGGTTAATTTTTTTCACAATTTGTATTGAACCACGGCAACCAAATGGCTGGTATGAAAAAAGCACAGCTGTCTATATTCAAAGGACACACATTTTCCTGACTATATTGGAAATGTTTTCTACATAAAATGGCACTTGAATATTGACATGTCAATATGAAACTATACAGAACCACAAAAACTTAACATCAAGGACTCAATGAATACAGTGCTCATGTCCTTGAACTACATTAATTGGTACTTAGAGATATTACCTTCATTTTCTTTTAATCTTGCTTTTTTGAGATCCGCTAAGGTTAACCAGGGATGCCTGTGTCCATTGAAGACTCAAGGACCCACTTTTGGGTCCATCACAGTGACTTCCTCTTCTCATCAGCTGTCACTTGCTAGTAGATCCATGAAAAGGGTCAAGATCCATGACCCCTCTCCTAGTCTATGACTAAAAATTGATGTGGCTATTCCTGGACAGTTCCTATTCAGGCAACAACAGTTGATTTTTCAACTGTTCCATTTCTTTCCTCCAATTCTTCCTGTGTGTACTGCCTCCTCTTGAAATCATGACCTCTTGCTCTTTACTTTTTATTGTTACACACACACACACACACACACACACACACACACACACACACAAATACAATCTATTTAGTCTGTTTTGTGTTACTTGTATGTATATGATTTCAGAGCTGACTACTTGGTATTAGATAACCAATTAGGAGGCCCATCCCTAAGGACGACTATTTCTCCTGCTCTCATCATTCCTTATTAGACTTTTGTTTATGGTTGTGGACCTCTGAGGTTTCGCCATTTTATGTTAGCATGACTATTGGTGTTCTTCAGGGAGGCATTTTATATCTAAATCATGACAGGTGTGGTTTTCCCTGGCAAATGCTACTGCTGAAACAGCCAACACTTTGAGTTCTCTGCCTGTGCTGTGTCAGGTTGAACCTGCACAGCTCTTCTTCCTGGGAACTGTAAAAGAGATGGGTCAGATGCCACTGTGCTGAAGCATGATCCTGTTTGTGAGGAATGTTTTTTAAGCAAGTCCTGATTTGTGCTGTTTGGCATCTGGGCAGAAAATCTGAGAGGCTTTGCCTGAAGTGAACTGAATGGCATGGTACCAGATTACTCTTTTCATTGTGGGTAAACCAACCCTCACACATGCTTTTCTCTGTGAGCATTTTTATGTCCGTACTTTGAAATGGAAGGCAGTGTTGAAAGCAGTAACTTTATGTGATCATAGCTATGTTGAAAACACAGATATTTGTGATTCAATTTGCCTATTCACAAATTCCTCAATTGCTACCAATAATGAATTTTCTGGTCATTTTATTTTATTTTTTTCCATTCTGATTCAAATCCAAAAAAAATCATATGCAATTATTATTTATATATTTTAAGACAACTAGTGAGAGCTTTCCATATTCTGTCCTCAAGGCTTTGAAACTATGCTATGTTCTTGAAGTTGATTGGGTTGGAAGTTTTTCTTTTCTTTCTTTCTTTTTTTTAACATTGGCTCTGAAGTCCAAATCTAGCATTTTGGGAATGTAAAACAGAATCATCCCCCTCCTCAATCTCCTTCTGTGACTTTTGACTCTTGAAATAGACTTTTCTGAAGACAATAATGACTTCATTACAGCTGCAGGGTGTGGGTTTGGAGCATAGTAAAGGGGAAAATATCCAGATGCAGTTTTATTATGACAATGCCAATTAAATGAATTCAGAGCACCTTTGTGCTTTTCATGTCTCTCATTGGTCATCAAGATGAAAAACATGCCTACGGTCTCAGCTTCTGTTCCCCCTTTTGATGAAGAACCAGGGATGTATGTAAATATCTGTTGGAATGTGTTTTGCCGGCAGCGTCTGCACATAGACAAACTCACATTGGTTAATATTCCATTGTTAGTGATCTGCCTTTTATATGTAAAGACATTCAGGAAAGGGATTGGATCACTACACAAACAACAGGGTTCTCAGGCTTGGCTTGGTCCTGTGACATTCCTGCCAAAGACTATTGGAGTCTCGGTGTTTGTTCAATAGGTAAAACAACACAAGCTTTTGCCTGTCACAAGTGGTGCCTCATTTATTTATCTAGAGTCCTTCCCTCCTGGATTGCTACATCCTGCTCTGAAAATACAAGCATATGGCTTCTGACAGCTCTGCTTTCTGCTCTGTCAGGATTCTGCTTAAGCTACTTGTTTCTCTTAAAGAAAATTACCTGCCTTCACTTTATGGTCTCTTGAGACTCCATTTACAATCAAAATGCAGGTATTTACATGGCAAAATGATTAAACAGACAGGACAGAATAATAACTGTAGTCTTTGGAATCTCACCAAGTTTTCCTATGCTTCAGGGGAAGTGTTTAGAGGAAGCAAATGAAAGAAAACACATCTAAATATGGATGAAGAGCAATGTGAAAGGAAGGTGTCATTCAGATTCTGAATACTTATCACAGATTTTTCCTTGCTGGTTTTTAGTTCTGCATGGCTGTCTAGAAAATCTGGGCCTATCCTCATTCAGGACAATGTCTATCAAGGAGACTGGGATGTTCCATGGCCTCCTCTTTTTTTCTTTAGCATCTTTGCTTTGGAGATTTCTTACCTAAAGGTAAGAAGGTAAATGTCAAAGCTGGAAACACCTATCGAAGTAGCCAAATCTATTCTTTTTGATGAAAAGCAAATGCCACCCTAAGGTGATTGCCATCAATATCCCTTCGCAATAAAGACAGTTCTTCCAATCCTACTTCAGCCTGTGTCACTATTTCTTCTCAGCTCACATGTCTAGGACTTTTAATTTGAGTCACTGAGTTCTTTAATTCCTATTACTGGGTGAGATTTAAACAAGTTTGAAAGCAGCATGAAAAATTAGACAAATTAAATATCAATAGGGGATATAGAAGATGTCACTACAGGCCAAAACACTTTCCCTCTCTCTGAGTGGAACATCAGAGTATGGTTATACTCAAACCACTGGTAAGCTTTGTCTTGACCATACTGTAGCTGAAGATACCTTGAAAATGCCAGTGTGACTCTTATAGCCTGCATGTGGAGCACACTCTAAGGCTGCCAAGACCTGTGGTAGAACAAAAATGTAACAGACACTTGGGTGTCAGGGTCTTGAGCTTAGTTCTGCTTATATTTGCTTTGTCTTAGACTAAACATGCAAATTATCCATATCTCAGTATGTGAGAAAATTCTGTTTTTTTCCACCTTTTCCAGATTACTGAAAAGATCAAAAGAACAACCTTGTGTAAAAACATAGTACAGAGTTCAAGCATTGCAGTTCAAGCACTGCAAATATGTTGCTCATTCTTTGGGCACTAGTTTGACCATGTGTTTTTAATTTTCTTGCTTGCTAGTCTTTAAGAGGCCATCTCCTACCATTCTTTTTAGAAATTCATGCTGTTCTTTTCCTGCAGAAAGGATACTACCTTGAAACAGGCCAAAAATCAGTTCTTTTTGCAGACCCCATTGTGGGGCTGAGCTGGTGAAGAAGAATCCTCATTAATACACAGCACCGTGAAAACTCAGTGGCAGAAATCAGTCCTTACTATTTCTTCTCTCTTCCCCCCTTGTGACTAAGATACGGTTAGTCCCTGAACTGTTCCATAAATGATTTGGGATACAGTGTGCTGACCTTCAATCCAAGTTAACCTGTTTCATAGGACTTCCCGAGTGGTAATGACACATATTAATTTGATTATAGAAATGTAAAGCCTTGAAGTAAAATATTCAAGAATATACTTGTTGAGAATTATAATGCCATGTTTCCAATCATTATTCAGTTGATATGTTCTTGTTTAGTGAGTATTAGCAATTTATTTTTAAATTTGAGAACAAATTGTTTGAGCCAAGGATACTGATTAATGTAGGCAATGTTTTAAATTTTTATACTAATTTTAATGTGAAGACTATATGTTCTTGTGAAATCAACTAAATCATTTAATCTCCTTTCTAGTATGCTTTGAGAAGAGAATCATAACAAAGCTTAGACTGTACATTTTTCCAGATCTAGAAAGGAGACAGGTAGACAATATGTACTTATTATTTTATGTTCCTGCATCCTTGAAAAGTGGTATTAATATATCTTACAAAAGTCCTAACGAGATAGAACCCTTTCTACTGTTTGTGAGAGAGGGAATGGGTTTTGAAAGGATCAAAACTGATAAGTGCCTGACAAGGGTAAAAGTCCTCAATATGAAGGAGAGAGGGGGATGTCAGAATGGAGAGAATGATAATGAAGTAATGAAAAATGGTACAAAGATGCATCTCAGAAGATGATTTGTTTAGAATAGGCACAGGGAATTCAAAGAGGAGAAATTGGTGAAATAAAGGAATGGTTATATTAAGGTATAACAACAAAAGATTGAGTGTGATGAGATTCAGTATATGCATTAAATAATGTATAGAGAAACAGCCCAGATGTGTGAGGACTTCAATGCCCAGAAATGTGTCTGTAGGATGCAAAACTTGGGGGACAATGTCTATGGGAGAAATGGGGATAAGAATACAGAGCAACACTAAAAAGTGACAGTACATCTGTATACTGCTGTCTTTAAGATGGGTACAGGAGGAAGAGCAAGTTTGGGGAAGTTCAGGCCTGCTCAATAATGCTACTGTACAAATTGATGTGAGGTCAACAGCATACTTACCAATGAGAGCTTGTTAACCATACAGCACTCTGAGTCCAGACTTAAGAAGTCTAGACTCCAAAACTTAATACACATATTTTGCAACATCTTTCATGCATATTGAAGTGTGATCTAAAAGTATGACCTGCAAAGAAAATCAGTTTGAGATGTTTGGGTATTATATCGGAAGAATTACAAACTTGACTTACAAGCAAAGAAATACAAGCAAAGAAATAGAAATCCTGAACAAACTTGTCCCTGTAATAGAAGAAAACATCTAAAAATTTTTCAGGCAAAATTAGACAGTAGGCTTAAAGACTCTGAACATCAACTTCTAGCTTTTAAGAGCTGCTTGGATTAAAAAGCCTGCCAAGGATGCTTGCCTTCTCACTAATGTGTAAATCCTGAGTGCTCATGGAATAGCTAGGACTTGGTAATTACTGAAGTTTTAATTCTAATGTGCTATGTTGAAAACACTGACTTTCTGAGCTGTAATTTTGGCTCAAAGCAGTTGCATTTCAAAGCATTCGAATCATGACTTTTATGTACAGATCCAAAATTGCTGCTGGTGAATACTCTCTTGTCATCCCTTTGGTATTCAGTGTATTGAGTTTTTAGTTGTGGTGGCGGCATACCATGTAAAGCAGCCATGCATCATGAATGTGTTGTCAACTAGCAACTGGGCTTCACCTTTTTGGCAAAGTTTGATTTTTAAAAGCTCCTTTCTTCGGTCGCTTGATCCAATTCCATCTCCACTGCCAACTCTAGAATTGAATCCCTTTATTAAATGAGACCGGGCAAAGCCAATCAGGGCCGGTCAGATGCCAACTCGTTACAATAGTTGCTTCTAATGATGAAATATAACCCATGTTCTAGTTGGATCCAAAACAAACAAACACATTCCTCAGATTAGAAGACATAAAGGCCCACCGGGGATACTAGATGTCCAAGAAGTGTTTTCTAATGCATGAAATGAGATTGAGGGTGATTAGCTTCAAGAATTATGTGATTTCTGTTTTCTGAAAATAAATATGATATGTACTCAAGGATCTGTGACTTTCAGATTATGTACCTAAATGCCTATACTGAGCCCCCTACACAAGTTAATTATATTGACTGTAGAGACATCATGCTTAGAAGTAGGTTTAATCTTGATACTTGTGGTTTTGACCTAGTCAACAGTCGAAGACCACAGTAACCATATTTACCTTAGCTCAAACTTGCTTATTTTTACAAGGTAATTTATCACCATTATTACCCCACCCCTAAAAGTCTTCAAGGTGATATTCTATTTTTGAAGTTTGTAATCTTTGAAAGGACTCTGATATTATCCCAGATAAACAAAGCCAAACAACATTTTTTTCATTGTGAGAACATAGGGTATTAGATTAGTATCAGTTGTGTTCTATGCAGTCATTTTACTTCAAAGTGGTATTATCACTTGACATTATCACACCAAGAAAAACATAAGCATCTTATATTTTATTAGATGTATCTATCTCAAAAAAAAGTATTTTTTATGGAAATTTGGATCAATGTTAAATGTAGGTAGCTTCATCTAAACCACTGTAGTAACCTCAAAACTCTATAATTGTTCTTGCTTCCAGTCACATTTTCCTGTCCCTAGTATTTGGGGAATCATTTTAAAATGTAAATAGTATAATGTTACTCCCATACATAAGGATTCCTGACTTAAAATCTTGATCTTTGCCATTTGCTACAAGGTCCTGGCAACTACCCATCTCACAAAACAAAATTTATTTCAGTTTCCTTATCACTTTTAACATTTTGTCCTCTGCTGTGCCTTGAATTGTGTCTTCTTTTCTCCTCAATATATCCTGAATTCTAACCTGTAAATGTAATCCTACTTCAAAATAATGTTATTATGGATATAAGTCATTGACATTAAGACAAGACCCAGCGTACTGTGGAACAGCAGGCAACAGACACACGATTGAGAGAGATCACCACCAATGAGGACATGTCCAGGAGGGATTCTACCATCGCATTTGAGGGAGGATGGCCATATTACAAATCGAGTTTGTATTATAATTCTATGGGCCATGGAAGAATCCTCTGTGTGTTACTTAGAATCACCTCATGTTGGTGCTTTATTACATCAACCCTAATAAACTGATGCTCTTTTTCCAATCTTCAAATACATGTGATGCTTCTCTACCCTAGACCTTCTCTTCTTCCTGGTCACATTCTTCTCTTCCACCATGGTTCCCTCTGCCTGGCTACTCTTTCCCATGTTCCTTTTGTAAACCTTTGTTTATTCTTTTTGATTTTCAATTAAATGTCACTTCCCTTAGCAGAAGTGAAGATGTAGCCCCTGTTTATCTTATCGTAGAACTTTCCAATCATACTTCCTATTTAGAAAGACCCAAATCCATTTACCTTTGGTATATAGGACCTTTCAAGAGCTTATTCCTATGCTACCCACTTTTGGGACCATATTCTCAGTTGACATGGCTATTAAACCCACAGAAGCTCAGTTGCTTTAGGGATTCTCTCTCAAGTTTCTACTTAGCCCATGACTTCCTCTTGCTTGATGTTAAACTCAGGTCAGGCTCAAATATCAAGTCCAACCCTGCACCTTACTGTTCTGCTTCCTCAAACAGCTTGTTTGTTATGTCAGTCGTCTCACTCTGAGCACATACTTGTATAAGGAACGTTACCACAGATATATAATTTAAATATAGTTTAATTTAAAACAATTATTAATTGGTTTCTATAATAGTAGCTGCAGGCTATCATAGACATTTAGTAATCAACTAAGGAGTGAAACAATAAATGATTGAGTGCACAGATGCTGATGATATTCATCTAGATGTCTTTAAAATCCTGCACATGGGTCAAGTTTTTATTTTTGCCTTCCTACTTTTTTTTTTTACTAACTAGAAATGAATTCTTTTTATTTCCCTTAAAGAGTCTGAAAGAAAAAAAAAAAAACTGGCCAAAAAAATCATTTACATCTTTTATGATTGCTGTAACACAAAACCAAGCAGAAAATGGCAGATGAAGGCATTTGCATTTCCACATTACTCTTGACCAAGGGAAGTAGTTTGTTTTGCCAATCAAGGATTCTCACACTTTACTGAATGATAAGTGTCTGTGTTGAATAGAATAATTTCCAGAACCTTTAGAGACTGGCTGCTTTGCCTAGGTAGGTGCTTCCTGGTTTTGTTTTAGTCAGGAACACAGTGGTAAGAAAAGGCTGTCTCCTGCTAATTATAGACCTCCGTCTTTTTTTTTTTTTTTTTTTTCTACTAACTTCAAATCCCTGGATATTTTTACAAGTGGAATTCTTGAGTGTTTTTAAGTTTCAAAGAGTTTAGTATAGCTAAAGTAGCAGAGAGAACATGAGGTCACATTATCACATGCATAAAACATTTCTAGAGATTAGTAAGGCTGGATATGTGTGAATCTCCCTCCATCTATTAGCACATCAGCATCAAAAGAATAAAGTATGATAAATATAGGGAAGATACAAAGGACCATGAGTACTTTGATCTTTAGTTTGTGATAGATGTCTGTGTATGCAACATGTTAGAGTCACATGTACAAATTGTGTGTGTGTGTATGTGTGTGTGTGTGCTGTGTACATGCAAATAATACCACCATAGACTTCCATAGTTCCTGTTAGTTTACACAATACACTATAAACACTGTGTGTTGTATGATTATTGTACCTACCATGTTGTTTAGGGACTAATGGCAAGAAAATGAAGTCCACATATACTCATTAAGGACTCAGTTGTTCCTGTTGGCTGAATCTCTAGATTTGGAGGTAGAGTGTTGAAAGTATCTCAAAGTGGATCTCTGATTCTTTGAAAAGATGGTGAAGATTTGGTCAGGACAGGATCCTGAAATAATTATTGTGATAGATTAATCAGACCACTTTGAGTTCCTTTCCAAAACTACACTTTTGTCCTTGGCATTATGGAGAGGGCCAGGAGTGCCTTACAGGTAAACCAGAAGTTGTTTTGAACTTTTTGTTGTTGTGCTTATGGACATTCATCCTTCCCTGGTCCCTGAGTGGCTACTGCTCCTTGAGAAACCAAGAGACAGTATTATCACTGCTGCCTTTTCTGGTCTGAGCTGACAGTACCTTTTTTTGCACCTGTCTCCCACCTCCTTTGTGCTCAGCCTCCCTCTGGAATATTCTCTGATAAGTACTTCTGTCAAACACAAAAGAGAACTAAAGTAGCTGTAACCATGACATAAGTGTGAGGACCTGAGCTCTGAAACTACGTTATCATTTACTATAAATCTAAGTCAGCTGGAAATGGGTTCTTTTTCAAGACAAAAAAAAAAAAAAAAAACCCGCTTTGTTTCCTACAAGATGACATTTGTCACACATGAAAACACTATTCTTAGTCTCTTGCATGATCATGCCTTTATTTTAGAAACCTAATGTCCTCAAGCAAAGATGAGAAACCACATCACACAAGGTCTTTCAGGACTGAGTTATGCATGTAGGCCTTTGATTTATTTGTCAGCTGTGGAGTTACCAAAACCAGACCATGCTCTGGCACCTTTGCATGTGTGAATGGCAAGGGATATGCTAGGTGGAGATGGGCTCACATGCAACTTTTTTTCTAATATACCCCTTTTTTGTACCTTAATTGACCCACAACCAAGTTTATAAGAACTCTTGGTTCCTGCTTTTCTTTCTTGCTGCAATCTTTGGCAGATCCCTACACTTTTTCATGTTTCAGTGGATTAATGTTAGAGTCTAGAGGTTTCCAGTATAGAGATAAATAATTTAGTTTTGAGGTTTGTGTACGTGTGTGCGCATGTGTGTATGAGAGAGAGAGACAGAGACAGAGTGAAAGAGAGAAAGACAGAAACAGAAATGACAGAGAGGCTACAGTGTAAATCTTGAGGTCACCTGGATATCCAACTCATGTCACCAGGCTTATATGGCAAACACTTTTACACAACAAGCCATTGTGCTAATAATGTTATGTGTGTTAGCATCATTATGAAAGGCTTAGGGAGAACCATCAGACAATCTTCTAGAGAGAAAACAAGTTCTTTTTGGTGTTGGTGGAAGGTTCCACTTGTTATACACTGATGTTGTTTTAGTTGGTTAGGTTGCTTGTTGAGTCCTGATGCCCCATCAATACATGTGGGAAAAGTAAGGGAGAGATACTGAGCAGCTGATAAAGAAAATACCTTGCTTAGGTCATGAAAAACATTGGGAGGATTTTCAAAGTTAATGTTGCAAGAAAGAATAAGATCCTCATATATTGCCCATATAACACTGAGGAATATTTATCATTGAATTATATCCAGTAAGTTCCAAGTCTAATTTCAGGGTATATCCACCTAATGGCAAAGCAGATGCTAAAATGCTAGGGTGCCCTGCCAGACTATGGTTGAGGTGTTTTTCTTGGTCTAGCTTTCTGATCTTCTCTTCTGTTTCCCAAGGAGCAGAAATGTTTGATCATCTGAGGACATGCTTGGGTGAAGTCCTTGAAAGAGGAAGGTGGTGTTAGGGTGTGAAAAACAAACGAGCTAAATGTCTGTGACCAGCTTCCTTCAGTTTGACCCCAATTGTTTCCCATTTGAACAGCAGGGCACCAAAATGCTCTAGAAATGGATGTCCAAGCAAGAGGCAACATTTCCTCCTACAATGATCTAAATATACCTTATTAAGTGTATTCAGTGTTTTCCCAAACACAGAACACAATGCAACTCTGTTCTCTTCCCTTGCACATGGTATTGAGGGGCTATTCTGAACCCAAGAACTTGTCCCAGTAAATACTCCTGTTGGATCATGAAGGGGGGAAACTATTACATGGAAGGAAGTAATGACTCACACAAACATCTTGACAATTATTAACACATGGATTTCATTCACAAACATTCAGAGTGCTCATAGTATCCATCTGTCCTCAACTTGGGGCCATGAAGTCCCTCTATTTTGTCTCTTTCCTCAGCAGGCTGATATTAAGGCAGAAGTGAAAATAGTGTTTTTGAGCAGAGAGTTTGCTTTCAATGTGGTAGAGGTTACTTTATCCAGGTCCATAGTGAAGCCAGTCACAGCACATGCCAGTCTGCAGCAGTTTAGACTTTAGTGAGCTAACCATTCAGAACTCTGTGATTCTATGAACAATCTCATTGTATTCCAGATAATTAGACCTAATGGATGTTGGCGAATACTCAATAGCTTTCCAATTCATTGTATTTGGTAGCAATTTTGTAGGCAATTATGTGTATCGAGGCTGGCAATGCCAAGAAATCCAAGAATGCTTTTGGTGTTGGAGCAGAATGAACAAAAAGCAATTAAATGGCATGAATACATTTTCAAATAGACTGTATAAGTCATTGAGTAGGAATGAGTAAGAAGGATGTTGATGGGAGAAAGAAAAACCCAGGCCATTGTGGGTAAGGATAAGGTTATTTAGGAAGGTAGAAAGGAGATCCTTAGTGGAGATGAGGTCCTAAGGTATGACTTGTGTTTCCCTGAGAGCCCAGCATTGGTTCCTCAGTGTGCTTGAAAGAATATCCATACAGAAGAAATTAAAATTAAGATTGGTGTCATTGGACAGTCTATTAACTGTGTTTCCTTTCTTTGTTACTTACTCTAAAATAAGTCATAAGGAAGTTTTGGTTTTGACGCTGAACTGACCCTTGTGGTGGGGAAGGAACGAGAGGACACATTGCATCTTCAGTCAACATGCAGGAACAGGTTAGTGCTTGTTGCCAGTTCGCTGTTCCCCTTTTCTGTAGTCTAGGACACATCCCAAAGAACAGTGCTACCCATAATTAGAATTGGTCATTCCACCTCGATTAACCCAATCTAGAAACTTCCTCACAAAAATACCCAGGGGATTGTCTCCTGGGTGATTTTTGACCCTGTAAAGTTGACGATCAATTTTAAATGTCGCAGAGGACATGCTCCTTTTTTTTCCCCCTTCACAGAAGCTGTCAGTACCTTTGTGCCCTTTGCGCACTATTCCTCTTACTGGTTTTGGATGCTGGATCAATCATTTTCAAGTGTCCACCTGCCATAACAGGAAAATTGATGGCTCATAATTCTGCTCACCTTGAACTAGAAAGAGACAATAATTTCGATGGTGGAACTAGTAATGCCCAGTTTATCCCAGGGGGATGGTATAATGAAATCACTTGCTCATTGCAGGGGTGAGGACAAAAGAATGAAACCAGTTAGACCCTGTTTTTTTTTCTCTTCTATCCTGCCTAGCTTCCAAATGTAGGGGCTGAGGAGGTAGACTGAAAACCTGTCACTATGAACACAACACAGTCCAGGTGCATGTGGATGGACACTCCCTTCTCTGCCCTCTGCCTTCCTTGCTATCATTTCATCTTTCTGTGCATGTGGCTTTGACAAATTTTTAAGCTTAATTGTAACACAGCTCTCTGAAAGTGCCCCACATTTTCTGTTAAAATGTATTATTTTCAATTTGAGAAAATTTTGGTCAGACTTATTTACTAAAAATAATCAAGAATTAAAAAAAAAAAACTTAATGGTATGCTTTATTAATAGAAAGGAACCTGAAACCTAAGAATAGTGTAGCAATGTCATTTTATTTTAAAATGGAAACAATAAACAAGAAAATGTAAGGAATACAAGCCTAATTAATGTTAATACTTCTCTTAAGGGAGTTGCCTGGGTGAGAAGGAATATAGGCACCTCAGTGCCATGGAAAAATACAATGGATATTGGGATGGTTCTGAGAGAGACACACATATAGGTAGTTATGCTGGATTCTATTGCAGCCCAGAGGAGTATGATGGATTTGCCACTAGCTGGCCAGAAACCCCCTTTATCAGGAATGTTTATAGTACTTACTTTACAATTGATACCAAAAGACTATCAGAAGGAACAATACTAGAAAACCTCACCTATTTGAATTCCAGAGCCAGTGCCAACATTTACTACCTCTAAAACCACCTCCAAAAATTTTCTGAAATATTTTTTCTTGAAGATTTTACTTTCAAAGCTGTCAAAAACTATTTCACTGCTTTATGCTGAGGAAAACATAGAATTTTCTGCCTGGGTGCTGCAATAAATTCTGTGAAATCCAGGCTGGATTGTCCTGGATATTGGTGAATGTGTGGAGAATATTGAAGACCCCGTGTAATTTGAGCAAGTCTATACAACACCCTTTTAGCATTGCCTGGACTGTTACAGGGAATGCCTCATGGGCAGCAAAAATAGATTCAGACCTTTCACTTTTTTAACCAGCCACTTCCTTTTGGTTCCATGTGTTGGACATAATCTATGACAGCTCTTCCTCTGTCAATGAACACAAGATCAAAGACATGATCACTCACATCTGAGAGCACAGGATGTTATTCTACCAGCCTGGTTGAAAGTAGAGCTCTTTGGTAGTTGCATCCTTTGGGAAATATCAGAAATCAGCAATGGTCCAGAGCCACCAAATTTACCACAAACATGAGTTTTGTTTAAAAGTCCCATGTGTAATCTAGAACAGAAAAGCTGCCCCCTTGCTTCTCCTTCACGAATTTAGCTGTTAATCTTGGGACAGTGGAGAAAGGAATTTGACCTCCCTCTAATAGTCACATTGAGAGCATATTTGGTTTCCTAAAACCAGAAAAAGATTTCTATCTTCTTTTGCATTGTCACATACAAAATCTATATAGCAAGTGTTTTATCTGAGGAAATATTTTTCTACCTTGTGTGAGGACCCAGGGGAATGGAAAGCTGAGGGAGATAATCCATACTGTGTTGACTTTAAACAAAGAAATTTAGAATCAACAATACCATCACTTTCCAGTCTCACTGACTGTGTATGAAAAGCCCAGGATGTTGTATTCATTTAGTCCCTGTAGTCAAGGAGAGCCCTCCACTTAGATCTGAACATTATTAAACTTAGGGCAATTAAATAGTTTTTCTGTGGCAATTCATCAAGCCACAGAGACTGACTTAGCACGGTTTTCCTGGGCACTCAGTCCCTTATCCTACTAGTTTGCTTCCTATATTTATTATCACCCTACACCTCTATTCATAGAGATTCCTCCAATTTCCCCATATTTGACCATTTTGATATATACCCTGGCTACCATATGTTGAATGTTGAAGTAAATATTACATAAGATCCTGATTCCTCTTTCCATTGGCAGCACCCTTCTGTGAGGTCTGCTATTCCCCTGCTCTCTATGCTGCATATTATAAATCTTTATGCATGATGATTAAGCCTACTTTCTAAAATAATACCTCTTATATTACTCACTCTTTAGTCCTTCTTTATGTTCTAGAATATTCTCTTTGAAGCTAAGCCATACAGACCTATCTTTTATGAATGGCGTACTGGAGACCACAGATCACATTTTTCATGTGTAAGCCAAACTCCACATACAGAACCCCAGCTCTTCCTATGACAAATTGGCCTGTGAGAGCCACTTATATTACATAGATTTTAAACAATGTATTAGATAATCATTTTTTTTCCCAAGAAGAAAGAGTATTTTACTCATGCTGTAGTATACAAATTTTATGAATGATTCTATTTATTCCCTTTTCTTGGGAAAGTTTTGATGAATTTTTTTTGCTGAAGATAATCTGGGAAAGTCCAGGATTGCACTAGAGACAAGATTGTAGTATGGCAAAGGTTCATAGTTGAGTATGTAGCCAGACTGCCTGGCTTCTGCCTACTTGCCAAACAGTCCCTGGAAGGCATTGAATCATTCCAGTTTACTTCCTGCTGTCCAATGTTATCTCATAGTAATAATGTAAATATTAAAGCTGGTAGTAACATATACTCCAACAGAAATCTGCCCCCTACTAAATAAATCCTTATTATTTTCATTAACTATTAAAGTCTTCAAAATATTGCTAGTTGTTTACTAATATTTGATGCATATACTTTTAGCATTACTTTCTAGTCAAACTTATGTTAATTTATAAGAAAATATATACAAACATGCTAAGTATTATTTTCATTCATTTTTAATTTTAATTTTCTTCTTAGAATGATACTATCAGCTTTAAAAAATATTTTATGTCTATTAGTGTGTTGTCTGTGCGTATGCTTGCATGTCACATGCCCAGATATGGCAGAAGAGGATGTTGAATTCTCTGGAATTGGAGTTTCAGATGTTTGTGAATCTTGGGGATTGAATCCTTGTCCTATCAAAGAACAGCTAGTGTTGTTAACTGTTGAAGAATTTCCCTAGCCTCAAAGTTTTTTTTGTTTTGTTTTCTTGTTGTTTGTTTGATGTTTTTTTTGGGGGGGTTGGTTTTTCTTTTTCTTAATCAGATATATTTAGTTGCAATTAATAAGAAGTGAGATGAAATGTCTTATTATGAACTCATTAACGCATGTGATTGAATAAGAAAGAATGAGTCTTTTACTGTGATTCAACACACACAGGACAGAGTTGATGTTGATCCTGTGTCAATGGCTGCCAGTCATAAGGAGCAGAACTGAAGCAATTAAGGTATAGGAATCTACAGTGTATTTCTTTACTGAATTTTCTCTAGAAAAAAAATTGTCAGTGATGTGGTCATCAGTCAACCAGTCCTGAGCATTTACAAGGATGTGACACCATAGCAAACATTGTGTGTAACTCTCTCTTTCTGTGTCATTCTCTGTATCACACACCTACCTTCCTTTTTCTCTTCTCAGATCTGCTATATTTTTGTCATATCTTTAGAATTTCTTCAGTTTCACACCTTCTAGTTCTGGTATATGGCACCTTCTCTTACATTTATATTCTTTATGCATGCCAGGTAACATAGTAAAGGCATATGAAATTCTAAGACATAGTCTTGGATACAACATGTAGCTCTGCCTCTTAGTAACAGTCCAACTTTTCAAAGCCACCTAATTCTTGTGAATTTTAATATTATATGTGCATGACAGAAAACAAAAGTGAAAATCAAAAAGCATCTCTGTATAATAATTATGAACTTTGGGGCAGAACTTGATTGTGTATGAACTACAGTAACTACCGGACACAGAGGCAAATGGAGTATTGGGAGCGTGGGTTTGGGGTCATGAGCATGAGCATGAGCAACAAAAGGAAAATTTGTTTCAGAGAAAAAGGAACAACCAATGAAGCATTATAAAATATTTGCTGTTAATATGCCTGTTAGGAGGTTAATATCTAAATATGCAAGTTATAATCACTCTAAAAATATTCTGTTAAATGTATAATGGTATAGAGATATTAACAGATACTTCAATAAAAAAGTATAAAGAGTAACAACAAGCACAGCAAAAGACTCTTGACATCAAATTGGTGAAGCAGAGTAAGACAGCTGTCTCAGGTTGACTATTCTGCTGCATAGTACTCTGAAGGTCCTAGACTAATGAGAGAACCTGTGTTATTAAGAGCATGTAGGGTAGATGAGAGTAAGATCTGAGGTCATCTTCCAGTAGTGACATGCACACAGCTTCCCCAGTGCTAAGATGATGAGTGTGTTCTGCTTTCTTTATGCCTTTCTTTGGAGCTCAAACTCAGGTCCTTGTACTTGTAAGGAGAGCAATCTACTTAATGAACAGTATCCCCAGTCCTTGTTTAATTTCTAAGTAGACTTGTATTTTTGTGGTGGTTGCTGCAGTCCAAGGGAGGAATGGGCCATGGCACATTAGTCTCTACATGTGGTTGATGGAACCCACAGGACAGCCTTCCCATACTAAAAATACCAGGGAGTGCAATGTGGGACTTGTGATTCCCAGGGTGAACATTTAATTCTGTCCCTGACTGACATGAAGTGAAGCCACACACAGCCTTTCAGAGGGAGAGAAGGATCACAGCTGTGTACGAATATTTCAACAAACCATAAATCTGACCTTATTTAGAAATTTAAAGCCATTGAAGCAAGAGAAAAGCAACCGAAAAAGAAGTCAAACTAATGTTATTAAGCTGAAGTTCATCCTGGTCACTAGTGAAGACATTTAGATTTTCTTCAAGGGAAACACTCCTGAGTGACATTTCCTGGAGACCAGATGGGAAGTTATAGTCACTATTTTCTTTCCAAAATAACTTTTGTTTTTGTCATTATAATGTAACATTTACAGAAAACTGTCAATATGCTGGCCTTCTGTTGGGCATTGTCCTGTATGGAACAGTTTTATTTAGAAAGTAACAATGATGAAATAAACACAAGATCTCAGGCATTAAAAGTTAGAGAAAGAAATCATGAAGAAATTAAGCATGAAAGATGAACGCTAGATGTGCAAGTCTAGTAAGCAATAAAACTTACCTAAAGTGATACCACAAGGCCCCGAGGAAAAAAGATCAATTTGAGCTCTTTATAATTAATATAACAGCTTCTAGAGATTCCTGTGCTCCTCAGAAGTCAATCTCCAGATAGCCAGGGCTTACAGAATTGCCAGGTCAATTTGTCTTCAGCAAATTTTGCTGGATCTGGCCAAAAATGTTTTGCATTATTTTTTATTGTTCATGGAAAAAACTGGTTAACCATATTGCAGTTCTTAATTGGCATCGACAGTAACTATAATTATTACAAACTTATAGAGCTCTATCTACAGCAGGCTACTTCTGAGAGTATAAGGGACGCTTTCAATAACCCCTAGAACTCAGGTATAAATCACTTTTGTTCCAGGAAGTTTGAGGTGGGTTCTTATTATCATTTTCTGTTGAGATGTGTTCTGTGTGGTTTTAGTCTCTTCTGGCCTTTGCAAGCAGGACAGTCTGATTACTGCCATCTGGCAGCCTTTGTGCTTCATATTTTCTTCCAGTCCATGGCTTCAGTAATGAGATGTAAGTAGGAACTCAGAAATCTATGAAAACTAAGGCACATTCTTCAGGTCAGAGCATCCCAGTGCAGAGGACTATTGCTGACTTATTATATGAGCTGCACTAGATATTACAGGCCAGGATTAGGATCCAGCGATGAAATGCAGGTCTCCATTCAAGTAGGGGTATTGCTAATGGAATTGTACTTATGACATTAGGATAGAAAACCAGTCTGTTGTCAGTTTATTAGCCTATCAGATTTTGTGCATTCTTTGGTATTTAAGGTGAGGATAAAGGCATTTTGGGTGTGTCCTGGCACATATTATTGGACACAGAAAGTGCAGTGATAGGCGACAGCTCTGGTTAATGTTCACATAGCAGCATTTCTGAGCTTTCAATGTGCAAGAAATGTTAAGAAAAGCGCCCTGACTGTGAGGTGCCAGACACTCTTCCCTTATGGAAGAATACTGCTTCATAGATCAACATATGTATGTCCACATTTGGTATGAAATGAGTTACTAACATGTGACTATAGTAATTAATCCTAACAAGCATAACAAAGTTCTCAGAGCAATTTTCTGGTGGAATTTATTCAGTGAAACCCCCAGTAGCTGCATCCCACCTCAGGTAGCTGTACCATTTGGAGGTGGAATGCTTTAGAAACAACAGAGCATCCCCTTTTAAGACTGTCTGTGTTTTGAAGGTGTGTCGGGACTGAAACAGACTAAGTAAATCCTATATCTGTCATCAACATTTCAGGGAAGAAGACAAAATGAATGCAACCTCTTAAGATGTTTATTATCAATTATTTTTACTTTACTACCACTATCTGTAGGTTATTAAGATAGACACTCCATCATTCCTGTGATCATGTGTGAGACAAGTCTGGCAAGAACCAGCTGGCCTTGCACCTGCTCTTTAGAAACAAGATGGGAGAAAATGAACTCACAGACTGCACTTGTCTTCCATCACTTTAGATGATAGAAAGATATTTGCTTTGTGTTTACATGAGAAGTGGTTCTGAGATTTCAATTCTATTTTGCAAAAAAAAAATCTGACTGTTGTAATCTATGCTTAACTTACTAAATATAGAGAGGAACAAAGTGGTGATTTTTTTTTCCTCTCAGTAAACACTTTTTGAGAAAACTAGGTAGAGTAATATTCAATTTTTTATAGAATCAAAGCTAAAGTATTTAAGTAAATAACATATATCACATTATAGAGTGTTGGTTTCCTATTTCCCTGGATAAATCCACCTCAGCACAAAGATAAATAAGATGGAATAAGCCTCAGGCCAAGCAGAGGTGGGGAAATTTTGGTAATCAGTCATCCAATATGACTACTTAATAAACCTGATATTTGCCCAGGAGGGTCTTTAGATACAAAAAATTCAAGGCAGAGATGAGAATGTGTGGAGATAGAGAAAGTGTAAAATGATTGTACAGTCCACATCATGCCACAGGAACAAGAAACAAGTTACAATTTACATCAAGGTGTGGTGATCTCATTGAAGGTTTTGAAATAGGAATGACCCACTCCCAAGTGTTGGGTGAGTCATTGCTTCATGTAGAATGGTCAGGGAGCTACCTTCTTAGATCTTGGGGTGGGAAAATGTTCTTGAGGCAGAAGGGGTGGATGTTTGTGAGAACTTTGAAGCTGAAGGGAGTGTGCTTAATAACCTTGGGAGAGCGGACGGACATTCTGAGGCTGATGAAGTGCTGGGTGGGGAGAATCCCTGAGAGGGAGTGGTCAGAACTGAAACCAGAGCTTTATGAGGGAGGGGTGGGGCTCTCTCTGGAGTTTTGTTATGGTCATTGGTGTTTTGGGTCCTAACACAATCCTTTATGTCTTGATCCAACTTTAGTATTGGGACTTAAAGCGTACTCAGTTTCCCAAGTCTAAGGTCAAAAGAAGATTTGCACTTTTTCTTGATTTTGGATGATTGCGCTAAACTCCATCATCTCTCTCTAAAGAAAGAGCAAAATGAAAAGGTGTCTTAATGATATGTGGAGGTAGGGAATAGGCAAGAAAGGGACTTTCTAGGCCTCTAAGCAACAGAGACAATAACGTGGATCTGTGGAAGAAGGATTTGAAAACAAGAATATTGACTTCGCATACCATTACAATATTGTCCTACACCTGAAGATCTGGACACTGACTTTCTTCTTTGACCCCTATCTTAAAGATAGGTATGTTAAAATAGCCCATGGCATAACATGGTAAAATGTCAAAGAAAGAAAATCAGTCTAGAAAGCAGAAGACAACACCTAATTGCAAACAGTGGACATGAGACGAGATATGTGATGAGGTGATGAAGTTTGCAGTGAATGTAGTGGGGTGAGTAGTAGTTGGTGACATCTGGAAAGGAGAGGGTGGAGTACAAGTACAAGAACTTCAGCCAGCCAGAGATCAAATCCAAACTCAGACTTATATTCATTTATATTTGGAGCCCAGTAAATATAAAGAATTCACTTAGTCTTTCTGTCCCAGCTCTACTCCTTTAGAGGAAAAAAGGTGGTAATAAGAGCCCCAGGGCTTTTGTCCACAGTATGAAAGGCAGCTAGTCAAGATATAGCAAGACTTGACAGTATTACAAGAATGGACTCCTGGACAAGCACCAAAGACAAGTGTGTAAAGAGTCACAGGAGCTGAGAAACTGGAGCTCTGAAGTAGCAGATGCTGCCACAGGAGGACCAGGTAGTTCAAAGAACTTGGATACAGGTGAATAATTCTCATGGTGGGAAGCCTTTGACTGAGCATCAACCCCAAGGGCTATAACAGTCCCTAGTGCTTTGAGGGAGTCACAGGAAATACTGAGGACAGAACTGGAGAATAAAGGTTGGTATCAACTACTTTTATAGTCACTGTGTAAAACTATTCCACAGAAACATCTTAACAGAGAAAGATTAAATTTCCATTAATATTAAGAGGCTGTATGTACATTATTGTCCACAAGAGCTGGGCTCTTGGTTGCAGGAAGTTGTCACAGGACTTATTATCCTCTTGTGGTAGGGGCTCAATGAACCAGATATACAGAAAGCAGTCTGGAATATAGCTAGCTTTTTCTCTCCAACAATATCTTTCACAAATACCCTTACTCTGTACTTTATATCTTACAGGTTATGTTGTCTCCTAAAACAGTGCTTATGTTCTATATCTCAAGTATTGAAGCATATGGGTTTGTAGTGGTAGGTTGTGGCTTCATTGTAAGTTCTGTATTCCCTTAGGGACAAAGGCAAAGTGTAAAATCTTTTTCTAAGATGGAGTCTTAGAAAAAGCAACTTATGGAAATGATCACAAATTCTAGAATATAGTAACACATGACACATAGATCCATGTCCATTGTCTTCCTTCTCAGCTTACTTCATATACTTCCTGGATCTAAAATGCATTTGCCATTTTCCTAAGATGTTCATAAATATCGTTTCAAAGCCAGAATATGAAGGCTATTGCATTGCTTATGTCTAAGGTCATGCCTGTGACTATGGACATTTATTGTGTAGTCACAGCAGAGTATGTGGCCTGGAGACAAATATGGTTCTTGTGAGGAGATTCCTGTCTGTGTGTGTCATGCAGATTTATGAACATCTTGGTTGGCATATGGTTTGTTGATTGGTAATCTTATACTTTGGATATTTATTTTAGAAATAGGAGATATAATTAAGTAGAGATTCTCATGTTACCCAAAGTGGAGAAGGGGAGGAAAGAATCCCAGGTCAGATATAAAAGGTTCACACTATTTCAATATCTTCATTGGTGACACTGCCTATCTCAGGGACTCACTGAGAAACATCAGATCTGGTCCATGAGACTGTCTTAGCACATATGCACTTCCCTGTTACAGCTCCCCTGCTTTTTCTTACGTATGTTCTTTGTTTTGGGCATCTGTCTATCCATGTTCTATGCTTTATTTTTGTTAGGTTATAGATGCTTCATTAATAAAAATAAAACTACAATTTCCTATTTTTCTCTTGAGTCTAGATTCAAGACAATCAATACCAAGGTAAATGGGTAATAACTGTGTGTCAGAATTCTGATGGTATTGAATATACTGGTTATTTTATTTTTTATAGAGAACTTGATGAGTGAAATAATATTTTATATCAGGTATACTTTGTGCTTTTAAAATTTAAGCATTTGACTATTTCTTCATGTTTATGAGTTTTATTATGGATTACCTTATGTGAATCAATTATATATATATGTATATATACATATGGGATATGCAAACAGAATGTAATGATCCCACAAGATTATTGGCTTAATATTGCGTCAAACAATTATCATTCCTCTATGTTGACATTCAAAATCCTCTAAATTATTTTGAAATATATAATTAAAATGTTGAGCAGCCATAGTGACCCAGAAAGCTATGGGCCATTGGGAAATATTTTGCCTAAGCATGTGTACTGAATACCCACTAGCTATCTTCTTTCCTTTGCCTCTGCAAACCACATCAACATTCCCCACTTCCATGAGACTGACATTTTCCATTTTGACAAGTAAGAGAACAGAGATATTTTCCTTTTCTGTGTCTGACTTCTTTCATTTAGCACAATGTTCTTCATTTCCACTCACATTGACACAAATGAAAAGATTTAAAACATACTGTGAAGCAGGGTTTCTAAAAGCAAAAAGATTAAGATTTTTTTTTTCTCACTCTTTTATGGTTCTGGGTGATTCTGGACCACTCCAATATTTCAGTCATGATGCTGAGATCCAGTCAGGTGTTGTTACCTGAGCATCTGTAGATTTAGAAGCAGATGTCCTCTGGAGAAACTCATTAGAATATTGCTTCTGATTCTTTTATTATGAATTTTCGTAAACATAACCATTAACTACAAGCAATCAAAATATTTCTCTGAGTAGATATTTACAAAATCCCCTTCCCCAGTGAAAATGGAAAACAAATCACTATTTGTATTTGTATTTTTGTTATGTGTTTGTTTACTTCATATTATAATTCATGTTTAATAGTTGTTCTACTAGAAAAAATAATGTCTAAAACAATCTTTAGCAGGTATGATGGTTAGGTTTTGTTGTCAGATTGAGACAACCTACAGCTACCCAGGAAGGAGCCTCTATTGAAGACTTTGGGAAGTGGGAACTAATTGAAGAAAGCTGGTCACTAGAATCTGCATTCATTGGAAATCCAGAAACTTTATTAGTTCTGTTTTCTGTGAGCCAGGATGTGAGTAGTTTTGACTATGAGCTTCTTGTAATGCTTTTTTGCCTCTTCATGGCTCTGCAACAACTGAGCCAACTAACCAGGAACTGTAACTCTTGAAACTATGGGACCTTTTCAACCTTTAGACTGATGTAGCTCATGCATTTTGTCAAAGGGCAAAATTCTGAGTGACATATATCAAGGATATAATAATACTCAAATAGCCATAATATCTTGGTCATCAGAAATGAAGCAAATGTAGTTGTTTGCATCTTAGATATAAATTGCAATTCATATTAATTTACGTTTAACTTTATATGAAAGGTTTTTAGACTTCGGAAGGTTCTGGGTGAAATAACTTGAGTTGTATAAGTAAATGAGAGATTTCTGGGTGCTGTTGAGAACTCATTCAGGTCTCCATATTTTATAAGCAGAACTCAGTCCTGATGGTAAGCACATAAAATAGCATGAACGAAAAGAAATTGTCCCAATAAAAGTAAGTTGGTATGTATTAAAACCTTTTGCATAGTAGAGCAGGCATTATATTAGGAGGTGCTGGGAAACACATGGCCTAGTAGAATACATGTAGCTCTACACATTTTAAAGCAGAAGAAAATGGGCTGAGGGAGTAAATCTTATGCAATCAAAGACACAGGAATGAGAGAAAAGGAAGGAGGGTGCATTGTCAGCTGCTATTGGCCTTGACATCTGCCACCTTTGATGCTTTAGCAAGCTCTGCCTGCTTGTCCCTGTCAGAGTTGTCATTGTTTTCTTCATCCTCTTCCTCACCCTCCTTTTAATGGTAAAGGCAGTTTATTTAGAATTTTAAGCTTTATTGTTATATAGTCCATCTTCCTCAGTATAATTGTGACAACTGAGAGCACAATATAGCAGGACTCTGTTTTTCAGGGTCGCTTTAAGCAAGACTGTAGAACATCTTCAGAAAATGGCATCTGAATTTTGTGTCTGTAAATATAGCCTTACAGAACTCCTTAGGTCTCAAGGCACACAACAGTGACATAAAATACAGTCCAGACCTAAACAACTGCATAGAATTTCTAGGCAGACAAGAGATTGCCAAAGCTCAAAAAGTTCTCTGAGTGTGATAAACATGGAAACAACATGAAGATTTCTCTCTACCTAAGAAAAGACTTGTGGAAAAAATGGATTTCTTCTACTGCACAACTCTTTCTACCTTGTAAAGAACATGACTGGGAGATCTTTCTTCAAATGTTTCCCAGAACCCTTATTTCAAATACTTACTTTTAGTTGAATCTGGTTCTGACACCATTAGGTTGGTTAATGTTTTCTTGTGACTCTTTTTCCTGGACCAGTCCTCACCTTTCCATCTCTGACTCTGGCTCTCTTGCTTGCTAAAATTCTTATTATGGTTCATCTGATTGTCATGCAAAGGCAAGACACACCTGCTTTACCAAAAAAAAAAAAATAACTTTCAATGAACTTCTGTACTTGAGAGGGGAGGTGGGAGAATAGAGAAAGGGGAGACAGAAAATGATTTATATGAACTTATCCTTGAACCTAAGAGTGACCTTGGTTGACCTCTTGGGCATTCAGAAAGCTTTGAATCTAGAAAGCTCTGAGCTTTCTTGGCCTCCCAGTCTGTACCCACCCTATGAGGCACATGTACTGATGGCCTTTTGCCCAGGTCTGATGGTTGTTCTCAAGAGCCAGACATAGCTAATGTTACCTCAGGGCCTGGGTGAGGCTGATCCTGCTAGTGAATATTCCTGGAGATGGGTGTAGCTGGGGAAACCAGCACATAACTTAATATTCAAACCAGATTCCAGACATGAACCTCTATCCAGCTTTCCTACTTCAAGTTCTACTCTAGCCCCATAATGAGATAAACCAAGCTAATCATTCACCATCATTTTCAGTTTTTCTTCCAATGATTGGCATTGTTTATAGAACAGTATGCCTGTGTCAAGTTCAGTTTCAGAAGGCTCCATTTGTGCCTCTTGCATGCTGATAGTATGGGCTCATTTTGAACTGCTGCAGGCACCCGGGCCATTAGTGCTAACAGATGCTACGATAATAACTCTTTAAGCTCTTGCTCCAGGAGAGCTTATTTGAATCATCTCATTCATAATGATGAAGGCCATAAATTCTGAGGAATGTTAGAAACCAAAATGCCTGTCATGTCTGTGGCTACAGAAATGAAGTGCTATTTTTTTTAAGGTAGGGCCCTGAAGTTCAAAGAAAATTATCCCTGTAGCTTTTGCATTTTATTTGCATGAAGAGCCAACCCACTGTGTTTAGTGAAGTTCAAAATTAGGTCTAAACAGTCTTTTCGATCTCAAAGTGCCTGCTTGCTCAGTGACACCTGCTTAGAGCAGACTGGGTCAGAGCCAGACACTACAAAGTAATCATGCTTGAGGGAAGGTTGGTGGTCCTTAACAAATTAAGAAAGACATGCACTGAGGCCTATGAAATGGACCAGGATCCAAACCAGCTTCCCAGAGAGACACTGATGGAGAAAATGGATAAGAGGGAGATAGAGTAATGAAAATCTGATTAAAGAACTCTCCAGCAACCTGTCACTCTCTTGAACTCACTGAGTCTCAGCAGAGCCAAACCTCCTAGTACAAATATTAAATGTCAAGAGGCATGCCTGTGTTCTCACCTGTTTGTCTTCCTTTAATCCCAAAATCACTTTCTAATTACCTTAAATTTAGGAATCATGGGTAAACAGATTCTGTCTCTCTGGTTCTAAAATTCCAGTGATTTTACATGATTGGTAAAAGAATGCACTTTAATTACATGGAATAGCTATATTTGATGCCAGCATAAATATAATGAGAATAATACACAAAAATATAAAGAACAAATTTCAATTAATTAACAGTCAATCAAAATGACCTTATCACTTCCGTTAACCTTCCTTTTTCTTGTGTAGTGTGAAGACTGACAAGTTACATAAAGCCATAAGTGGAATGATCAGATTTTTACCCTAATAAAAATTGCTTTGGGTCATTCTAGGATATCTGGATATGTAGTCTGCTAGTAAATAGATTCAACTTTTTCCTTGTAGACTTTCCATTTCATTTCAACAGAAAACCTTAATAACTGAGGTAAATCTCATTAAAAAAATGAAAACTAAAGTAATATCCCAGAGACATTTAGATTGAATTCAATTCATAAACAGCCTAAGTGTTGTTACATATCTATGTAACATAAAGTTTATTAAAATATCCAGATAATTAAGGCAATATTCCTATTCAGAATTGAAACATTTACATTTACCTCTCAGTTCAAGTGGTACCTGGATACAGTGTGTGGAGTTTGGGTTTCTAGTATGAGGATATAACACGGTTGGTACATTGCCTAATTTGCATGATGAAACATGAGACTTGATTCCCAGGACTACATAAACTGGATGTCATAGACTAAGTCTGTAATCTCATCATTCATGTGATTAGATAGGAGGATCAGAAAGTGAAGAACATCTTCAAATGTGTAGTGAGTTTGAAGCCAGTCTGGGTTACATGATACTCTGTCTCTAAAAGCAAACACTCTTGAGTTCTGATGATTTCCGAGCTCTGTCCATGAGTGAGTTAATGGTGAACAATTTGCTATTCGTGATACAACACATATGAGACCTACATTGAGTCTCCTTATGAAGGGTAGATGCTATAGTGTGAGTATACATCCTGGGCTTTTTGTTCCTTAACATTGCTTGCAATGCTTCAGCAATGAAAGACAAAGCCTTTTTGTGAGGTGATTGGCTCATAGATAAATCATGTTATTTAAAGTAACTTTGATGTTAAAGTGAGAGTATTTTCTCTGGACTTGATTCATCTAACCCTGTGATGTACCAGAACCTAAAAGAAAACTCTCATTGGATATTTCACAAATGCCAGTACCATGGTCTCTGAAATTCCAGCCTCCAAAACCATCAGCTAAACAATCCTGTATGTATTATTGAATATATGGACTATGGAGGACTGTTACAGCAACAAAATGAAATTAAGATGAGAGATAAGAAAGCATATAAAAAAAGAACTTGATGTTATGCCAAAGACTGTCTATATATTAGTACCCATGTTACGTGCCCTCTGACTGTCTTTTCTCTTTATCATGACCCATCAAGTAACACCTTCCCTATGGAGGGGTGCTGGACTCAGTTCTTGATTGCTCTGATGGCCCTACTACATGGCTAATGAACCAGATAGTTTTGTCTGCCAGAATGGTTATGCACTCTAAATTCAGCAGCTGTATTTTTGGTACTATGCCAATCTTAATGAAGTTGTCTTGTTGTTTTCTAAATACCTTTGGACACCTAAGGGCATAATGATGAGGCTCCAGTGTACGATAATGATAAAATGTGGCATAGGCTGGCTGGGCTGTAGCACAAGTCAGGTTTGACATGAACTGATGAGACTTCTTGAAGTCTAATCTCCTTTTGTACTGCTTTAAGATGAAATGCAGCAATGGGGACTGCTGGCTTTTTGGCATTGACTCTCAAGAATTATGTGTCTAGGAGACAACATTAATTTGTATTGCATGACTCACACTGAATAAAAACAAGTTTGCATTCAAGAATCATGCATTCCCAGCTAATTAATCGCCCTTGTAAATGTTGGGGTGGATTATTGGTTAGTCACACACGCATTTTTTTGTTGTTGTTGTTCTCAGAATGAAGGCAGGTGCGACACGCTGGCTCACTGTATAATTTTTCATGCCTGAATCAGCCTCGTATATTTCTGCTGCTTTCTACACCCTTTTCATTATGCTCTGTCTAAATACTTAACTGTCCAAGTGTGTTATTATCAAGTAAGACTATCCACAAGTATTTCAAAATGATTTAGTTCGCGTCACTGAGTTTCATGGCTTGAAACGAATCTAATCTAATTCGCTTTATTTTAAATACATGGCAGGAGATACAGTAAGCAACTAAGGAAGTTGTGCACACCACACTGTCAATAATGTAACTGTGCTAATTTCTGGATCTGTCCTTTCATAAGAAAGGCTGGAGTACTGTTGATCAAAAGAAGGTAATAGTTTTATATATTCTGTCATAAAAATAAGTGTTCCAATTATAAAATAATTTTGAATAATTAATATGTATATGTATACATATTATAAAAATCTGTTAAGGGTATGTCTAAAATTGAATTGAAATCTCAGACTTGGTTCATGCTTACACTTCTGTTTGCCCTTAGAAATAAGCAATATATTAAAATGTGCTAAAGTTATGTTACTATTGCTCAGAAAAAAATATCATAATGCTCCTTTCAAATGGCTTATTTTTTCTGTTTTAACACAATATTTAAGGTATTAATAAAATATGTAAGAGAGGCAAAGAGAAGGACAGAAGATACACTATATCGAAAGTGACAGCAGAACTTGAATCTTTCCATTTGTGATATATATTGAGATTTTTATTCATGTGGAATATCATTGTGGTATCAGTGACTCAGAACAGCACTGTGACATCTTATCATGCCTTCATTTAGCTTTCTAAAAAAAAAGCACTATCATAAAATTTAGGCAAATGAGATTTGGTTTTAATTCCATCTTGCTTAAAAATGAGCACATAGAGCAGCAACAGGAAGTGGGAGACTACACTTTGCAGATGGATTAATAGTCATTTTCTATTAAGATAATGTTTTGAAAGTACATGACTTGGAGCAAGGGGAACACTCCTCCATTGTTGGTGGGAGTGTAAGCTTGTTCAGCCACTCTGGAATGCAGCATGACGGTTTCTCGGAAAACTGAGAATCAATCTCCCCAAGGACCCAGCAATACCACTTCAGGGTGTATACCCTAAAGATACACCGTCACACTCAAATGGCATTAACTAAACTATGTTCATAGCAGTATTATTTGTAATAGCAAGAACCTGGAAACAACCTAGATGCCCCTCAACTGAAGAATGGATTAACAAACTGTGGTACATTTACACAATGGAGTACTGCTCAGCAGTAAGAAAAAGTAGTATCTTAAAATTTGCAGGCAAATGGATGGATTTGGAGAAAATCCTCCTGAGCAAGGTAACACAAACCTGGAAAGATAAGCAGGGGATGTACTCACTCATTAGTGGACTCTAAACAACAACAACAACAAATTAAAAAAAAAAAAAAAAAAGCAAAGCATGTCCAAGCTGCAAACCACAACCACTGAACAGCTTGGGATCAGAAACACCTTGAACTGACACCTTGGATCGCACTCTCCCTAGAGGAACATCTGACTCAGTCTTGAGGGAGGGGGGAGAAAACTGGATTAGCCAGGAGTGGAGGTTGAACTAGGCAATATTGGGACCTTGTGACCTTGGAACCACCTGTCCATGTGGGGGATGGGGAGATGTGGAAAAGAGAGAATGACCTGATGTGGTGGGAGGGGGAAGGGACCTTGAATAAGGATATACAAGCATAGGAAATGTGACTTCTTTATTCATAATAATTTAAAAAATTAATAAAGTACATGATTGAAAGTTTTAAGAGGCCAACACCAAGGCGCCTCAGGTTGATTTTATACAGTAGCTTCTCACTGTCCATAGGGAATGCATTCTAAGGCTCTCGGGGGATGCTGTTCTTTCTTTTTTCACTTTCTACATCTGTTTTTTTTTTTTTCATCCTATAAAAAATATACACATCAAATTGTCACCTTTTTACTCATGGGCAATATTATGGGATGGCTAAATCTTCAGCACTACTGCTGTTGATCTGATGGGCCACTATTTAAGAAAATAAGGGTTTCTTGAATATTAACACTCCTACCATGACAATCTTATAACTGAGGTGACTATGAAGTAATGCATCAGAAGGTACTATATACATTGTGGATACACTACACAAAGGAATGAGTCATCTCTTGGATATAATGAAACCAGGTGGTAGAGAAGTTCATCATATTCTCAAGGAGATATAGATTCAATTTAAATTGTATAAACCATATTTTTGAAACATTGTATTTAAAAGTTTCAAACTATACTTGAGTATGACTGAACACATGCAAAATGCAAGCAATCTACAAGGGGGTAATGACTGTATCACATTTGTTAAAGGGGAAGACATGGTGACTGTCATCCAAAGGGAAAGAGGTGCTGGGTAGGACTATGTTCTCCAAGCAGATATGTGGGCATCCTAATTTACAATACCGTATTTGGAAGCAGTACAATGTATTAAAGAACTGTTTCACCTAGTTAGTTCTTAGAAGGTTGAACAACACTTGATGACTTATCTAGGCTGCTATGCTGGAGAGTGTGGAGTTTCAGAATGTTCTGGGTCAAAGCTGAGAGAATAGGCTGCCTATGTCCTTCACTCTGTGTGTACATGATCATGTGCATAAACAGCACCACAGTCATTAGTGTACTGTTTGATTTTCTCCAAAAGAAACATTGAATTGTTATAAGCATGACAATATGTCTTGAAAAGCATCAGCATTATGCTTAAAGAAAACATGAAGTTGAAATAACTTATGATCCTGACAATTATTCTGTATTGCTGAGCTGTTGTTAAAACTGATGTTCTACTTTGGGAATTCCTGCTTCCTTGATGGCTCTGACCTTCATAAAGCCAGCATCTTCCCAACTCGCTTTGCTACTCTTTACAGTTTGCCATTTTGATTGAAGACAAGAATGCTAGAGTGAATAGCCTTTCTGAATAACTTCACATGAATCTTTTCAGTTGAAGTTCTTTTGAGGATAATAAATGAGTCTCTATTTCCAGTATTGAAGACCAGTGAGGGCATGTAGTTGATGGTAGATGTCTTTTCACAAGGACTTACTCTTGCGACAGTTCAGTGAAGGGCGGCTACAAGGCTCTAAAAGGTTCTATATGTCCTTCTCACCCTTTCATCTTTAAAAACCATAGGATTATTTATTTTACTTTGTGCATATGTAAGGTTTTTTGATGGATGTATATATGCTATCTGTTGAATATTGTATCTTCTAGAACTGAACTGGGTTATAAATGACTGTGGACTATATTGTGGGTGCTAGGGGTCAAATGTTTCCTCTGTAAGAACAACATGTTCTCCCGACTTCTGCATCATCTCCTTTCCGCTTCTCTCCTTCTCTCACTGCTTTTGTATTCAATCACAATTCCAACAATATTTTTGAACTCCACAGGTTAATATTGTTGATTGAATTGTGTCCTACTGATATTTAAAAACCAATGCACACCAAAAAAATTTGATTAGCTGTATTTTATCAGTTCCACACGGAAAATTTGGTCATGATTTGTACAGTAAAATTATCAGAGATTTATAATAGTCAGTTTGGTTATTCTTATGAGCACTTCTAAGTTTATTTTTCACAAGATTATAGCAAAATAAAGAAGTGTGTGTGTTTGATAAAAGAAATTGAGAATGTATTGCATAATACAAGGCACTTAATAAGATTTTTGCCATTGTTTACTCAGTACAAAATTACAGATCATTTTACTTTAACTTATTTTTTATTGGAGCTTAGTTTTTCCATGTGATACAGTATATTTACACATAAAAAAGAAAGGTAAATGAGAATGAAATTCAATGCCCAAAGTGTAGGCGAAAATTGGTCATTCTTTGTCAGAAGAGAAAATAATTAGATCCACTTGTAGTTCTCAAAAAGCACTAATTCTTCGGTTTTGTTATTTCAGGTCTAAAGAAATTTCCTTAAGAAGCTCTCATCATAGGATGCAGAGAAGAGTCTTTCTTTATAAACATACACCCCACACCCTAAGGAAATGTAGAAACACAAAAATGGTCAAAAAAGAATTAAAAAATCATGAAATAGATTAATGATAAAGTTAAAGAAGGCTCCATATTTCTTTAAAGTTATCTCATTTTAAAGGGCATTGGGAATTGTGGATTCTCTGCTTTTCTCTCTCTGTATTTCTCTGTCTCTGTCTACTCCTTCCTCTGTCTGTCTACTGTCTATCTATATATCTATCCTACCCTCCTTCCCTCTTTGAATTGTTTTTATGCTGCTATATCATTTTTGGCATATTTTTTCTGTCTCTGGATCTCTTTCCCTATCTTATAGAGCAGAATGATTAAGAAGCATCTTTCTCCTACAATGATTTACCCAACAGACCCTTTTGTTTTTTAAAGTAAACATGAGGAAAAAGACTCCAAGCCAACTACTACAGGTAACTGGGTGGAGCAATGCCACGGCAATCAGCAGTTGGAGCTGCTAGAACTAGGAAGTCCAGTGCCACTAATCACTAAAATGAATGTAGAATTGAATATGCTGTCATGAGTCTTAGGAATGGACCTAAAGGGTGGCCACCAGAGAACAAGCATTATAGGTCTATGTATTTTCTGCATGTTCTTGCTCCAGCTCAGAAAATATTTCTAATAGATTGTGCCTAGTGATATAATACTCTAGATAAGTTGGACTCAAGATATTTGATCAGCTCTGAGAAGACCCTGTTCAATAAAATGTAACTTGAACCCAGATTTCTGTTATGGTAGCTTAAAGTTGAAATTAACATGAGAACATAGGACTCATATTGTTAAATATTTATAAAAGGAAAATCACATGTATTAAACATACTTTTGTGTCTGTGGCTACTGCTAAGTGAGATTATATGGGTATGAGGATACTCATAAACAAAATTGCTTCCTTGCTCATGAAGACAAATAAGGCTCTGGAGTTTATCGAGTTTGCTCAAGGTCAACCAGCACTTGGGATTAACACAGCTGTCCTTTTTGTGAATTTCTTTATTGTCTTCAATTCTCTCTCTCTCTCCCTCCCTCTCTTCCTCCCTGTCTTTCTCTCTTCCTCTCTCCCTTCCTCTCTCTCTCTCTCTCTCTCTCTCTCTCTGTCTCTGTATATGTGTGTATATATATTTGAGTGTTTACCATAGGTCCTTATGTACTCCTGAAGCCTAAATCTGCCCTCAGACTCACTAGATATCCAGGAATGGCTTTGAGCTTCTGACTCTTACAGTACTCATAAACATGGCAACCCTGTCCCTAAGGAAAAAAAAATATATATATATAAAATATTTGCTCATATGAAAATAAATATGTCAAATAATTTACCAAACGCAGACCACTCTCAGTTTAGGTTTGATACCTATTAAAGCTAAATAAGTTTTTCTAGTGGCCCACCTGACAAGTGCTGTCAACCTACAGGTGAGTTTCAAACATAAAAATGGAACCGGTAAACTGGCTTGTCCTCTCAGCTGTTCACCAGGTAGAGGTGAACATTCAAGGCTCTTTTGGTTCTTGGTGTTTTGGAGGGACACATATATTTAGGACAGCTTGAGCACCATAGTAAGACCCTCTCTTAAGAAGAAAAACTAAAAGAATTGAAAGTTACTAAGGATATCTGAAGCCATGAGTTCAATTCCAAGCGCCAAAGCAATAAAACAAACCTAAAAATAAGAATTTTCTTGATTAGTTGCTCTTTATAGAAAATATTTGTAATTTATTTCCTCGAAAGAAAGAAGAAAGTTGAAAATGGAAGAGTCTTCAATGACTAGAGGTTTCTATAAATTCGAGTTCTGTCCGTTAGGATGGTGTTAGTTCCTACCATGTCTCCTAACACTGGCAACAATGCATGGCATATGAGCCTGAAAACTTCTCTAGTGCTAATGAGGAATGTCAGATAGAAGTTCATGTCATACTTTGAGTGCCATAATGAGCTAGCTCACCCCAAGACGGCCAGTGACCATCTAGAGCTTAGAAGAATAATTTACTGAAATAAACTTATGGAGAATGTAGCTATGATTAGAAGACAAGAAATGAGAAGCGAAATTATACTAAAATTTCATGACACATCATTTTTAATGTAAATCAACCACAAGCATCATATAAGATATTAAAAAATACTTTATTGTTTTAAAATGTCAATTAATTGAGTCTTGTAGTTTATCTGAAAGTCCCATTCTTATGTAATCCAGAACTCACTAGTTGAATAGTAGGATTTATAGAGATTTTTAGATCCAACTTATATTCTGAATTTCTTCCTGTTAATTTTATTGTTATTTGTGGCGCTGTGGTGGGGTAGTGTCTTGCTATGCAACCCACACAGTCTACAAACACACAATTTTCCTATCGCAGTCTCTCAAATACTGGAATGATATGTGTGTACCACAATGTCCAGCCTTTAATGATTATGTTAAACATGACTATATACATCTTACAGCAAGAACTCAAGATTGTAGGAACATGGAAGGCTATAAAAACTATACCTTTGAATCTTCAAAAGGCTTAAGATGTTTAAAACTAAAAACTTTCTGACTACAAGATTTAAGTTACTTGATATGTTATCATTTGCATGAAGCCTACATGGAGGAGTGAATTCCCAAAATCTCCATTCCATTTCAAAGGCTGATGCATGTTAAAGGCACTCAGATAAACTTACAGGTTTACCTTCAAGAGCATTGCCCAAGTGACTCTTAGACAGACCCAAATTCATCGTTTTCATTCTGGAGTTTTCTAATGCCTCATGTTTCACTAAGTCTGCTTTTACAGATGACATAATTAACTTGTTAATAATGGCAGAGCGACTGCCAGAATTAGACCCTGAGTAATGGGATATGTAAGCATCAGCCTTCCTGAAGCTTTGAGTTTTCAGTTCTGATCCTGGCACACAGGGCTTTCCTTAACCCAGCTTGAAAGCACACAGTCCCCACACCATAAATCATGAACCTCATTCACCATTGATGACACAAAAAACCCCAGGGCTTGAATACTCCATGCAGCATTGAAATCAACCTGGATCCGAAAAAACGGCTTTGCTGAAAGTTTATGGTAGAAGCATTCTTCACATCCTACATATGAAAAAGAAATTAGTTCTATGCTGAAGAGACAAGTCACCTATCTTCATCAACTCTCTGTGGGGCTGGTAATGTTGATAAGAAAAGGTGCTTCATAGGCAACCTCCAGGCTGTATATCAAGTTCCTCTAAAGGAACAAATCTTCAGTAGTACCATCTTTCTAGAGTGTGCAATGGGCTAGTGTTACTTTTAAAGAAGTAGAAAGAACAAATGAACTCAGTACACAAATTTGGGACCTGCCATTGCCTTTTCTAACACTGTGACAAATGCCTACAAGTATAACATCACAAATTAGATACAGCTGACCAATCAGCTTAGTACTAAGGTTTGAAAAAAAACTGAGAAAACCATTGAGACACAGACTTTTCTAGGTCGTGCAACATAAAAACCAACTTTATGACAGCATCAGTAGTCATGTGCTGCTCACGACTCCAATTGGCAGTAAATGAGAGCCCTGCAGCACATGAATGTGACTTTAGTTCACTATATAGTCAGGCTTGATGCATTCTTCTTTTTCTTAATTGAAGTCACTTATTTAATACTGGATCACTGTTTAGTCCTCATGGCTCTTCTTTCCTGGGACACCCTAGAAGTAGAGCCATGAGCTGGCATGGTGTCCTCCTTATATACAGACACAGATGTTTATTGTCTCTGAGAGGCTGGTTATGTGCAGCTACTTGTGTTGGAGGCCATAGAGTCTGTAATCTGTGCTTTCTCTTCCTTATTTATTTATGGAAGCTTCATCAATGGCAATCTAGGATTTTGTACCAGAGGAATGGGGCCACTGACTCATTGATTGTTCTTTCTCTATTCTTTGTTCTTCCACTTTTTGGCCTTATATTGAAGAGGATGATCTTGAACTTATGGTGCTCCCATCTCAAGCTCTTGAGTGCTGGGATTCCTGGATTATATGTATGACCAAGTCTAGTTTTATGCAGTTCTGGAAATTGAAGACAACTTAATGCATGCTGGGCAAGCACTTTGCCAATTTCACTATATCTTCAGCCCTCTTTTTGTCTGTTTATGTGCTTTTTAAACACTATATTGTGAAGAATACTAATTGACACTGGGAGACACATGGCTGTGCCACGGTAGTAAACACTACTAGTGGCATGTTATATTGTTGCTCAAAGTTCTCTGCCTGAAAGACACATAATTCAATGTCATTAGGAGGTTATCACTGATTATTACCAGGATTTAGTTCTGAACTGTGAACATCTTACTTGTTCAAATTAACTCAGGTTGAAACATGAAAGGATGCAATGTAGAACATCTTTTAGCCTGGGCCTACCTACCAAGGCCACTATTTACCACAAAGTCCTTTCCATAACAGCTGGCTCAGTATTGATACCCAGAGTGACATGGAAAATAACCTTACATATGATAGAATTCCTATATAAATAGGTAGAATAATAACTGTGTGAAGGGTAGCTTTCTAAGAGTGACACTTTTTATGCTAAAACAATTTTGTACATAAGGCATCCTTTAAAACTACTGTAGCATTAATGTACTATCAACAAATGTGGATCACACCTGATAGTTATTTTTATGTAAATCTTTACTCAAAAAATATAGCAGGATCACTTTCCCTGTACCTCTTTTTCTTAAAGACACCAGAGTTTATATAATATTCACTGTATAGTTGCCATGAGTTGTACTTACCTCCTGCTGTTTGTCATACTTTTTTCAGTTTCCTCTACGTAGTTATTAGCTTTGCTGAAGTGCTGAAGATTGAATCCAGCCCCTCACACATGATAGCTAATCAGCAACTTTCTCAACACATACTGCCCCCATCTCTAATCATCTCTGTAGATTCTTACATGGAATGTCTGCAAAATCTTAGAGCATGGTTCTCAACCTTCCTAACACTTCAATCTTTTAGTATAGTTTCTCATGTTGTGGTGACCCCCAACCATAAAATTATTTTATTGCTACTTTATAATTGTAATTTTGCTACTGTTATGAATCATAATGTAAATATTATGGTGAGATAAAATTTACCGAAGGGGTCATGACACAGATGTTGAGATAAAATGTCTTAGAGTATTTCTACTCATGTTCTTGCCTGCCCTCAGAAGGTTTATACTCATTTATTCTCTCAGCAATATATAATAATATAAATTGGTATTTTCCTTCTATGTAGAAGCACATTGGTTGAATTCAAAGTTCAGAAGTCACCAAAGCATGTCTGATTGATATTTCAAAAGATCAAAAACATTTCAGCAGCATATACATCAGAAAAAATAGATCTCAAGGGCAATCACTAGTAACATGCAAACACATGGTCATTGCACAGTAAATATCCCCATCTGGAGGGAAGCAGCAAATTCATTTCCTTATTGCAGCATCCATTTTAGAAGTGAATATAGTCTGAGTTTTAATTCCTAGCACCTCCACACTCCCACCTCATCCCTCCACTCATCCCCAGCAAGTATAAGGCCTCAGCATGTGAGACACTATCTTATCTTCTCTGTCTTATCCTAGTTACTTTAACTAAGTTTACCAAATCACAGAAAAATGAAGAGGAAAACTTCACATCCAACTGTGAATGTCATCCAAAGCAAGTATTAATGTATATTGAATTAAGAAACACTAAAATGTCCTAAGATTCCTCATTGTTCAACAAGGATAATATGCTTTGTTCTTTTCCTCATGGCAAAACTTACTGCAACTTCAGTTTCTGACTTTTTAGGGGGGCTATGAGTTCGAATGGAGACAAAACAAAGCTGGCTCCCTTTTATTACATAATGAGTAATTTTTTCTCTCAGTGCCAAATATGTATAAATGATAGATGCCTAGCAAGCTAGCTTCCTTCTCTTTTGAAAAACATAGATCATTCCCAGATCCTCCTATGGCCTCAGAGGTTTACTTGACCTGACTGGGATGTCAACAGAATGAAGAACAGACAGATAGATGGACACAGGGATAGAAAAGATGGAGTTGGTGGACGGGGATCTCTGAAGGAGGAATCATATATCCTGGGAGTTTGGTGTGTTTATTATATAAAGCTGAATAGGGGCAGGGTTATTACTTACAGATGAAATAGAAGGCAGTGTTCCCTGTATACAACTAGATCCTGTAGACTGGATTAACTAATCTCATTACGAGCATTCTTTGAGGAAAACCATCAGGCCCTGACCATCAGAGGGAGAAAACTGATGAATATTTTCTACACACACTGTCAACATTTACACCTGGATAGGGAGGCATTACCACTTTCCCATGGATCTGAGACTAGGGTTCTTGACATGGCCATGCCCAGGTTGAAAGCACTCATGCACTCAGGATTTCACACACTCAGAGCTTCTCAGTACTTGATAATTTCATGCTTATAATCCCAGAACTCAGATGGATGGTAGAGTAAGATTGCAAAGATTCACAGGGAAAATGAGCTATGTTTTAAATTCCTGGGCAGCTTAAAAGTGAGATCCTGTCCTAGAAAGCAAAAACAAAAACAATATTACAAGTTCTTTTATTTCTTTTACTGTTACTTTTTAAAAATGTATTTATTTATTTTACAATACAAAAATGTTAACATTTTTCTTTTTTTCTTTATAAAATAAAGTCATTTTTATCCATGTATCCCCTTGCTCTCCCTCCCTTCCCCCTTCCAATCCCTCCTGGTTAGCCTTCAGCCTCCCTCTTTCCCATCTTCCCATCCCCTCCCTGCAAAGGGCAAGAAGTCCCAATGTGGATCAGCTCAGCACATAGTTCTTATTAAATTACATAACAAGATAAGTTATGTAGCAAAGAACTTTTCTTTTTCATATTTTTTAATAACTGAATATCCACTAGAAGAATTACCTATAGAATTTATATGTTCCACAAACACTTATTAGTCATATATGCTGAATGATATTTTAACATTTAGAAATATATAATAAATATAATATATATATATTATATATTCTGTTATTTCTTTTACATTCATCTGAGCCAAGAGGTTTAGGTATTTTCAATACTCATCATGATGGAGTCTGCCACATGATCCTCTATGGGTTTTTTTCAACTAATTTGCAAGTAGCCTGCTCAATTAAGAGGCCTTCTTTGGTAACAAAGACTTTGGATCAAATTTGGCCAGAATGATATTTCAGAGATGACCTCTTTATATTACTCTTATGTGAATGCGTAATATGATTGATTAACCAAGAATGACTGATTTATATGGGAATCTTGATTAATTTCTAATAGCTTTGTTACCTTTGGACTATGTGGAAGCCTTCCAGTTTAACATTGAAGTAAAGAACCACCACAAAAAAAAATCTTATCATTTTATCAATCAAATCTAATCTAGTAACATTCCATATGTACAATGAATAACACTGCAATGAAACTCCAGCTTTCATTGAACAGAAGGAAAACATAATGCCATACACTTATGTCCAGTTTGGTTGTCTGTATAAAAGATTAGAACTACTTCCACTATGTCAAAATGAACATACATAAGTAATGACATTCAATATTTTTATTAAATTGATGCTTTAAGTAAATTTTCATTACATGAGATGTCAACAGTAACACACAAGTCCAGTAAATAGTGAGGATAGGAAGGGAATGATTGTAATAGCAACTACTTTTCTAAGCATGTTAGAGTTAACTTGAAGCATTTCTCCCAGCTTCCTAGAAGTCAAATTGACAAGGCTTCCTTTCTCTAACATAGGAAAGTAAACTAATTAGAAGTAACATTTGTTGTTCTGTAGAAGTTTTTACTGTAATCTTTCATGAAGCACATTAAATGCATCATGAAGGCTTTTTCAAAAGCAGGTTTCAAAAAAGACATTATTTGTCTATGACTATATTTTAAAGCCATCTTTAAAAAGCTGATAGCAGGTATCATTAGGCTTCATGATTTCAAGGTGTTTCATTTTGTCATACTGTTATTAATCAGAGAATGACTACCGTGTGTCAGTATCTGCCGTGTGTGGCTCCCTTTTGCTATAACAACTAACAAGGCTATAGGTATGGCGGCAAGATCACTTGCATCTAAGCCTTATCTGCTCCCAGAAATCTGTGTGATGCATAACATGGTGCCAAGTATACTACATCAAAGTGAATTCCTTAGAGTGCCTTTGAGATGTAGCAAGCGAGGTATCCAAGGAAGAATAGTCATGCTGTGTATTTATTACTATCATTACCAGTTCAGAATCACAATATTTTGTGTGTTCAGACTTAAAAATAAATTTGAGAGCTAGTAGATATCCACTTACATCTTGTTTTTGACCACAGTGAAATATTTTGCAGAATTGCATTTCATTGCTTTCCTTTTTATTTATTTTATGTATCTTTTATGTCACGTATCTTGATCCAATTCATTTCTCCATCCCTTCACATCCCTCCAACTCTCTCCAGTAAAACAAAATTTAAGAGAAAAAAGGAAAAAGTTATCAAAGAAAAAATGTTAAAATCTCATTATAGAAGTTTCAGTATGACACAGTGAGTCACATCAAAAACTCCTTTGTCCATGTATCTTTATTTGTAAATGTTCATTGCAAAGTCATTGATCTAGTTTGATGTCTCTGGTTTTTTCTATACTGTCAATTCTGGGACCTCCTTAGGACTCTTCCTGGATATCCTGTTGTTGCCCTATGTTGTGGAAATCCTGCAGCTTTGGGTCTATAGGTTAGGTCTGTTCATGTGTTCATCATCATAGATGGGGTGGGCCAAGTCATTAGTCTTGATCTGGGCCTGGGTAGCTATAGGGTTTGTCTGCCAGGTGGTTCTCCCCTGACCTCACTACCTGAGTAATCTCTCCAGCAATGTCCCCAACTAATTTACTTTTTTCAGCAAGAAATTGGGGGTGCCCTCAGGGTTGGGTCTGCACCATTTGGGTCAGCTCTATTTTGTTGTCCAGGCAAGGTTCAGGGGCCATTCTCCTAAGTACTGTATCTGGTGAGGTGTAGAGAGAGTCCCCCTACTCTTATTACCCTAGGGCTCCTCCCCCTATCTCAGTTGTGGATAGGTGGGTGGTAGGGTCCATCTATTCTCTGCCCCTGATACCATATGTCAGATGAGCATTGGGGGCAGCTCTCCTTTTTCCTAAATTCTGGGCTGGGTCTTCTTCACCTCTGTCTTGGAAGCTCTGCTGTGCTGCCTAGGTCAAAGGCAGGGTCCGTTTCCTAAATGCTTCAGCTGGTAAAGGGAAGGTCAGCTCTCTTGTCTGTTTCAGGAGGTAAGGGGCAAGGAGTAAAGAGGCATTTCTCACTCTCCCATATTACCACATGACAGACTAGTAGTGGGGACAGCTCTGCCAGGCTTACAACTTTAAGACTGGCTCACCTACATCTCTGCCAACTAAGTTGGCTCTATTGTGTTACCTAGGTGATGTGCAGGGATTGTTCTCAGAACTATTGCAGCTGGTGGTGGACAAGCATAGCTCTCCTGCTCTTGCAACCTCAGGGCTAGTTCTTACAACTGTCTCAAACATAGATTGGCGGGGTAGGACAACTCCCTCCCACCTATTCTAGCATTGGACAGATGGGTAATGGGGCAGCTTTCCTTTGCTTACTAATTTGGGACTGGCTCACTCACACCTGTACCAAACAGGGTTGGCTCTAATATACTTCCCTGGAGAGGTGCAAGGCCTCTTCTCCCAAGCATTGCAACTGGTGGGGGTCAGGGAGAGCATTCCCACTCTTATGACCACAGGGCCAGCTCTCTCACTTTTCCTAGGCAATTGCTTCATATTCTTAATAAATTTTTTTTAGGAGAACAGCAATATTCTTGAGGAGTGACTGTGATGTTTGTCACATCATTAGAAATCTTACAATAAATATAAAAAGTCGGTAAATTAAAAATAAGTATACAGTGGTGTGTTTTTAAAGGGAAAAAAAACTACAAACTTCATATTCACAGGCAGTATTAGATAATAAAAACCTTTAATGGCATGGATCTTGGCATGAGCTAAGAGGAATAAATAACATTGTTGGGATAGGATGGATTTTTTATTTTGTTCCTGTTTGCCCAGAGGTGTCTGTTGGTTTAGGGTTGTTGCCTAAGTAATATTTTTGTTTTTTGTCATGAGTCTTTCAGGCAGACTAAATGCATGTTTGTGTGTCTAAGTAGTATACCACCACCTGAATTTCTGAACCATGTCATAGATTTCCAGTGCCAATTCCTATAAGGTTTTTGTTTTCCATTTATAGAAGCCTAGGAAGCCACTGTAGACTTTGGAGTCAGAGCTTCATGGCAGTTTCAGGATCTGCTACTTATTAAGTGTTGATAGACCATCTGGGGCTTTCAGAATCTTATGTAAAATTTTCTCTAACTTACTTTGGAATCTTAAATTTTATTGAGATCTATGCATAAGTCATTATAGAATGGAAAGGAAAATCACCACATTGATTACTCTTGGGTTGTAATGAGGAAAGCTAACGTTGTACAGGTCATTGTAACTTGCAAATGGTTCTATTCACTGTATCATTTTTCTACAGAAACCTGGAGGCACAATGCTACATTCAGTTTCCCTCATGTCACTTTGATTGTATTCCAGTATTCTTTCTGTAGCTCTGGTTTATTTCAATTACTGGCAACTAAACAGAATAACGTATGGGTACATACTGCAAATATGTTAACTACATTTCCATCATTATGAGAAAGATGTTTATGGAAAATACACTTTCACAATTATTTCTGGAAATTGGTGCAATGATATACTTCAAGCTCACAAAGTTCTTTGTAATTTAAGTATGATCCAAAGTCTGGCTGTTCTTGCCATCACTTAATGCATTTTCTTATGAGTAATTTTTCAGTCTATTAGCACATATTTAAAATGAGTCTGTCTCAAATAATCACAGATACACAAATTTAAAATCAATATGTTATATATGGTACATTGTAAGAAATTATTAGCAAGAAAAAATAATATGAATATTTTTCCTAACTAAAGATTATCTGATAAATATAAGAAACTTATCTTTTATTTTATTTTTTAATGCAAATAAGATTGCTACACATATATTTACTTTGTGTTCAGCTTTCCCTCTGAATTTTTTTTCCATCTCTGTATATCCTTATTCAAGGTCCCTTCCCCCTCCCACCACATCAGGTCATTTTTTCTTCTCCACAACTCCCCATCCCCCCCATGGACAGGTAGTTCCAAGGTCCCAAGGTCCCAATATTGCCTAGTTCAGCCTCCACTCCTGGCTAATCCAGTTTTCTCCTTCCAACATCAAGAGTGAGTCAGGTGTTCCTCTACGGGGAGTGGGAACCAAGGTGTCAGTCCAAGGTGTTTCCAATCCCAAGCTGTTCAGTGGTTGTGGTTTGCAGCTTGGGCGTGCTTTGCTTTTTTTTTTTTTTTTTTTTTTTTCAATTTGTTGTTGTTGTTTAGAGTCCACTAATGAGTGAGTGTATCCCCTGCTTATCTTTCCAGGTTTGTGTTACCTTGCTCAGGAGGATATTCTCCAAATCCACCCATTTGCCTGGAAATTTTAGGATATCATTTTTTCTTACTGCTGGGTAGTATTCCATTGTGTAAATGCACCATAGTTTGTTAATCCATTCTTCAGTTGAGGGACATCTAGGTTGTTTCCAGGTTCTTGCTATTACAAATAATGCTGCTATGAACATAGTTGAGCTAATACCTTTGGAGTGTGAATGTGCCTCTTTAGGGTATACACCCAGAAGTGGTATTGCTGGATCCTTGGGGAGATTGATTCTCAATTTTCTGAGAAACTGCCGTATTGCATTACAAAGTGGCTGAACAAGCTTACACTCCCACCAAAAATGGAGGAGTGTTCCCCTTGTTCCACATTCTCTCCAACATAGGCTGTCATCTGTGCCTTTTATCTTAGCCAATCTAACAGGTGTTAGATGGTATCTCAAAGTTGTTTTGATTTGCATTTCTCTGAAGGCTAAAGATGATGAGCACTTTTTCAGGTGCCTTTCAGCCATTCGTAGTTCCTCTGCTGAGAATTCCCTTTTTAGATCTGAACCCCATTTTTGATTGGGTTATTCAAGGTTTTGGGCTCTAGATTCTTGAACTCTTTACATATCTTAGAGATCAGTCCTCTATCACTTGTAGGCTTGGTGAAAAAATCTTTCCATTCTGTAGGCTGTCGTTTTGTCCTATTGACAGTGTCCTTGGCTTTGCAGAAGCTTCCTAACTTCAGGAGATCCCACTTATTGATTGTTGGTCTTAGTGTCTGTGTCACTGGTGTTATATTTAGGAAGTGGTCACCTGCGCCAATCTGTAGAAGTGTATTTCCCACTTTCTTTTCTATCAAGTTCAAAGTGGCTGGGTTTAAGTCAAGGTCTTTATCCACTTGGATTTGAATTTTGTGCAGGGTGACAGGCTCGGATCTATTTGCATTTTTCTACACACTTCCATCCAGCTATGCCAACACCATTTGTTAAATATACTATCTTTTTTCCATTGAATGTTTTGGGCCTTTTTGTCAAAAATCAGGTGTTCATAGGTTTTTGGGTTAATGTCTGGATCCTCAATTCTATTCCATTGGTCCACAAGTCTGTTTTTATGCCAGTACCAGACTGTTTTTATTACTGTAGCTCTATAGTATAGCCTGAAGTCAGGGATGGTAATTCCTCCTGAGGTTCTTTTGTTGAGTAAAATTGTTTTGGCAATCCTGGCTTTCCTGTTATTCCATATGAAATTGAGTATTGTTCTTTCAAGGTCCAAAAAATATTGTGTTGGGATTTTGATGAGG
>PVIH01002272.1:174444-196781 GCA_004025045.1 Sigmodon hispidus
TGGGAGAGCTTTCCATTTTCTGATATCCTCTTCAATTTCTTTCTTCAGTGATTTAAAATTTTTGTCAAATAGGTCTGTTATTTCTTTGGTTATAGTTACTCCAAGGTATTTAATACTATTTGCAGCTATTATGAAGGGTAATGTTTCCCTTATTTCTTTTTCAGCTCTTCTATCTTTAGTGTATAGAAGGGCTACTGATTTCTTTGAGTTAATCTTGTATCCTGCTACATTGCTGAAGGTGTTTATGAGCTGTAGCAGTTCCTTGGAAGAATTTTGTGGGTCGCTTATGTATACAATCATATCATCTGCAAATAGAGATAGCTTCGCTTCTTCTTTTCCAATTTGTATCCCCTTAATCTCTTTTTGTTCCCTTTGCTTTAGCTAAAACTTCGAGAACTATATTGAATAGATAAGAGGAGAGAGGACATCCTTGTCTAGTTCCTGACTTTAGTGGGATTGCTTTGAGTTTTTCTCCATTAAAGAAACTTATCTTTTAATTTGGGGGTAACAAATAGGTTTAAGAAATTCTTTGTAATAAATTAGATAATGATATTTTTCCTTTTGAAAAATATGTAAATGCAGTCTGGAAGATATAAATAACTTAATTTATAATTTTAGATATTTGACCAGCTGCAACATATTTAAATGGTTCTTCAAAAACTTTTAAGAGTGAAGTTACAACAAGAAAATGATTATAAATGTACATTAGCTGACACTGACAGTTTTATATAATTTATCTTTCATGTTGCAGAACAATAAACTTTTATATTTATACTATATAATTCTAAAATGATAAGTATATATGTCTTGTTGTTACAGCATCCCAAATGGTAAGCATCTTGTACTTATTTACCTATAATGAAACACTCCACACAAATTCCAATCAGTAGAACAAATGGACATTTGAATCTGTCCTGTTCTTCAGCAGAGTAAAGGTGAGGATGGAGAGAATGATGTGGGTGGAACCAACACCGACAGTAATAAGACAACAGCCCCAGCAAAATAGCTTTCAGAATGTTAAGTGGCCTCAGGGAAAGCTATTCTTATCTGAAGCAGTCTCCTTATAAAGATAATGGATTTTTGGCCCTTATGACAGATGAGTAATAAAGAGAGCTTTTCCTCTGCCCTGCTTGCAACCAACTGTAATACTTGGGAGAGCAGGCCCTGCACCTTTTCTGGAGAGCACAATAGAGCCAATCCTATTGGCAGAGGTGTGGGTGAGCCAGCTAGCCCATTGCTGTCATTGTGGGAATGCTATATCCATTACACATCTGTCATGTGGTGGCTTGGGCAGGGGAGTAATACCCCCCTAATCAATGCATGAGGCAGATGGGAGATCTGACCCAGAGGTCATAAGGGCAGGAGAGCTTGCTCTCCCCTTCATTAGCTGTCGCACTCAGAAGTGTGGCCCCTGCCCATCTTGGGCGACACAGTAGAGCTAACCCTGAAGGTGTAGTTGGGATATCCCAAGGACATGACAGCATGGTAACTGGCCCTGCACCTTGCTCATCTCTGCAAGGAGTTAACTCTCCAGGACAATGCAGAAGAGCTCACTCTGGTGGTGAGGACAAGGAAAAGATGACTAGCTGATCAACCTGGCAACTACCCAGACCCCAAAACAAGGTTATATATGTGTTGGCCGATCCAACATCTATCCAATCTGTCATCTGGTGGAGCCTGTAAAGGAACTGGTCCTGCAGACCCAATACTGCAGTATTTTCACAATATAGGGCAACAGGAGAATAACCAAGAAGTCTTGAGGGACTACATTGATTTGTGTAACCCTAACCTAACCCCTAACCCTAATCTTGTCTATTTAGTATATGATGAAGATTCAAAATGTAAGGTAAAGATAGTGTCTGCAGTTCAACAATTGAGAGAAACTATGGTCTAACTTATTTTCCTAAGAGAAAGCTTTAAAATTTAACTTTTCATAGGTGTGCCAGTTAATGTTGGGATCTTCAGTTTGATTCCATTGATCCACAAGTCTGTTTCTATGCCAGTACCAGGCTGTTTTTATTACTATAACTCTATAGTATAACTTGATGTCATGGATGGTGATGGCTCCTTAGGTTCTCTTGTTGAGCAAAGTTGTTTTGGTGATCATGGCTTTCCTGTTACTCCAAATAAAATTTAATATTGTTCTTTCAAGGTCTGTAAAAAAATTGTGTTGGAATTTGATGGGGATTACATTGAATCTGTAGATTGCTTTTGGTAAGATTGCCATTTTTACTATGTTGATCCTACCTATCCAGGAACATGGGAGATCTTTCCATTTTCTGATATCCTCTTCAATTTCTTTCTTCAGTGATTTAAAGTTATTGTCATTTGTAATTTGTATACTTCACTATTATTTACATTAATTTAGTTTCTTTCTTTCTTTTTCCCCTCTAGAGAAACAGTCTGACTATAAAGTTAAGGCTAGCCTAGTACTCTGTTGCTCACAGTAAATTTAAACTTAGGACAATCCTTCTGATTCAGTCTCTTGGTTATTGGGTTTGCAGACATAAGTCACAATGTCTGATTTGAAAAAAAATATTTGTGTGTTTGTATGTCTTATGTATGCTTGTGGTTACCCACATGTGTGCAAGTGTCTGTGCAGGTGAATGTGTTTGTGATCATATATTATTTCCTTTAAGGCAGGGTCACTCCCTGAACTGAAGACTCTCAGTTTGGGCTACTCTGATTGGTTAGCAAACCCTTAGGGTATACATGTCTTTGTCTCTAGCTCTGGTATGCACATCCATGATCAACTTTTTATATGGGTTCAGGGGTCCAAGTTTAGGCCCCTGTGCTTTCATTGAAAAGTCTCTTATCCGCTGAGTCCTATCTCTCAGCTACACAAAAATTTTAAATGAGTCAAATTGTTAAGTTAATGGTTTTCCTATAAGAAATATAGGAATTTCCTAAAATAATGGAAGGAGTGAAATCAAATGTTTTGCTCATGTAAGCTGTCTATTTGCTGTAGTTCATTTTCTACCCTTTTCTTATTCCTATATGTACTTCAATAAAGTTTTAAATTACCCTCTGAGTCTCTTTGTTTTGTTGGCTTAAAAACAGAATGTATAATTTCTGCATATTTCATAGTTTTCAAGTTTCTCTTATTATTGACATCCAGCTCTCATTCTAGTTTTTTGAGTTCAGGATTACAGAATTTGTTCAGACTTCTTTGGTGGCCTCCCACCCAGGATCTATTCTCAATCTATTTGAGACGCTGTTGAGAAGAATGTATACTTTGGAACTGCTGGGTGAAATGTTCCATTGGAGTCTTAGCCCACTGAGTCTAGAGTAGTGTGGAAATTTATTGTTCTTTCTTCATTTTCTGTTAGAAGCCTTTCCTATGGGTTATATTCTGTAATGAGTCTTTCTCTGTTCCACCAGTCAACTCACAAATAATGACATGGAGACATTTTATTGATTATGAAAGCTCAGCCTATAGCTGAGCTTTGTATGAGGTTTATTTATTCCTTGGCAATGACCATGATTGCAGTTTCTAATAGCTAGGCCTTATATAGTATGCTATGGACAAATGTACCCTATATATAATTATCTCTAATTATCTTGTGGCTAATTGTTGTTTCCTGCCATCTTTTCTAATTTCTACCATGTCAGTGGGAGCCAAATCTGAGAGACAGATAAAATATGGGTATGGTTATCTTTGCAATGAACTAACCTGAATGGAGTTTACCTTCTCGTAGGACTGGAGATTCCATTTACGCCTTCACCAATTGTATATTTGAGCCACACCCCTTCTGGTTTGATGTTTCCTTATTATAAAACTGATTTTTCTGCCAAACTAGTACCATTTAAAGGAATATTGTTCATCCTCAAAGACATATAACCAATATTTTGAAATTTCTCAGAAATATCAATGATAAAAAGTCATTCTTCTCAAAATAAATATTATCAAAGTTTCACAGGATATTGAAAATTGATATGAATAACACTTTAAGGAGACTGTGAATGTTGTTTTTGGCATAATTAAAACCTGACTCCAGATGGTAGTGTATAACTGGGCATTGGAAAGAAATTAAGTGCATCCTAATATAAAGGGTACAATTATCTACAGGATGATCATTCATCTCTCTTCTAGGATCTTGGGTTATGAGCAAAAGCTAAGACAAAATAAATGTATATTCAGATTACCATTGTTGTGGTCATAAAACTATATAAATTTTCATATTTTATAACGTATAAGACAAATAACAAATAGAAGCCTCCTAAATGCTGAACTTAAAGATTTATAAAAGCCTGCCTCAGATTCATTTATCTTTATAATGAAAATAATAATCAAATATTTTCTTAACAGCAGTCTTTGTGTATCTGTGGATTTATGTATATTTTGTTGAACTAGCTTATTTTTCATAGAAAATTATTTCTCTTTCTTTTATAATTGACTGAGTTATAGTCCAATAATGGCCATTTATTGTGAGTAAGCACTAGAACTCAGGGTCTATAACAATTACAGTGTTCACAGTAAATATAAAACTATGGACCTTTTCTTGACAAAATGACACTTTTGGAAATTTTTTCTGAAATGCAAAGAAATGAAAAATTGAAAAAAAATCCCTTTATTTTATGAACAGATGCCTCAAATGCATTTCTCCACTCTAAAGATTGTTTTATACTTTCATAAATGTTTATACATACCTAAAGCACAGGAAATTCTCAAAAGATTAAGAATTTGTTTAGAATAGTCTGATTGGTTTATTGGCCTAGTTACAAGAGCTTTTGAAAAGCACATGTAGAACATCATATTGGTAACTATTTTTTAAAATTTCTAGAGTAAAGTACACAGTAGTGAATGACTCTTTGGTGCCTTTCTGGGAAGAACAGGTGCACAGGTGAATCAGTCATCATTCTGTAAGACAAACAGTTAAGCATAGTGTATATCTATGGATATACTGCTTATGACTGAGTACCATCTGAGAGGATTTGCTTACTCATTTATCTTTTTTTTTAAATTGCTAACTAAATCCCTATTTCCTCCAGTCTTTTTGCAATTCGGCCTTTTTTGAGCAGACAAATATTTTCTAAAGCAAAATTATCTTTATTCTATTACATATCTACCAAGAATTTGTACAAGAGGAGTTCCTGTCCCTACCTTTTTATGGCCACACAACTCTGTTTGTTGTCTTTATGTATTAGGACATAATTAATGTCTTAATGTATTTATTTATCTATCTATATCTTAGATTCCTTATTATTTTATTTTTAATCTTAGTGATATATCAGTGAAACTCATATGAGGGCCTCAGGTCAATAAAAAAGACATGTTAGCTTCAACTCTGTTTTTTGTGTCAATATAGTATAGTAGATTAGTATGGCTTTTTCAGGTAAAAGACTTGTTTGGGCTCATAATTTGAAAGTACAGTCTATCATGATGGGAAGGAATGATAGTAACAGTATAAAACAGAAGATCATATCATGCCAACAGTCAAATATTAGTAAGAGATTGATGCTAGTATCTGAACTTTTTTATCTCCATTTTAGAAACATTTCAAATTAATTATTTGATAACTTAATATACTGTATTTTGATAACAAAATTTTGTGTTCTAGACTCTTTCAGTGAAGTTAAAATCATTAAAAGTTAGAATGCAGAAATTGGAGACAGGAGTCTCCTCTTTATGGCTTAAGATTTTTAAGAATAAGTACATACAGGCCAGAAAACACTAATTACAAAAGCAAAAATATTTTCAACCATGTGACGCTATGATGTGAGTACTATTTAAGAGATTGAGAAAGACTCTAAGGATCCATTAGTACTATACAACCCTGATGTGTGCATGTTATCCAGGTCTACATTTGACCTCTGAGGTATGTGACATGTACAGAAACTGAAATGTTCATGCTAATCTAATGTTCATGTCTGCTGAACATTTATAGCCACTTTGGAGAATGCATCTTTTAAGACTCTTCTGTAAGAGAGGATAGATTTGATTTTCTTTTCTTTTTCTTTTTTCTTTTAGAGGCAGTAAAATGTTATCTGCCAAAACTATTTTTTTTTGTTTGTATTATGAAAGAAAAAAAAGTCATTTTTTTAAAATCCATTTATCCTCTTGTTCAGGCTCCCTTCCCTCTCCTGCCCCTCCCAGTCACTCCCTCTTCTCTCCATCAGTTTATCATATTAGTTTTTACTCTGTGTAGGTTAAACAAATATGTACACTTGAGGGTATCTTATAGAGTGTGTGTATGTATATATCTATGTCTATATCATCTATATATGTATGTGTCTATCAATCTAATCTATATCATCTATATCTACCTGTTTATCCATCCATGTATCATTTGTCTATCACCTATCTTTAATTAAATTCTATCTATCATCTATCTACTCTATCTGTCTATCATCTATCATCTTTTATTATATAAACTAAAGAATAATTGGAATGCATGCTATTGTTTATCCTTGTATTTTGGAAAGAAAGAAAATGACAGAAGTAGATGCCATAGCAAGTGTTTGAGTAATATTTGTTAAGAAAACTCATAGGTTACCGTATTGCTCTTGGTGAAGTAAGAGCAAAGCAGTTGCCTATCTTTTGTCTCACCACTGGACTTCCCATTATGGGATGACTCTGTGACTCTGAGCCAGAGAGGACTTTTTAGAGAACTTGAATTCTATCACAAATACTCATACTCATTATTCATCATTAGTCAAAAATGTTAATTTCTTTGTTGTTGTTGCAACTTTCTCATTTATAAAGACAAGATGAGCATCAACTCAAAAATTAAGTAACATGCAAAAATATAATAAACTGAAAACATATAATTAGCTGAGGCTTAGGAAAGTGGGCTCATGGACCAGTGTTGATAAGTTTTCTTTTACTGGAGTCTTCATTAAAGAGAAAGGGAAAGCAAGAAGAAAGTGTAGGTCAGAATGCCATCTTTGGGATGCTCTAGCTGTCATTCTTTGTTGGGAAAACTGGGTTCTCCTGGAACTTTTTCTCAGTTATGCTCACTGTTCATTAAATAACAGATTCATGCAGAAAGTCAAGAACTTTCAACAGACTCCAGAAAAGTAAGGCAGAATGCCATTGATGAGAGTAAAATGCTGTCTGTCACAGATAATGACATTAATTCATAGATTATTTTCATGGAGAGTTTTAGAATCTTGATGTTATAAATCTTAGCTAATGATGCAGATTGTCTACATGAAATATATTTTAATAATGATAAAATTACAATAAGACCATCTACTCAGCAGAGTTATTCTAAGCATCAATTAAGCTAATTAAATTAAATAACATTGACCAAAGAGTCTCCATCTCTGTCTGTCTCAATCCTAAAAGCATAGTATGACTCACTTCCAAGTTCAATTATTAAACAACAACTCATGCCAAGGATCTCATCTTGTTGCATAAAGTTGGGATGTGGAGTCTTTGCTGTTCTTGACAATGCCCTGATTTCCTTTAGTCTAGAGAATGCAATTCTTCTGGAGAGGTTTAAAGCCAGGCTGTTTGTTGCATAATATTGATCAATAAGTTGGTAACATAAGTTACCAACTATCTCTTATTAGACAGCAAATGAATGTATATAAGCTACCTGCAATGTTGAAGCTTTTCCAGAAGATTCTGAGGAAAGAAAGATGAAAAAGGGAAACAATACTTTTCTTGGCAACAATGCATAGAGGTTTTAGAAATAATCAGCCAGAAAAATCAAGTAAGAGCCAAAAAATGGGAATAAAAATTGTATGTCCTCAGGGAAGTCTCTGCTGAGACCTCAAGTTATCGAGAACCTTTCTCCCAGAGATATATTATTATTCTGAAGATGAAAGTCACAGTAGCAAGTGCCTGCTGCAATCTCTTGGATATATCACAAGCTTTGATACAATGAAATATACTGAGTGAGACAATGGCCAAGGGGTTGGACTTGTATGAAGACCACAACTTTAACATTGGAAAAGTTCGTGTTCAAAATTAAGGAACTGAGCCTTCAAAGGACAAATCTTGAAAAACATTACAAAATTTTGAGCAGAAGACAAACATGTTTAGATTTCAGTTTTATTAGGAACACCTTCAGCAATGAGGAAAACGGGGCCTAGGTAAGTAAGGCAGGGGGCAGGGGAAACAGTCTGAAGTTTGCACCAATTTGGAGGAGAAATGATGATTTTTGAACACAAGCAGCGATAGTCAGCACTGACCAGGATGGATAGGTAATTGTCTACCAGTGGGAAACAGTGGGTCTTGCTAAAGTGCAGAGGTTTCTTAAAGGGGGAGGGAAAGAAGCAATACAAGTCTGCGAAGCAACATGCTTTGACATTGTCAACACAACCAGCTCAGTGACACTAAACAGTTTTCCATCAGCTTCTCTGACAGCTTAGCCTTGCCTAAGCTGATGGTCATGCCTGATGAGACAACATTTACATTGGAGCACTACAGGACTGTAATTCCAGTGTTTTTAAATGTTGGGTTTAAAGTTTGTGCTGGCCAGATTCCCTCGTTTTGGGTTTGGTTTGTTTGGCTAGAAAGCGGCATATTCAGACAGGCTTACATACCAGCCTCAGTAAAGACAATCTTGGGCTTTACACTTTCTGTAGCTCAACAAACCAGAGATCCTAGGTAGACAGCCAGGGATTACACATTGACAAGCTGGCATGAGGTAGAAATATGGGAATGAATGCAGTCTCTTTTGCAGACTCTCTGGCATATGAGGTTGAGGAAAATGGCATGTGCAGTCAGGAAATGTCCAGGCCTAACTCTGCCACTTGCTCATTTTTGTCTCTTGGGAAACATATGTCAAATTAAGTTTTTGTATCCACTGAAAAATGTTTCAGTTTTATATCATAAACCACCTCCTCCTCACTTTCTTCTTATTTCTATTTAGTTAGAAAACTTTCATGGGCAAAGCCTATTTCTATTTCCTGCCTATATATGCTTACTTTCTTGTCTTGAGTAATGTAGAACTTGTTGAAAATTTAAAATATACATCTGGATATGTAAAAGTGTATGCCATTACTCGCTTAAATAAAAGAATTACTGGCATCTGATAATTTAATGAATCTTTATTTTTCCTGGAACCAAAACACATAGATGTTGTAAAGGAAATGATTATAAATGTTTCATTAAAAAGAAAGTCCGGTAATCAAATATAATCTAAAATGCAGAGTGGTGCATACAGCTTAGTGGCCTGGAGGGGCATAATATCTTTCTACAGAAAGTGATCTGTCATAAAAGAAATAGCCGGCAGTTATCACCTTGACAACTCCAGTCCAGGGATGTCTGCACCTAATATACGGGCTCTGTACCAGTTAGGCAGCCACTCTCTTTCAGCTTCTGTAATCCTTTTATTAGATGGAGAGGGGACTGCTCACTTTATTCTGCTGTATCAAGGTGAGTAAATAAAACAATGTACATGAAAGGGTGCTGAAAGTTTCATGCTAAATACAAATGTTTATTATGAGTCTCATCACTGGAGACAGAATTTCCATTAGAGAGAAGAGCTCTGAGGAGGTTTTAGGGAACTGTTTCATGACACTATTTTCTACACACACATAGAAATTGGAGTTTTGACTCTTAGATGATACAAATGGCTAACCTTCCTTCTATTGCCCAAGGAAAGACATTCGTCTCACTAAGGGAACTAGATAATGACACTATAAAACATACTTGCAGACAGGTCTAGTGAGAAATATGAAACTGAAAATGGACATGGAAAATTACCTATTGCAGCATAAGAGAGTTGCTGTGAAGATGGGTATGGAGATATTGATTCAACTGAGAATGATATTTAAATCATTAGAATTGCATAGATATGTATATGTGCAGCATACATGTCTACAAAATAGCATATGTATATTTATTTCTCTGTCAAGATGTTATAAAAGTGTGTATAACATATATAATGTGGTAAAGATGATTTGCCATTTATTTGAGATATAACCTTAGTTTACAAATATGATCTTGTCCATAGAACAAAAATTAAGTTTATATTTGATTATATTCCTAATGTTAAAAGGTGCTGTTTATTTGATGGATAATTTGATATCCATTGACAAACTGTGGCTATTTCCCTTTACAGTCAATACTCAGAATTGATATAAAGATGTATTGTCCCACAAAGGTCTTTGTCTGGTTTTGTATATACAGGTCAATTTCAAATGTTACTCTTTTTCACCTGAAATAGGCTTTTTCCCTCAAGAACAAAAAATAATAGAGTTTTGCAGATTTACATATAAATGATATCATTTTATTTCATAAATGGAATACTTAGATTAGGAACTATTTTTCACCCCAGTGCAGGGTGAGTTGAGGCTTAGTTAGGTCAGAAGATTTCCCTTGTTCACATTACCACCATATGCTGTGGCCCAACAAGAATTCAGCACAATCCTGCCTTGTATCATAGTGTCTATTTTAAGTGAGCGAGCTTCCCAAGCCAGTGCTTTGGAGTTGCAATTCCAGAGAGGTTTTCAAACTCTCTGTGGTGAAAGTGCAGATTTCATTTTCATTTTCTGGAAATTCCAGTCAATGTGGTTCTCTTATTTGTGTAAAATACAACAAAATGTCACAGCAATATCAAATAGCCATGGAAAGGTTTAAATATTGGCTCTTTTTAAAAATGTATTACAGTTTTCTTTACTCCTACTTCAATGTAAATTGCATATATTTGCAGTAGACACTTGTATATTTTGATGTACGTATAGACAGTTTACACAGAAAGATTATGACATATCCGTTATCTTGGAATTACATGTGTGTGTATGTGTGTGTGTGTGTGTGTATTAATGACACTTGAGATGTTCTCTGTGAACAAATTACAAGTACATAGTACTTTCTTCTCAGTAGTCGTCCCCAGGTTATATTAAATCTCCAAAACTCATCATCTCAGAACTGCAAACCTACCTAAGATCCACATCTCCTAAGTCCTGCCCCACTGGTAAGCATCACTCTGTGTGTATGAGTACACATACTCATGTACTGCACATTTTCTTTACCACATTTATGAATGGACGTTTAAATTATTTTCCTTTCTTGGCTTTGTGAGTAATAAGCCATTGATCATGAGCAGAGATACTCTTTAACATACTGGCTGTATACCAAGAACTAGAAACACTGAATTCTTTAGTTATCCTAACATTAAAAATTTGAGGAATCTTTATACTGTTTTTCAGGATTGCACCAATTTATATTATCATCAACAATGTGTGGGTTGCTAATTTTTTATATCCTTGCCAAAGCTTGTTATTTATTCACATTTTGCTGATTACCACTATAACAGATGTGCAGTGCTATCTCAATGCGGTTTTGACTGGCATTTCCAAAATGATTAATGGTGTTGAATATGTTTTAACCTATTGACTGCTTATATGTCTCCTTTAGAAAAATGCCTACCCATAACTTTCCTGTGTTTAAAATGGGCTTTATTTATTTATTGCCATTGAGATAAGTTTCTTTAAAATTTTACATACTAATCTAAAAATGTGTAATTTGTAAATATTTTATAGAGTTTAATAAGCTCTATTTCTATAGTTTTGACTGTTTGCTTTGCAATGGAGATCTACATGCTGCAAAAAAGTGAACTTATTGAGGAATTTCTGTCATTCTGTCTGTCATAATTTCCTCAATAAGTTCACTTTTTTGCAGCATGTGCTTTGATCCATATTAAAAACACACGGTTACTAAGACCCTTGATGACAAACTGGTCCATGTTCCCTACTCTTGCCTCCAGTTTCAGATCTTACCCCTATAACATTTCCTTTTTTTATACTGACTTTTTGTTTATGATATAAGATTGTTGTTTGGTTTGATTTATTCTTTCATAATTCATGTATTAGAATCCAGTTTCTCAAAACTTTGAAAGAAGTTTTCTGTATTTGTTGTATACTATTATCATCCTTGTCAAATATTAGTTGATATACGCAATATGGTTTATATCTAGGATATTATTTCCATTCCAATTGTCTAATTCTCAATTTTTTGACACAGAAATCTAAATTTCTATTATCATAACTTCATGACATAATGTGAAATTAGGAAATACAGTGTCTCCAACTCTGTTCTTGCTCATTTGTTGTATTTATGGTCATGTGTTATTACATATGAATTTAGATTAGGTTTTATTATTCTATTACTCAATTTTCTCAAGGCTAAGGCAGCTTGCCCAATATAAACAACTTATGAGATGTTCACATCATGGGTTAAGTTCATATTCCTTGTATCTATTGATTCTTGACAGAATCATAGTGCAGTAGAACATTCCCACAGTAGGAGAATGTAGCAGCTACTGCTTGGCTTATAGTAGAGTCGATGGAGGAGCATATTAAGAAGTGATAAAGGCAGGATACACATGTCAATTTTATACCCCCAGAGCTAGCTATAAATCCCCAAGTATGACTTAGCCTCTACAATGCTATACTACTTCTCAACACTCTATTGAAATTTTCAATCTATCAGTGCTTCAAATGATACAGAGTCCTCAGAATCTAATAGTCCTTAGAAACATATCTGTGCCATATACACACATTCATATACACACTGTCACACAAACACTCATTCATACCATGTGCACACATCCATACATAAATACTCATTCATATCCCACATTTACCCATACCCACTCACATCTTATGGGTCTGTACCAATGCCATATATCTTTAATATATCTAATCTTTAATATAATCTAAAAATCAAGATTAACTGCCAAATGTATTATGATAAAATGTCACTGGAACTGTAATAGAGATTGCATTAAATCTTGTATATCACTTAAGATCGTATTGATATCAGTTCCATTTAGTTTATTTTTTTCAAGTTTATCGATTAATTGAATTCGAGTGTCAAAGAGGTTTTCTTCAAAAATATGATCATGCCTCCTTTTATAATAGTTATTGTGTGTCTGGCTCTATTTTAAAATGCCAGAAATTTGTCTTTTGATGCTTATGATGGTTCTGGTTGAACAAGTATCTTGGTGAATATGTAAAATGCATATTCTAAACAGGAGTTTATTTTAAAAAAAAAATTTACCTTGATAAATTTTTAATCATTGCCAAAAAGTCTCAGATTTATGGGTCTTTTGTTTGTTTGAGACAGTAATAAGAACCCATCCTCCATGATACAGTTCTATTGTGTTTTGTTCCTTAGCATTTGCTTTTTTTCAGAATCTTCAAGAATCTAAACTTGACAGCAATTCTCTGATCCACAGACTTCATTTATAGTGCTAAACATCTTTTTTAAAAAAAACTGGTAATTATTTTGTCAGGTTTACATATGTGGTGATATATTTTATATTTAATAAAATCAGCCTGGAATATCAGAGAATAGAATCATCCACAGTCAAGGTATGAGGGTCAGAGAGTAGTGACTCATGCCTTTAATCTCATCAGGAAGAACTGTTGGTAATTCACACCTTATGATACCAATGGTGACCTATTCTTTTAATCCCATAAAGCCAGTGACAGAGATCTTTTTGTGCTTCTATGAGTTCAAGACCTAACTACTAAACAGTAGTTGTTCACACCTTTAATCCTAACTCTAGGATTATGATGCAGAGTTGAGCCTGGAAGTGAAACAACTGGGCAAAGAATATATTTAAGGCAGGCATAGGAAGACATTGAGGTGTTCTGTAGAAGTGAGAAATACTCACCTGGCAGGGAAGATACCATGATCACAAAGGTGGTTTTCCCAAGGTGAGGCTTATCCATTGCACTCTGGATGTGCTGACCCCTGCGATTTCCCCAAATGCGGGAACCTCGATTGTATAATTTGTGGTAGTGGGGGACTGTGTTCTTGCTCTCCCTTGGCCAAAAGAGAGAGAGAGAGAGAGAGAGAGAGAGAGAGAGAGAGAGAGAGAGAGAGAGAGAGAGAGAGAAGTGAAAAGTCAGGCTGAGGACTCTTGAAGATAGCTTTTATCCTGAAAAGTTGGCTGGGTGGGAATTGACTGTGGTGTGTTTTCTCTATCTGATATTTCAGCTTTTCACCAATATCTGACTCTGAGTTTTCATTAAATACCAATTAGAATTTGTACTCCATACAAATATCACATTTTCTGAGTTTTTCATTTGAGTTAAATACTTGAAAGTTGTGCTACATTGAATCAAGTACATTAGTATAAACATTGAACTAACTAAGATGATGACCACATAGGGACGCAGCAGTATATAGAAAAAATAATTTAGTGCATATCTGTAGCTGTCTCTTTATGTAACAGATTGGCTACAATGCTTTATATAAATATGTTATGTGTGATTGCAAGCCTGTCCATAAAGCAAAAGAAAAATATATTTGGGTAGTTGGATAATAACTTTCTTATTTTATCCTCTGCATATCTCAGTAACATTAACTCTCAAGTGTTTAAAATATAATCAAACCAAATTTTGAGCCATTAAGTTTTATCTCCTATAAAAGCACTTTTAATTTTTTTGATTTACACACCACTTTTAAGATTTTTCCCATGTGAAATCTTTCCATTTTGAAATGGGAGAATAACACGAAATGAAAATCAGAATGTGAAAAATGAAGCATGTACACTAATTGTTACCAGTTAATACCTGTAAGGGCAGACTTGTTTCATGTAGGCCAGGTAGACTGGATTCCTAGGGCAGAGGGTTGGGTAAGTAAAGTCAGAAGCTCTTTAGGTTTTTGTTTTCCCATGATTGATCTGAATATGCTGCATGGCAGACATTGGGCTAGGTACCTTCATTAGAGTTCATTCAACAACTTTGTACTTGGTTTATTTTCAGTCTCTCATGAGATTAGTTGTATTTTTGTAGGACCAGAAATGTTTAGTCATAGATACATGCCTGTTAATGGCAGAGATAACTTTTGAAAGATAAGCCTGTGCACAAGTTTATTAGTATGTGATGATGAAAAGGATATGTTGACAAATGTAGGTGGTGCAATCATCTACACCTGGGCTATATTATATGCTTATAGAACACTGTCAGATTCAAATATGTGACTGATCATGGGGGAAATGTCTCTCTATGCTATATGACAATACTTTGAATCTTTTTTACATCTCTGCTTCCCATATTCAAATAAAAATCTATAGCTTCTTTTAGAAAGTTTCAAAAAGAGAAATTTTTTTGTTGCTTGTCTTATTTGTTTCTATCACAGTTTTGAAATCCCCAAAGCATGGGGCATTGCTTCCTTATGCTCAGACCTTCTCTATGCTAACTAGAACGTACACATGAGGATTGGAGGTTTTCCTGTTTATTCACTGCTGTACCCCTCATATCTATATCAACATTCCATGTGGTAGGACCTCTTCAAATATTTCCAATGCATCACATAGGTGAATGTTGTTTTGCAGTTTTATTTTTGACTATCTAAACCATTCAGTATCAGTTTACTGCTGCACATCTCCTACAAAAGCCCTTCTCTGACATCCTCGTAATATCTGTGCAATAAGCAATAGTTAAGCATGATGATTGCTTGTATTAGTCTGGGACTAGGGTAAAAGATGTTCTTACCAGTGAGGAGAATAGTCAGAGACACTGAGCTCAGGACAGGGTGGGTCTTGACCTAAGATAAAACCTTTGTGATGAATGAAGATTTGGGCATGTTGTTAGAAACACTATTTGAGAGGAAGCAGAACAACCATCACATCTTTTCTAGACCGCATCTTTTCTAGAACCAATACTGAATCTTCATTCATCAAACCTCAATCTTGGTGTTAAGAGAAGCCCATTGGGTTTGATGGTTCTTCCCTCCTTTTTAGGAATGCCCATAGTGATCAAAAGGAAACTGTGTCCACCCACATGACAATTCTGTCCAGCCTAAGAGTCTAGGATGTGCCAGAACAGTTTCTTCTCTATTGCCTGTGGGAGGCACTAACAAGAACAGATAATACAGGTGAGTAATCAGCCTTCCACCAGGATCTCCCAGGGCAGAAAGCCTAGCTGTACTTTTCTGCTGGAACTCCTAGAAAGAAATACAAGGCACATCCTCAGAAGTTTGTTAGATTTTTTTCCATAAAAATTTTACCTTTTAGGGTCAACCTATGTGTTCATATACTCAAATACTCAGTTGATGTGATAGGAAGCACATCACCTTCCATTTATATTGTGTATGACAGTGCCTATGTGCTTTAGTTTTAGATATATATGCAATTAATAAAAATACCATAACATTCATCTATATTATCTATCATTTATCTATCATCTATTTTCTGCCTACTGTTAGTCTATCTAATCTATCTTTATTATTTATCTATCACCTAATTATTTAAGTTACAAACTCTGTCTTCTTTAAAACCTATGTAGTTATTGATGAACATATGTAATTCAATAATCAAAGATTTCAGTGACAACATTTTTGATTGAATATTTCCTCTCTTTTACTCAGTGATATAGATGATAGGTAGATGTTGGATAGACTCATGATAAAATAATGGCTAGATAGGCATGTGATAAACAGGTAGATACTAATAGAAAACATTATGGCTACCTTTCAGAAGCTCAGTTTTCTGTTTTTAAAGCAATGGCTTATCATTTCAAAACACTATTTTTTTGAAAAACAGTTCATTGTAGATACTGTATTTCTGAAACTTGGTTTATATGGTGATAGTACTGGACAGTAAATGTGTGTCAGTGGATGTAGTACCTAAGACAAGATATGATTTCAGCTTCTAGTTCACTAAAAATTTTGGTGTTGGTATTTTTTAATTTATTGAGATTATTACATAATTATACCACTCTCTTTTCACTTTTCTCCCTTGAATTCTATTCATGCATCTATTTGTTCTTTCATATTCATAGATCTTCATTTTTGATTGCTGTTACAAACACACACTCACACACATAACACATTCCTAAGGACTAGAATGCCATTCTCTTTGTTCCTATAATGTTATTTGTAGATATATATATGTGGAATCATCATTTAACTATAGATTGAAATGCATGAACTGAAGCTACCTGAGACAATCAGATATTCGAGGAAATGATCAATGTACAGGCTCTGAACTGTGGTAAAACACGGCTGTCCTAGGACTTAAAACAAAATAAAAACTCCTTCTCTCCCTTAAAGAGTTTTATTTTACTCAAGTACTGATTTACTGTTACAAGATTAGTCTATATATGGCAGTAGACTCCAACACATAATGCTCCCTAATTACAGACATAGGTTTTTTATCACAAAGTCTTATGGAGATGGAATTTAGGACAATTTATTTTAGAGCTAATATAATCTTGAGAGCACAGTGTAGTTCTATGAACAGTGACTTTTTATGCCAATTAATGATTTCAGGAATATTTACTAGGTGTCTCAAGTTCACAGGAAGTTTGCAAAGCACTGAAGCTGTTTAGTGCCGTGTCATCTCAGAAGCAATGGAAGCAACAGCTAAAGGAAATGCTTCAACCACCTTCATTAAGGGGTTTATGGAGCTGCTCATTTCAACAGCAGGATATAAAGAGAGAAAACAGCCCCTGGAAATAAATATTAAAAGTTCATCTCCGTAGATCTTATAGAGAAAGCAAGGAGAGCGCTAACAACCTTTGATACAGCTGGGGAGATGACTCCTCAGCTGGAAACATCCCAAAGAAAACCTTTCCAAGAAAGAATGCTTTTTCTGAGAAAGAAAAGAAATTTTTCTCAAAACCTATTAAAAGACCCAGTGTGAAATTATAGAAAAAAATTAAAGGATGCATCATAAAATGATACAGCCTGAGAAACCAGCAGGTTATCACAGAAATGGAAAAATACTACTTTAGTCATGTTAATAAAATGGGAAGTAAAATTAAACACTATAAATAAGATTTCTTACAGTCTTTAAAAAGAAAATGGTTCTGATAGAATAGTTTTCCGAGGCTTAACTGTTTCAGATAATTCCTTTGTAAATCACATAAGGTCGTTCTGAGTCTCAGGGAAGTTTGGGATCTTAACATCTGAGTACTGAGCTGTGTCATAGAGAAGAGCCTGCTTTATACAAAATCTAATGAGGTCCAAAGCCTGGTCCTGCATCTTGTTATGGGCTACTGTATAATCCCCATTCTCTTCAATTCCTTGTCTTTTGGCTTGCACAATGTCCATTAGCTAGTAGCTGACATTGTTCATGGAACTGGCAAGAAAAGATTTGGAATTTGTCATTTATAGCCTGTGGCCAAACAAGTCACTCCTTATAGATGCCTTGAGTTTCTAATTTGGAGGAAGGGTATTGATAAGTATCTCTAACAATTTTCAGGGCCAAAAAATGTCTGTGAAACATACATTTAAGTGCATAGTTATCAGAGCTACATTGGCATGGGGTGGTAAATAATCTTGCTTCACCTTGTTCAAAGCACATGGAAGATATCTAGTATCAGGTAAGTAATAGAAATTAACTTCTCTTGAACTAGTGTATGTCAAAATATAATGTAATTACTGTTGAAAGTCTGCTGTTAATGTAGTGAACATTGTATGCTGCTGTATATATATATATATATATATATATATATATATATATATATATACCATAGCATCATAACCCATTATCTCATGCTGCATTTTGTGTATTCTAGAATTTTTATAGAGACATTGATGCGCACAGGTAATATTTCTCAGCAAACCTCCTCTGGAAGAAATATGGGGAAATTAAATAGAAGTAGCGTCTCTTGTCTCGTGTTAGAAATGACTCTGAGTTCTCATTGACCTAAGAAACTCTTCAGGGTTTGAATTCTCTGCTGGGGTTGGGGACAAGAGTAATTCTTCTCAAAATGATGTAAAAAATGAACTCTACAAAAATAAAGTCTGGAAATATAGTGTATTATCTGTGTATCTGCTGCCTCAGTATTTGTCATACATCATATGTTACTCTATAAACAAGTGCAAAGATGTTATGCTAATTCAAAACAAATAGCATGACTAAGAGATAGCTTACTGGGGGAGTATTTAAATGTCTTGCTATCCAAGAACTTGAGCTGCATCCCCAAAACCTATGTGAAAAATAACCTAGGCATTTGTGTTTGCATTCTTAGCAAAGGTGGGTCTCTGTGACTCAATAGCCAGCTAGGCTAAGCAGCCTATAAGTTCTAGATCAGTGAGAGACACTGACTCAAAACTAAAACTTAAAATAAAAATTGACTGTATTGCCTAAGGAACAATATCTAAGGTTGTCTTCTGAACTCCATATATTGACTCATTTACAACATCCTACATGCTCAACACACACACTCACACACACACACACACACACACACACACACACACACACACACACACACAATGATATATATCTTTAAAACAAAAGACTAAACAGAAAGGAATAAAGATGTAGTTTTGACTTTGATATTTATTTAATCAAAAATCAGGATGGAGTTTGAGACCCAGAGAGCCTCATAATGCCCATGGGCTGGTAGCAGGAGGAGAAAATTTGCTTTCCTGGGAAGATGTAACAGAAACACAGCCTCAAGGAATAGAAGGCTGGAAGCCAGGGATGCTTTCATTTCCTCCCTCCATTTTCCTGATCTTCTTGTTAACCTTATTCTTTTCATCTTAAGTCAATTTGTAAAACTCCTGCCTCAGAAGCCCCCGGCTGGCTTCTCTTCCTTTCCCAAGCTTGGTGGATTAGTAGAACCGGAGGTCAGATCTGGGCTGCCAGCAGCCACAGGTGGCTCTAACTTGTAAACAGAAAGCTGAGGTGGTTTTAGTGTTTATGTGGAAGTTGCTGAGAAGAACAGTAGGTGGATTAACTTGAAACCTCTTCTTCCTGGGAAAGGTTGGACCCATTCAAGTGGGGTGAGCTCTCTCTATGCTATTTCCCACTGCCTGGGAAAAGCACACATACACTCCTTCCCCCGAGGATGCAGGCCATAAGTCTATTTTATTAAAGGTAATTAATAACCATGTCATAGTGATTGCCATTCTCATGTTTTTAAAATGGAAACACTCGAGAGTGGAACATACTGGAGGGAGAACATATCTCGGTTTTGCAAACATATGTAAAAAGAAGTGTCGACAAAGGAGGAGGTGGTGATGGCCTTGAACAAATGGTTCATTATAAAACACAAGCAACATTTTGTGGTTTCCTCTGAAATCCATTTTCTGAATATAAAGCTTCCTGAAAGTGGAGATGACAGGAGTCTGGTAAAGAAAGTTAAACTGGAGCTGTCTTTTCGAACTCTACAGCAGTCTAGTCGCATGAGCAACTTCCTAGAAGGAAGTACACTCCATGGGCTCACTGCTTATTCAAGGTTGAAGCCAGGGCTTGGGACTGCTCCCGCATCTATTGCTTCCTTCATTTTGGTAGTGCATTTCTATTCAGTTTTCTGCAAATAGAAGGCTACCTTATAAATAGAGCATACCTCTCTGAACTTGTTTCAAGTAATAGCATCATACAATGAGATCTCTCCAAGCACTTATTTACATGATTTTTCAATGCACAGTGAGGTGCAAATCAACAAGGGAAGACAGTACTCCAGGCTTTTCTTCAGAGGGGGTGAAAGAGAAATCAAAGAACCTTCAGATTCCTTCACTTTCCTATGGGGCTCAGTTTCTCCCTGTCAGTGTAGAGACACAAATTAACTTTAAATACCTCTTCACATCCATAAGGCTTGATCTTGTCAACCATGTAGCTGTCTAATATGTATATGGGATGACATGTACACACTGCTGACAGTCATGTTAATGATAGCCCTAGACATTTCTTCATATTAGTTGTATTATTAAACTGAAGAGAAAATGCTTAAGGATCTATGAGCACTGGGAACACAATACATATTGAAGTACTAATGGAATATATATGATGTATATTAGTAAGTCAAAAGAAGTTCAAAGAAAGACACAGTTGTAAATGAATAACTCTAGTATGTATGAAAAAGTTTGCAAAAGGAAGAGCCTGGAGCTCCTCCCCATGGTTCCCACATTTGGTAGAAAGTGTGAACTTCAAGGAGTATGTGTAGGGCTACAACAGACAGCCTGTCCTAGGATGGAAAGACACTGACAACCAACCATGCTGAGATCAAAGGACAACCAGGGTGCCAATAAGAAGACCCTTTGTCCAGATCTGACTTCCTGTGGACAGCAAGTATAAACATAGTTCATGGCCCTCACAAAAGGCCCACTATCAATCAGGGCTTTGAGGACCCTAAGCATATAGAGAGCTCTGAAAATGAGATGCCCCAGGGGTATTTCATCAAAACATCACACTGATACCCATTTTGCTTCCTCTTCTGTCATAGCAAACTGATCTCGTATGTAAACTTATTTTCATGTGAGAAAAATGTCATGTGTGGGAGAATGCAGAAGAAAGGCCAAGACCTGCTCTGACAACAGTGTGTACAGAAGCTTTATTCTCAGATCTGCCACCATCAGTCCATGTCTCTGGGTCCTCAGGTTACAAAATTCAGTTTTTCAATGACTTGTCTTCAATAACTTTTCTTGTTATAGGCAAAGCAAGGATGTTTGTATATGTGTGAACATTTCAAGAGAGAAGTAAATAATTATTTAATCAATAGCTGGGGTCTTAGGCCTCTGTCTTCTCATAAGAAAGCCAGCCCAGGAATCTTCCTTCTTTTCTCAAGGCTGACCTGGCCTCCATGCTCTGCTAATTAGTTCTGTCTATTTCTAAATCATTTAGCATATTGACATCTTGGAAACTATCTCACTTTACTTCCCAGACTTACTTAAAAAAATTCTAGGCCCCTTCTGGGACCAAGTGCTGTCTGCAGAGTCCCAGCGCACTCTGTACCAGGCACAGATAAAGTCTACCTGTCACCATACCCACAGCTGCTGCTGAGGTAATTTACATGGCTACCCGCCTCGACCTCCAACTGAGCGAATAGATAACTTGTGGGGTCTCTGAAGGACAGATTCAGACCCTGCCCAGAGAGGTGACAGGAGGCACACAAGCCCAAGTGCCACAACTGACCAGGAACCATCTAATCGTGAACCACTGAAGACATGGGCAAACTTCAGTGCAAAAAATTACATAATAATACAAAGAGCAGCATGGTAACTCCAGAAAAGAGTGGCGATCTTACAAATACAAGACCTGAACTTAGCAATGAAGAGGAAACAGAAGGAAGCAACACCAAAAATTTCTTTTTGATGATCATCGAAGCTCTCCAAGAAGAAATGAAAAATAGCCTTAAAGAAATAGAAGAAAATACAAACAAAAAATTCAAAGAGATGAACAAATCTATGAAAGAAACATGCCAGGAACTAAAAGCTGAAATAGAAGCAATAAAAAAGGCACAAAATGAGGCAAAGATGAAAATAGAAACTCTGAAGAAAAAAGCTAGAACCACAGATACAAGCATAACAAACAGAGTTCAAGAGATGGAAGATAGAATCTCTGAAGTGGAAGACTCAGTAGCTCAAATAGATATATCAGTCAAAGAAAATAGTAAAACTAAAAAAAGCCATAACTCAAAATGTTCAGGAAATCTGGGACACCATGAAAAGACCTAATTTGAGAATAATA
>PVIH01002273.1:0-148596 GCA_004025045.1 Sigmodon hispidus
ATAAAGATCTCTGAGAAAATTGCCATCAATTGAGAGGGAGCAATGAAAGGTAAAAAGAGAACAGGAGGGTGGGGAGCAACAGAGAAGGAGATAAATGAAATGAATATTCTGATAGAGACAGCCATTGTTGGATTAGAGAGAAACATGGTGCTAGAGAACACCCAAGAACCCACAAAATAAGCCCAGCTAGGACTCCAAGCAATAGTGGAGAGGGAGCCTAAACAGGCCTTTCTCTATTATCATATAAATGACCATCCTAATTGTCATTATAGAACCTTCATCCAACAGCTTATGGAAGCAGATGCAAAGATACATAGCTAAACACTAGTCCCTCTGATGAGGGAGGGGAAATTGCATGAGCAGAGGATCTGAATCATGATGGGGAGACCCATGGATTAGGCAGTGCTGTGCTTTTGGGAGCTTACAGACTCTGAAATGGCAGCAGATGCATCTCCATGATCCAGATCTGGACCCTCTAAATATAGATGACAGTCAAAAGGTGAGGGCAACTTCTGGAGTGTTTTACACTTAGTCAGTCTATCCTAGGTACATGAACTGGCTTCTGGGAGCCCATACCTTGTGGAGAAGACCCTTCTGAGCTTTGATACTTGGGGAGGAATTGGTCCTACTTAAACTGGATATGCCAGACTGAACTCACTCACCTTGGGATTTCTCGCCTACTCTGCTTAGTGAAAAGGGGGTGAGGGGAGAGGCTGGGGGGAGGAGTGGGAGAAGGGTGGGAGGGGAAGTAGTGGTGGATATGAGAAAAAAATATTAAACAACAAAATAAGCCGTTGCTATCTTATTTTTACCAGGTATTTAGATTACAGCAACATAAAGGCAGCCAATATACTGTGATGACAGGCAACAGAAGTTTGTACCACATAGGAACAAAGACAGAGAGAGGGAGTGTGCACAGGCACAGAAAGGGCAGGATCTGCTGTCTGGCTTGCAATAATAAAGATGGGGCTTACCTCCTGATTTGTCTTTTAGAATTGAGAATGTCTGAGACTGGAAGGAGGAGGCAGACAACAGAACAAACAGGAAATAGGGCTCAGTGCTGGGTCCAAATTCCCAGAAGGTCTTGGGAACTTCACAAGCCAGACAAGATTTCCAATAGCTTCCCTCTCAACAAGTGGCTCTGATGATAACCACCTGTGCAGAACAACCAGCCTGCATGTCCTGGCTAGAATGCAAGTTCACATGACAAATATAAGGAGATACTTCTAAGCAGGGTGGCAGCAGAAGTACACAAAATACCTTCTTGCGTGCAATTTACATTCTTTTGAAATGTCATTGCAAAACCAAAATGAAATGAACCACCTGTAGCCACTCGGATACCCATGAGTCTCAAATAAAACAAGGAGTTATGATGCAAGGGTGAGCTCAAAAGATCTACCTCCAGGCCACATGGCTTGGAAGCCACAGCCCTCAAAGAGAAACAGGAACTTTATTTATGTCTACAGCTTTCAGGCTTGCGTCAGTGTCTGGTCCATAACCAGTATTCAATAAAGACTTGCTGACGATGCCAAAGAGTGTGCTCAGCAGTTTTCACTCGTGAAAAAATGCTGACTGTGGTGTGTTCTGTCCATGCTGAGAATAGGGACAGTCCGAAGGACCTCATCATTGGGCTGCAATGGTTCTTCCACACTTAAGGACAAAATTCCAGTGACTTATTTAGCTTCTGGAGTCAAAATAAAATGTCACCTGCAACATACCATGATATAAAATGTTAAGATTTCCCTCTAACCTACACCAAAGCCACCTAAAATCAAGAAATATTGTAGCAATTTGTACAATAACATGATGCCCCAAAAATGGATAATTTCTTTATACATTTTGCTGATGGTATGCATTTTTTGACATATTAGTATTTTCAATCGTATGTTATCTCCTGGTACGATGCCATCACAACTCTGCCAGGGCGTGCTTGTCAGAAATCTGCTTAATTTTGCATTCCTTAAAGCTGTGAGTGCTCTCCTGTGGAGGAGGCTGTCCTTATGTGCAACATCTTCCAAACTTTAAAGTGTAGTGATCTGATTCACTCTTGTGACAAGCCTAGAATACAGCTGCTATTTTTATATCTGTTATGTAGATGGGGAAGGGAAGGCATGCATGGTGCAGATGAGGAAGAACAAGAGCATGCATGGTGCAGATAAGGAAGAACAAGAGCATGCATGGTGCAGATGAGGAAGAACAAGAGGATGCATGGTGCAGATAAGGAAGAACAAGAGCATGCATGGTGCAGATGAGGAAGAACAAGAGGATGCATGGTGCAGATAAGGAAGAACAAGAGCATGCATGGTGCAGATGAGGAAGAGTAAGAGCATGCATTGGGTCAGATGAAGAGCAGGAGCATGCATTGGGGCAGATGAAAAGGGAGCATCAGGAATGGGGTTCAGAGGAATAACTTACACTGTGATTATAAAGTGCTACAAGGTTTACTTTTGCTGTTTCCCAAACTTGCAGCCTTTTGACTTTCATTGTTTCTTTGGTGTGTGTCTTAGCTAGGGTTTATATTGCTGTGATAAAACAGAATGACCAGAAGTAACATGGGAAGGAAAGGGTTCACTTTGCCTTATAACTTATACATCCATCACTGAGGAATCTAGGGCAGGAACCTGGAGGCAGAAACAGGAGCAGAGGGAAAATAGGACTGCTGCTTACTAGCGTGTTCTTCCTGGGTTTCTCAGCTTGATTTATTATGGCACCAGGAACCATCGACCCAGGGGTGACTGTAGTGAGTCAGACCTGGACCCCCCACATCAATCACCAATCAAGAAAATGTACAATAGGCTTTCCCACAAGCCAATATGGTAGAGGAATTTTTTTTTTAACTGAGGATACCTCTTCCAATACAACTCTAACTTGTGTTAAGTTGCCAAAAGAAAAATTAGCTCTGAAATCAGGAATCGTTTTTTGCCCAACTTAGTCACCTGGGTTTGTTGTTATTGTTATTGTCTTGTTTTAGCTGTTTGAGAATTTCAGATGTGTGTATAATGTGTTTTGATCCAATCCATCCTCACCCCTTCCCTCCTACTACTTGGCACTCTCAACTTCATGCAACTTTTTTAGTTTTAGGAGCTGTGCAAATCTTTATTAATGGATTAAATAATTTGAGAAAAGTTATTGTCAACAAATAACATTACCAAAATATGTTATTTTAAACAGAGAGCTGTCACCCACTTAGTGTTGCTTGTACATGATTAGAGCATAGGAAGCTACTAATGGAGCATAGGAAGCCTCTCAAAATAAACTGACTCTCTTCCCAAAAGCCACCTAAATTGCTTCATCTAGGGGTGGGATTTCATGAGTCCCTTCCCCATCCATGCCAGAATATCATCTGGCATGATCTTTTCTGGATCTTGTGCATGCAGTTCCCATAGTGCTTCATTTTAAATGAGAGGGTCAACAAGTGTCAAGGAAGTATCTACCTATTGTTCTTTGAACAAATCTTGGATTCTTTGAACTTTACTAAGGAAACTCCATTGATACCCATATCTTACAGAGGTGCCTTACAGTGTCATTTGCTGTTGGGGATGAAGAAGCTAAAAAAATGCTCAGTAACTTGGTTGTGTCATAAAACCATTAAGTAGCTGAAATTAGACTATATTAATATGTTTGATTCCAAACACTGGTTTTAGGTCCAAATTGAAAAAGAAAAAAAGGTGCATAGTTTGGAGAGCAGAGCTGTTTTTACTATATTCTCAGTTGTATCACACATAAGTAGCTGACTTTGTGGATGCCATAATTAGCGGGTTTAGACACTTTTGAGCAAGATCTAGGCATGGCTTTAAAGTTTAAGGACCCCTTTGAGGTTGGTTGCAAGCTGCTTGTCTTTCCTGGTTTGTTCTCAGAGAAGATTGCCCCTGCAACTGCGTGGGACAGTTCAACCCTCCAAAATTGCCTTAAGGTTCAATTTTATATCAATGAGTATTTCTATAAACCCCTTAATAAATATTAATCTTTTATATAATTAATAACCAATGAATAATTCATACAATATCTGACACAGTTTCTGTGAATTTATTTTTTAAGTAAACAACACAGGATCACTACCTTCTAAAAACTGGCTTTCTCTAGATTTTCCAATATCACCAAAAATGTCACAAGTAAAAGTGATAGATACTTTACTTCTTGTTGTGTTGTTAAGAGACACTTTTGTCCAGTTGGGATTCTGACTATGGTAGCATATGAGGGGCATTTCTTACTGGCTGCACCACCAGTGAAAAGAAATCCACAGTTTCTCTCCTCCACTTTTTCACTGTTACCAGTGGTATCTCTAGGATTTGCTTACTCCTCCTCTTTCTCTGTTCACTGAATTAGAACAATATTCAGAACTGAATTAGTAGTGAGCACTCAAAACCAGAAGAATAGCAGCCATCCCCTTAGTTCTGCAGAACTAACCACTCTGAGCATGAACAAGCAGCAGAGGCTGTTTTCCCCTCTTAATATTCCCTTTATCCCAAATTCCTCATTAAGAACATTCATAAATTCTTGATTAATTTTATAACCTACTTCATATCACTCTGATCTAGGACTGAGTTATATACTATTTTTTTTCCAAGAAAAAGAGCCACCTTAAAAGGTGAATCTATTAGTAGGTGACATTTCCCAGGGGTTTTCCCAAGTAGATAACCCATAAAAGTCACCGCTGACAATAAGCATGGGGGTAAACATCACCTTCCTGTTGTACAAATGCAGCAGGTGATGAGGCCATGTTCAACGTTTCCAACTACAAAGTTGAGAATAGGATCCTACTGCAGGCTGCCTGTCTCTGAACCACAAATGTCCCTCCCCCACTAACTAATCTCCACAGAGTAATTCCTAATGGAGCTTTGTGAATTTGGGTGTGTGTGTGAAGAAGAAAAACAGTGAGACAGGAGTGAACAATCACCAAAGGGTATTATTGAGGTTACGTTTCCAGTTCTATGACATGCAGCCCCCTGACATGGGTGCCATGACCCACTCATATGTGTTGTGTGAGCTGCCTTGTAGCATGGCTGCTTTAAGGAGGCAGATATTATGAGCTCTGAGCTCATTTATGATCTCTTCTGTAGCTGTAGAATGGAGGCATCCCCAGGAGCAGCCCTAGAGCTGGGCCTTTTCTGTAGGATCAGCACACTTTCAAATGAACTGGCCCCACAGAAGAATGAATAAGGCTTGGCTGGATGAATTGTATCAAAAGCAATTGTCATCAGCACACAGGACAGAAGGGAAAAACTGGTGACAGCCTGGAATGTACCTCAAGTTGTGTTTCAGAGGTCAGACAAGTTGATTCCATTCCATACCATCTGGTGACACTTCATCTCCCATTTCTCTCAACATATAGTTTTTTTCAAAACAGTAGCTGGCCAATGAAAGAAAATATACAAAGAAGCAAAAATATATTAAAACATAAAAATACAGCATCTTAATCATTCAGTTGACACTATTTTTTTGGTTATGAATAAAGTCTCATTTTTATCCATGTATTCCCTTGTCCAAACTCCCTTCCCCCTTTCACTCCTCCCAGTCACTCTCCTTCTCCCATCTTCTTATCTCCTCCCCAACAAGGGCAGGAGGTCCCAAGGTCCCAAGGTGGCTTAGTTCAGTATCCACTCCAGGCAGATCTGCTTTCATCATCCCAGCATCAAGACTGAGTCAGGTTTTCCTCTGGAGGGAATGGGCTTCAAAGTGCCAGTCCAAGATGATTCAGATGCCAAGTTGTTCAGTGGTTGTGCTTTGCATGCTGGGAATGCTTTGCTTTTTGTTTAAAGTCCACTAAGGACTGAGTACATCTCCTGCTTGTCTTTCTGGGTTTGTGATAACTCACTCAGGAGGATAATCTCCAAATCCATCCATTTGCCATTTGCCTGCAAATTTTAGGATATTATTATTTTTTTCTTGCTGAGTAGTAGAAAATTTTAGGGTATCATTTTTTTCTTACTGCTGAGCTGAGTAGTAATCCATTGTGTAGATGTTCCACTGTTTGTTAATCCATTCTTCAGTTGAGGAGCAACTAGGTTGTTTCCAAATTCTTGCTATTACAAATAATGCTGCTATGAACATGGTTGAGCTAATGCATTTGGAGTGCAGAATGTGCATCTTAAGGATATATCTCCAGTAGTGGTATGGCTGGATCCTTGGGGAGATTGATTCCCAGTTATCTGAGAAACTGCCGTACTGCATTCTAGATTGGCTGAACAAGCTTACACTCCCACCAACAGTAGAGGAGTATTCCCTTTGCACTGCAACCTCTCTAGTATAGGCTGTCATCTGTGTCTTTTATCTTAGCAAATCTTACAGATGTAAAGTGGTATCTCAAAGTTGTTTTGATTTGCATTTCTAATGGCTAAAGATATTGGGCACTTTTTTAAGTGCCTTTCAGCCTTTCGTAATTCTTCTGCTGAGAATTCCCTTTTTTGTTCTGAATCCCATTTTTTGATTGGGTTATTCAAGGTTTTGGGCTCTAGTTTCTTGAATTCTTTATATATTGTAGAGATCAGTCCTCTGTCACTTGTAGGGTTGGTGAAAACCTTTGCCCATTCTGTAGGCTGTCATATTCTGTTATTGACTGTGTCCTTAGCTTACAGAAGCTTCTCAGTTTCATGTCCCACTTATTGATTGTTGTTCTTAGTGCTTGTGCTACTGGTGTTATATTTAGGAAGTGGTCACCTATGCCAATTCGTAAAAGGGTATTTCCCACTTTCTTTTCTATCAAGTTCAAAATGGTTGGGTTTATGTTGAGGTCTTTGACCCACGTGGATTTGAGTTTTGTACAGGGTGATAGACTTGGATCTATTTGCATTTTTCTACACACTACCATCCAGCTATGCCAACACCAATTATTAAAGATATTATTTTTTTCCATTGAATATTTTGGGACTCTTTGTCAAAGATCAGGTGTCTATAGGTTTTTGGGTTAATGTCAGGATCTTCAATTCGATTCCATGATCCACAAGTCTGTTTTTATGCCAGTACCAGACTGTTTTAATACTGTAGCTCTATAGTATAATTTGTAGCCAAGGATAGTGACGCCTCCTGAGGTTCTTTTGTTGAGCAAAATTGTTTTTGGCAATCCTGGCTTTCCTGTTATTCCAAATGAAATTGAGTATTGTTATTTCAAGGTCTGTAAATAATTGTGTTGAGATTTGGATGGGAATTGCATTGAATCTGTAGACTGATTTTGGTAGAATTGCCATTTTTACTATGTTGATCCTACCTACCCAGGAACATGGGAGGTCTTTCCATTTTCTGATATCCTCTTCAATTTCTTTCTTCAGTGATTTAAAGTTTTTGTCAAATAGATCTGTTACTTCTTTGGTTATAGTTACTCCAAGGTAATTAATGGTATTTGCAGCTATTATAAAAGGTGGCATTTTCCTTATTTCTTTTTCAACCTATTCATCTTTAGTTTATAGGGTAGCTACTGATTTCTTTGAGTTTATCTTTTATCCTGCTACATTACTGAAGGTGTTTATCAGCTGTAGAAGTTCCCTGGGAGAATTTTGTGGGTCACTTATGCATACAATCACATCATCTGCAAATAGAGATAGTTTCACTTCTTCTTTTCCAATTTTCATCCACTTAATCTCCTTTCATTCTCTTATTGCTTTGGCTAAAACTTCAAGAACTATATTTAATAGATAAGGGGAGAGAGGGACACTTTGTCTAGTTCCTGATTTTAGTGAGATTGCTTTAAGTATTTCTCCATTTAGTTTGATGTTGGTTGTCAGCTTCTTGTAAATCGCCTTTATTATATCTAGATATTTTCCCTATATTACTGATCTCTCCAGGACTTTTATCATAAAGCAGTGTTGGATTTTGTCAAAGGATTTTGCAGCATCTGAGGGTATAATCATGTGGGTTTTTTTCCTTTGGTTTGTTTATTTTATGGTTTTTCACATGGTGAACCTTCCCTGCATTGACCATGGTGGATGATATTTTTTATATGTCATTGTATACATTTCATCAGAATTTTGTTGAGAAATTTTGCATCAATATTCATTTGGGAGATTAGTCTGTAATTCTCTTTCTTTGTTGTGTCTTTGAATGGCTTGAGTATTAGGGTAATTGTGGCCTTATAAAAAGAGTTTGGCAATATTCCTTCAGTTTCTACTGTGTGAAACAGTTTGAGAAGTATTCATAGTAGTTCTTCTTTGAAAGCTTGGTAGAATTCTGCACTGAAACCATATGGACCTGGGCTTTATTTTAACTTGGGAGGCTTTTAATGACAGGTTCAATTTCCTTTAGGATTATAGGTCTCTCTATAGGTATTTAATCTGATCTTGATTTAATTTTGGTAAATGGTACCTGTCAAAAAACTGTCCAATCTTTTAGGGTTTCCATTTTTGTGGAGTATAGATTTTCAAAGTATGACCTGATAATTCTCTGGATATCCTGAGGGTCTATTATATCCCCCTTTTAATTTCCGATTTTGTCAATTTGGATACTGTTTCTCTGTTTTTTGGTTAGTTGGGATAAGGCTTTATCTATCTTGTTGTCTTTCTCTCTTTGATTCATTGATTCTTTGTATTGTTCTTTTTGTTTCAATTGTATTGATATCAGCTCTAAGTTTGATTAGTTCCTGCAGTCTACTCCTTCTAGGTGAGTTTGCTTCTAATTGTTCTATGGTTTTCAGCTGAGCTGTTAGTTATCTAGTGTGGGATTTCTCTAGGTTTTTCATGTAGGCATCTAGTGCTATGAATTTTCCTCTTAAGACTGCTTTCATTGTGTTCCATAAATTTGGGTACATTGTGGATTCATTTTTGTTAAATTCTAGGAAGACTTTGATTTCTTAATTTCTTCCTTGTCCCAGAGGTGCTTCAGTTAAGTGATGTTTAGTTTCCATGAGTTGGTAGGCTTTCTGTGATTTTTGATATTGTTGAACTCTAACTTTAGACACTGGTGGTCCAATATGATACAAAGATTATTTCCATTTTTTATATCTATTGATATTTGCTTTATGACCAATTGTGTGGTCAGTTTTAGAGAAAATTCCATGTGGTGCTGAGAAATATGTATATTCCTTTGACTTTGAGTAAAAGCACCTATAAATATCTATTAAATTTATTTGCATCATAACCTCTGTTAGACTCCTTATTTGTCTTTTGAGTCTCTGTCTCATTGACCTATCCAGGGTTTAATGTGGGGTATTGAAGTCTCCCACTATTAGGGTGTGAGAACTGTTGTGGAATTTGAGCTTCAGTAGTGTTTCTTTTACATAGATGGGTGTCATAGATATCTAGGGGCATAAATTATCAGGACTGAAATCTCATCTTGACCAATTTTCTAAAATGTCTACTTTGATAGATATTAGGATGGCAACACCAGCTTGTTTCTTAGGGTCATTTGATTGAAAAATCTTTTCCCAACCCTTTACTCTGAGCCTGTGTGTGTCTTTAAGGTTGAGGTGTGTTTCGTGTATGCAGCAGAAGGATGGCTTCTGTTTTTTTATACATCATGTTAATGTGTTTGTTTTTATAGGTAAATTGAGTCCATTGTTATTAAGGGATTTTATGGCTACTGATTGACATTTCCTGTTATTTTTGGTGGTAGCTTGTATGAATTTTCTATCTTTGGGCTTTCCTTCTGTGGGATTATTGATTGTTTGTGGTTTCATGGGTGTATCTGGGTTGGAGCTTTCCCTTTAATGCTTTCTGAATGGCCAGATTTGTTGATAGGTATTGTTTAGGTCTGACTTTGTCATGAAATATCTTGTTTACTCCATCTATGGTGATTGATAGTTTTGCTTGGTATAGTATTCTAGGTTGGCAGCCATGTTCTTTTAGTGTCTGTATAACTTCTGATCAGGACCTTCTTGCTTTCATCGTTTTCATTGAATAGTCAGATGTTATTCTGATGAGTCTGCCTTTATAGATAAGTTGGCCCTTTTCTTTTGCAGCTCTTAAAATTTTTTCTTTGTTCTGTGTGTTTTGTGGCTTGATTATTATGTGGCAAGCAGACTTTTTTGGTGGGATCAAATTTATTTGATGTCCTCTAAGCTTCTTGTATCTTTATAGGCATTTCCTTCTTTAGGTTGAGAATATTTTCTTCTATGATTTTATTGGATATATTATTTGTGCCTTTGAGCTGGTATTCTTCTTCTATTCCTATTATTCTCAGGTTAGGTCTTCTCATGGTGTCCCAGATTTCCTGAACATTTTATGTTATGGCTGTTTTGGTTTTTGTGTTTTCTTTGACTAATATTTTCGATATTGAGTTGCCCACTCCAGGGATTCTCTCTTCCATCACTTGGATTCTATTGATTATGCTTGTATCTGTAGTTCCAGCTCCTTTTTTTCAGATTTTCTATTTCTACCTTTGCCTCATTTTATGCCTTTTTTATTGCTTCTATTTCAATTTTAATTCCTGAAATGTTTCTTTCATTTTTTTTTTTATTTTTCTTCTTGGATTTCTTTCAAGGATTTGTTCATCTCTTTCAATTTTTTGTTTGTATTTTCTTCTATTTCTTTAAAGGAATTTTTTATATCCTTTTTTAAGGCCTCAGTAGTCTTCATAAAGGTGATTTTGCTGTTGTTTCATTTTGTTTCTTCTTCATTGCTCTGTTCAGGTCTTGTAGTTGTAGAACCACCAGTTTCTTAAGGTGTTGCTTTGTTGTTCTTTATATTGTTATATGTATTTTTTCCCTGGCATCGGCCCATGGCTTCAGTGGTTCACACTTAGTCAGCTCCTAGTCAGTTGTGGCTAGGGGCCTTGTGTGTCTTCTGTCTGCTCTGAGCAAGTGTTCTGCAAAATCTCTGACTCCAGACTATACATGGATCTGAGTTTCAAAAGTGTCAGTCCTTCTCTGATGATGCAGTTTGTCCTGGAGACAGGTCTCAGCCATGTGAGGTCCCTTCTTTTAGGGGACACTGGAGGAAACCCCTCCCAGGTAAATCCTAGGGCCTATCTGCTAGTAAGAGTTTGAGATCAGATCCTTGGGTGTGACCTTGGCCCAGGAGAGGAATTCTCTGGACAGGTAGCTCAGGAGCTGGAATCTGCTTGCCTCTGATTTCACTCTGGACCTCAGGGATACTCTTAATAAATCATAATTTTCTCAATCTTTCCCCCATGTAATTAAAATTATAAAATAAATAAGTAATATAGTATAGTCTTGTTCTACCCCAAGGACAGCTTTTTTTTTTAATTTCTTTTTTTCACGATATTGGCAGTGGTTCATTCCCCTTCCATATTTCTGCCGACAATTAAACAGGCTAAATACCTGGAGGGAAATGGTAGACTTAGAATAAATGATAGCAGCTTTCTACTGATTACCTTAGACCACAGTAATCAATGGCCTGGTTATCATGGGTATCCAAGAGTGAGAAGTCTGCTCTACTGTGTGTGTCACAAGAAGTATTTTAATGTTGCATTCCCTGTTATTACAGTAATGAATGAACATACTGTGTGGCTGGCATCTTCATACACATTATGGTTTTACAGAGCTAAAGTCAAGATGTTAACAGGCCTCTTCCAGTTTCAAAGATTGTTTTCATTTCCTATACTAGTGCCCCTTCCCTTTTTGAAAGCCAGCAAAGTAATATGTGAGCCTCTTACACATACACTTTTTCTCTGGTTTCAGGTGGAAAAACCTCTTCTCTTTTAGAGGTTTATGAGATTAAATTGTGCTCACATAGATAATATCAATCTTAATCACATCTACAGAACCCTAACCATAATCCTTTAGAGAGCACTGTTTTTCCTACTGCAGCTGGAAAGAATCTTCTCCTATAGGACAGACATGTCTATAGCTAGTCTCCCATTACAATGCACTGGGATCTCTGTTATGTATATGCTTCATAATCCATTTAATTCATTCTTTAGAAACAATTAGTATAACTAAACTTTTGCAAAGGTTTTATTATTCCTTGAAGAAAGTTACTCATGGAAAAATGGCTAGACTGAAGCATAAAACATTGATCTGAGCAACACAGTGTCATTAATGAAGAAAATAGATGAGCACAGCCTATCTAAAGAGCAGAGTTTATGTCTTATGTCTGGATTCTTTTAACGAATAATATTGGAGCCAGCCATAGTTCACACAGTATTGATACTGGACTTTTAGCTATTTTCTTCAATTTATTTCTCATTTCTAAGAAACTATCTCCTCCTATGCCTGTCTTTTCTTTCTTTCTGTATTTCCCTCCCTCTATTTCTTATTTTCACTATCAATTTTTGCAGCATTTAATTTAAACAAATTTAAGGCAGTTGTACAAATGAATTTTTCTTACATGTAGGAAACCAAAGCTGAAAAATTAAGCTTCACCAATTAACAGCAATACATACTTGGAAAAGGCCTAGACTCATGTAATAAAAGCAGGATACATTCCTTATGCCAAAAAATTGCTTAAATTGCTTCAAACATATAATGATTTAAATGTTTATTAAACTCCTATGAATTTCTCTCTACCATATAATTTTCCAAATTAAGAAACAGACACAGAGAGTTTAGGTAACTTGTTTAAGGTCACACAGCAGAGTAAGCATTATAGTCAGGATTCAGACAATACAATACTATTCTTGAGCATCTTATTTTGATTTCCTAATTTTCTATTAGGAAATCATTTTTTCTAATTCTTGATGCATGTTAACCCTCCATTCTTCCCTACCTTAGAAAGCATGATGATATTCTGACCTTGAGTTTCTCAATATATCACTTTATCTGGAAATAGGAACATTGTTGATGTGATGCTTTTAAAGGAAGCCACACTAATGAATGGGCTTCTTATCCAATGTAAAGGAGAAATCTGGATCTAGTCAACGAGAAGACCATGTGAAGACAGAGGCTAATACTAGTGAAATGTCTACAAGCCAAAAAACAACAGGAATGACCAAGAAGCTGAGGGACTGTAGAGCCAGAGACAGATTGCCTTCCAAGGGCTTCAGTGAGAACATCCTAGATGCTAAAGGTTTCCCTTCAGAATTGTGAATGTCAGTCTGAAATGACAGTGTCATGGGAGCTGAAAGAACCTGACACCATTTCCATCTGCACTGAGCAGACACCTTGTTTACTTAGAGCTCATGAATGATGGAAATTCTGTGAGTCAACTTCTGTCTTTCATTTTTTTTTTAAGTCTGACAGGATACAGGACCACATATAAATGGTCAGATGATAAAACTTACCCCCTAAGACTCTACAATTGATACAGGATGTCAATTGTAGAGTCTTAGGGGGTAAGTTTTATCATCTGACCATTTATATGTGGACCCAAGCAATTCAGCTTTGGCAGACCTGCACTTTCACTTCAATATCTTTATTTACAGAATATCTTTCTGTATTACAATGCAGTAAGATACCAATTATCTTAATATGCTATATTCAAATTATACCTCCCTGTTTACTAATGTGCGTAAGAAACAGAGACTGATAAAAATGGCTAGATATAAAAGTAACTTTTATAAGAACCACACCTCATTGGTGGGTGCAAAGCTAGAATCTGGCATAGTGGGATTCATTCCACATAGTGCCCCAAACAGGAAGTAGGTGTACCCTTTCTCCATTCTTGTACTAATATTTCTTAGTTTCTAGTAGTATCTAGGCAAGAAGGTCCTACCATATACCAAGTGAAACTTATTCCAAAGTCAACTGGAATGGCATGAAAAATGTCAAGAGACAGAGTATTTTATGCATGTTTGGAATTGTCTATGGACCCTTCATTCTTCCAAAATTATTATTTTGCAAAATATAAAGCCCCCAAGGTATTCACTGGATAAATAAGCAACGTAGATAGTGGAGGCAAAAACAGACCCCAAACACAGTTTAATGAAGAGAATATTGTGTCTTAAAATGTGTTTAAGTCAGCTGTCCCACAGAAAATCATAGCTTATCTTATCTTTTTCTCAGAAATATGTTTGATAAAATTCTGCTTAGATAAAGAAAGATCATAATTTCACATAATAAAGGCATGGTTAATTGAAATTTCCCCAACAGAAACCACAACTATGTTAAAAATTTTACCAGGCTGACTGACTGAATAGGATGTCAGTGATTTTGAGAGTGAGAATGTTTAGGTTCAGAGACTAATTATCTTGGGCCAAATAAATAGCAATTTATTGCCTACCTCTGTGTATGACATAACATCTTGTGGACTACTGCATAAACTTTTGTAGAATCTATGCACTTACCTATTTCTGCTAACTTAGGAGCTAAAGATGTTATTATCAGGCAACATCTGAGGTGATTTGAAGAGATTTCTTGACTTGCTGTAATCCATCTGCCAATGTATCAATATATAATTAAATATATTTTCAAATATATTTGAAAAGCATTTTGATTTCTTGTTTTTTTTATTGTGCTATTATGATAAATTCGTGACTCTGGTACTATATCAGTGTACATTTGAGGTAATATAAACTGTATTCCTGGGCTATAATTACTCAGATTTGGTTCTCAAATTACATATTACTCTCATTTATACTAGAATTTTTTTGCATTGATTGAGAAAAAAATTCATGGACAACATCAAATTAAATTAGATAAAAACACTAAAATTATTTTCTCTAAGATTAAAAATAAGATAAGTTGTTTTAAGAAACTCTACTTCAGCCAGAAAAATAAATAGAAAGTATAAGTAAGCATAGACAAGGGGAAGTCAAATTATCCTGAATGAAAATGAAATAATTTTCCTTTTCAAAATTCTAAGGATTTTAACAAATGACTTTTAAAACTGATAAAACTTTAATGAAATCAAAAGACTATTTTAAAGAGTTTTAAAAATAAAAAATAGCACTCTCTTAAAACACAAATAGTGAACTAAAGAAATATTTGAGTTATAATAGCTGAAAAAATAAAATACATAGAAATAAGACCCCTCCAAAAATGAGAAAGTCCTCTACAATAAGAATTGCCAAACACCAGAAAAAGAAATGAAGAAAACTGAAATGTAGAAAACACCTGAAGCTCATGGATTGCTGGAATCAACATTCTTAAAATAGTGATAGCACCCAAAGGAACCCAAAGATTCAATGCAGTCTCTATCATAATACCAATGACATTCTTCAAAGAACTAAAATGAAATCCTTAAGCACATTAAAGGGCACAAAAAATCCTAAGGTGTCAAAGCAACCCTGAACAAAAGAACAGTGCCAGAAGCAACACAATAACCTGATTTCCAAATCTACCACATCACTGCAGCATCCGCAGCATCCGCAGCATCCGCAGCAGCAGCAGCAGCAGCAGCAGCAATTTATTCACAGAAATATAGATACACTGACCAAAAGAGAAGAAAAAACTCAGAAATAAATTTATGCATCCCCATTCAACTGATTCTCTGCTAAGACACCAAAAGTATACACTCAAAGACAGATAATCTCTTTAGGAAATGGGCTTGGGAAACTGCATATCCACGTAGAAGACTAAAAGAGACAACTTGAACAAAATCGACCCAAAATGGACAAAAGGATCATCAAAGGCATTAGAAGAAAACATGGGAGACATAGTTAAAGAGATATTGTTACAAATCATAATTTTTTAGATAAAATTTCAATAATTTACAATACAGAACACAAATTGACAAGTAGAATTAAATTAAATTTAAAAAGGCTCTGCACAGCTAAGAAAATAATTTAGAGTAGCAGTTCTCAAGATGTAGGAGCAAACCCCTTTGGCAAAACTCCATCTCCAAAAATATTTGCATTACGATTCATAGCAGTAGCAAAATTACAGTTATCAAGTAGCAAAGAAAATAATTTTATGGTTGGGGCCACCACAACATGAGACATTATATTAAAGGTTTTCGGCATTAGGAAGGTTGAGAACCACTGATCCAGAGAGTGAAAAATTATTCTATAGAATTGTAGGCAGTATGTACCACATATTCAGCTAACGGTGTTGTGCCATCTTGAGTGAGTAGAGAAGTGAGGAAATAGAATTGAGAAGTAGGAGGAAAAGGTTGTGGTCAGAGTGGATTTTATAAAATTCTCCAAGAACTAATTAAAAAACAAGAAAAAAAACAGTAAGATGTGGTAAAACTACTCAAAGTAGGCACTTTTCAAAGGAAAAAGCAAAATTGGCAAAAAAAAAAAAAGTCATATTAATGAAACCCTTAACATTTTCAGACATCAAAGAAATACAAATGAAAATTACACTGACATTTCATTTCACTGAGTTATAGAATCTATTATCAAAATTATCAAACAAAACATAAATGTTGGTGATAGTGTGGAGAAAATGGTACTGTAGTACACTGTTTTGGGGGCTGAAAATTAGTAGAGGCATTATAGAGGTCAGCACGGAACTTCCTCACAAACCAGAAAACATGTAAGTCACCTACTCAGTCACTCCTAGAAAGGACACAAAGCTAAACAGAGTCCACATACAAAAGAATTACCTGCATACACATTCTTAGTGCACCACCCTTTAAGACAAGGTACACAGAACCCCCAGATATCAGCCAACAGTTACATGGATAAAAAGTATGAGCTGTGTGTATTTTCACACATTGCAGCTTATTGGGCCACAAATAATAAAACTCTTTGAGTTAAAGGAAAATGGCTGGAACCAGAGAGCATCTTCTTATGAGAAATAAGACACAGAAAAACAAAAACAAAAAAAAAAACCCACATATTTTTGTCTTGTGAAAAACAAAACAAACAAACAAATCCAATGACGACTTCAGAGTAAAAGAGATACTATCCAAAAATAGGGGAGGAAAGAGAGAATGAGATAGAGGCAGGGAGGATGCCATCCATCCATGTCATATGAAAATATCACAATTAAATACATCGATTTGTACTGCAAACTTAATATGCATTAATACAATGACTGGAACATTTACATTATAAAATAGTTAGTCAATGTCAACAATACAAAGCACATTTCCCAATAAAATATTGAATATCTTCTGCAATTTATCAAATACTTTACTATGACAACACCAGAAACCCCATACCAAACAGTGATTGAATGAGTACATTTTCATACAATTGTGAAGTCAAAAAGCTTATCCACCTAAAATCAAGACTGTAATACAAAGACTGTCTGTCAAAGGCTTTAGTGCTTTGGGCAAGTCACTTAGCCACCTGGGGATGCCTCCACTCTTTAGCTGTGGAATGGGAATCTCTGCCCCACAGGAAGTTTGTACAGAAAGTGATTCAGTGTCTCCTGAAACCTTTGGGCACATGATAAATGTTAGCCCTTTGCTAGAGCCTGGACTTTTATTGCCAGCTAATTGGCTTAGACTCTGAAGCTGCTGTCCCTCAGAAGGAACTCTGGTGTCTGTAATGAATCAGAGTTCAACTTTTCTCCCTTGCTAGCTCTGTAATTCACCATGACCTGAATGATAGAGCTATGGGAGCAAGAAGATAAAGGCAGTCGTAGGGTATGGGAGAATAGAGTAAGAAGTATGAATAATTTCTCCATGCTCAAAACATGTCTGTCATCTTCTTGGCCCATACGCTTTGATAAAAGACCTAGGATCTGGCTGCACAAGCCATTGCTGTGTTTCTCTTTCCACAGCTTGCCTTATCTCTGTTGTTCTTAGGGCAAGGAATGTGAAAATATGAACAGACCCAGTAGCCATGAATCACCAATTTAGCTAACAAAAGTAATGTTTCATTTTCAAAATTGTATGCCTCTCTGAAGTATCACTGCATAGAAAGCTCAGCTAGTAAATAGGCTGTGTGTATAGTCCGTGACTCTAGTCCCACATAACATTGCCAGCACCCCTGATCAGCAGGAAGTAGCCGAGAAAAGTGTACCCACAGTCCCCAAAACAGATTATAGATGTTTATCTTTTTAAAGAAGGTCTGGTTATTGGTCATAGTCAATCTCTTTCTAAAAGAAAAAAAAAATGAAAGGGGGATATAGATATGATAAAATGAAAGGGTAGATTATTGAATTTATTTTTAAAAAAACAAGTATTTGCATTATATGGATTTTAGTTTACTGATACAAATTTAAGGTTAATTTTGTTACACTGTATGCATATTTCTAGTCTTGTTTTAAGATATTATATTTTTGCAATTCCTTTAAAATTGTAATGCAGATTAATAGGTAACCATCTATTATAATTAAAGTTATAGTCATGTTTGTTAGATTTTTAGGTATACAAAAATATAGATAGCTAATCTTTAAACACCTCAAAGACCTACAGAATATGGCATTTAAAATATTTTAAGAAATTAGACTTTTCTGGACAACAAGACCTGTCTATTCCTGACAGCCTCAATCTAGTTCAAGAGGATGATGGTCATCAAAGAAACACCTAATGGAGATTACTTTCTTTGTGGCAAAAGTTGGCCATTGGACAAGAGACTGTTCTTGCCTTGACTGCTTGACAATATACTGTATAAGCTGGATGTGCAAGACTTAGGAAATTGACGTCTGAAACTTTGCTAGAATGAGCCAAAATGGTCCTTCAGGTTTCTGCTTCAGAGAGATTTCCAGACATTCTACAGGACAAAGGAAGAAGCAAGTGACAAACTATGCCAAAAAGGACAGAACAGTCATTCAAATTTTCTTCTTTACTAAAAAGTCTGCCAAAGACTTGAGCCCTGTAGACTGAAAATGGATGCCCCAATGTTACAAAAGAATTTTGGGTGACTGTCAGGCAGCCAGATGTCTGTCATTTCTAGAATTTTGGAAGTTGCTTGCAATGTCTTTTCTTATTTGAGTAATATTATATCTTTCTGTGACCTTTGATGGTGCTGAAGATTACATAGTTATAACTATAGTTTTTCTTAGTTATAACAAATTAGATATGAAACTATGGATTCATAGGATAAAATAGATGATAGAATATTTTATTTGATTTTGTTAAATACACATGGACTTGGTATTGTAACTGTAATTCTTACTTGGCAGCTGTATTACTATATATAATTTTGCTATGTTGAAGTTTAAAGCTTCCTTTTTGACCTCCAACAGTGGCATGACTGTTGTGGGAGTAAGCAGATGCTTTCTGATTGAGTAGACCCACTCCACAGAAGGAAACTCATGCCTAACTATAGAAACCAAGAGCCTAAAGTCTTAGGAGAACATAGAACTTAGGTGGAAAATTCTATTATTGTCATTTGATAAATAGTCATGTTGTCAAATTGCCTTCCAAGTGTCAATTTTTATTCCCAGAGAGTAATGCTGACTTCGGTCTTCATCAGAGAAGAATCTTAACTTTAGTAAGTAGAGGTTAATGCAGAAACCAAAAACTAAAGTGTCAAGACTAAATGATGGTGGATTGCTCAGCCCAGGGTGTAATCATCCCTTCCATTGCTCAGGGATTTTTTTTTATAATAAGGGGGTTATAAGGAATATAAAAGCCAGAAAATATGAACATGTACAATCAAAAAATATCATCTGGATATGATATAGCTTTTGTGTTCATGAACTGACTGCTGTTGTGAGTATCTAAACAAGACTTGTACAAGATTTCCCCATTCAAATTTAATCATGGATGAAAAAGGAATCCATGTGCCCTAACTCAACACTTTTCTGAGAGAGTTTTGGCAACACATGGTTGTTTTTGTTGTTGGAAGACCATTTTTCCTTCAACTGATGAGTTGCCCTTGTTACAGAAAATAATCTTCTACCCACACTTGGGCAAAAATTCTAAATTAACCTTATGGATCACACACCAAGAAAGGAGATAAAAAGTAAGAAGAAGGCTTGATTAGAGAAAAGGTGTCCACAGAGAAAGAGGGGAGAAAAAAAATGGGGAGTGAAACATGACTAAAATTTATTATAGAAATATATGAAACTGTCAATAAAATAGAAAGTGGTTGTGATATCTATAACTGAGTATTTGCCTATAGAGATCTGTACAATCATTGTACCTTGCAAAGTTACAGTATTCTTGGCATTCAGCACATACAGTTCAGATTTCGTAAGGAGATATAGTAGAGTTGCTCCAGATCTTGAACAAGCCTAGCTGAGTCTATTTGAAGCCATGTGCAGTTTTCTTGTGTTGCATTTCTCCCAAGAGCATCAAACAGAGACCATCTACCCCCATTGATGCAAAGGGGCAGAACTTAATGTAATGACAGTCACTTGAGAGATCAGGTCTAAAGGTATTCACTGGGTGTTTGGTACACAATCCTTCTTTTTCTGGACTGTGTTAAAATTGACACTGCCAGGAGGAAAAGAAGAATCAACCATTGCATTATAAGTTTCCCCACTTATTAAGTAGGTAAAGTTTTACATATGTGCACTGGCTAAGTTCCTGAGCCCATCCAACAGTCAGCCTTACTGTGGATAACAGGCTTACATTATATACTCTAATCTACCAACCAGGACACCAGGAAGAGTGAGTAGATGGCCTTTACATAACCCCTAAGGCCATAGGCATGAACATCTCATACAAAAAAGAATCTCAGTTACCCAGAAATCTGACTCAAGAGCTGCTTGATGAAATGTTGCTTGGCCTATGAGGCACCAGATCGGTATGTTTTTAAATTAGTACAAGCTAATTTATATCCATTATCAATGCCATTTTCAAAATCAAGTTTTGACTTCATGTGCATGTTTCCCAGAAGGAAATTTCAATGTCATGCATTTAGACAGACACAATATTCTCCTGTGGGGTGAAACGGTATTAAGAATTGAGGCATCAATGTGAGATAGATTGTCTTTGCTATATACTTTGCATTTGCAATGCATCTTTATATTGCATTATCCAGCAGGTTATTAATTAGTATTTCTCACTATCTATGCCCCATTAAATCTTTTCTTTGTTGAAGGCAATATAATTTCAAGTTCAAATGTCTTAAAATAATGAGTGGAATTCACATTCAGTTCAGTGACATCATGGTCAGTGTTCCTGGGAAGGTGGCAATGCTGGACATTTCACTGTCTTCTGAAGAAGTCACCAGGCATAGGGAAGTCCTATTTCTGGATTCAATACTTTCTATCCTTGGCACTCTTCTCAGCAATGTGCTTTTTAGTTCTCTGATCTTTTGACATTTCTGTTCTAAGTAAAAGTACTTGAATAAAAATATATTTATAAAATTTTATTTAAGTAGAAATGATGACCTAAATTGCTGAAAGCCTTGCTTACCTGGATCCTATCATTACCTAAATTCAAATTTACATACAAGCACTTTTATTAAAAATGTACATAGGCTCAAGCCTGGGGTTCTCTGTGAATCCAAGTCACCTCAAGTGAAAGTGGAGAAGTTGGGCTGTAGACCGGTCTTACTCTTCTACTTGAGTGATACAGATCAACTCCTGAATACCTATATCTGCTTTGGAATGTTAACAATTAGAGGAGGGGCCACCCATATGTACAATTCACTCCTTTGTCAGTAATTTTTGCTTTACCCATCTCTGCCATCTCAGATCTCAGTGCCTTCACCTTGTTAAAGTTAAAAGAAACTACAATTCAGCTCTGTATATAAGATATGTGTGTGTGTACTGTGTACATTTATCTGGATGTTTATGAGTGAAGACTGAATACTAAGCCCAAATGTAAAATATGTGCTCTCATCTTCAGGGCCTGTGACAATGATCCTATTTAGACGAAGTAGATTAGAAGATTTGATTGAGTCATGGATCTCAAAGCAAGATCTTCCTGGATTATCTAGTCAGGACATACATCTGGACATACATTATCAGGGCCCATTCCAAGAGGAAACTGAAGAAACATTGAGGCAAAAAGTGAAGCACAGAAAAAAGCGCACACAGGTGAGCATGATGCAGCTAAAATGCAGGGCACCCTGGAGTCATGGAAAGATACAAGGGTGAGGCAAGATTCTCTTCCACTTCTTAGGTTTCTACCCTCCAAAGCTGGATGGGGATACACTCCTGTCAAGCCAGAAAAGTTGTAGTAATTTTTCATTACATGCCTTGGAATTAAATTAAAAATTATACATATAAATGTATGAATATAGATGCATGCATGTATTTTGTTAATTGTACACATATCTATACATATACCTTTCTATAAATCAAACACATACAAATATGTATTTATCCTTAACATATACCTGGGCACTTGATTATATTCAGTTCATATTGCACCATGGCTGTTTCTCTATCTTTACTTGCCATGGTTCTCTGAAGCAATAGTGACCATGATAAATCAGCACCTACTCGTCCAAATGCTCTTCATCAAATCCCATTCTAGTACAGAAGGATGAAAATGTCTATCACTCTTTGGACCAATAATTGAGAAGTTAAACTAAGGCCTACTAAAGCTTTATACTGAATTTGTCACACAGATTCAGAGAGCCCTCACCTGTGACTATGATACCTACTCACAACTGTCAATTTGATGAGATCTAGAGACACATGGGAGAAAACACTATGGACATAGGTCCTCCCGAATGACCCAAACTTGTGTCAGTCATCAAAAACCTAACTAACACAATTAAACATTTGTAAATATGATGCACAAATACATCACTATTAAACAATAACCGTTCTCTTCTTGTTTGTTCCAAGATCTTGCTTAAAATCACATTATAAATTATAATAAAAAATTTATACCATAAAAAAGTTCCACTGTCTAAAAAAAATCTAAAATTTTAAAAATCAAATGTCTAAAATAAACAAAGTAGTCAAACTGTGGGGTTCTGTAAAACAAAAAATGAGTAACATATTTTTCATTTCAAGAAGGAATAACTAGGCACACTTACAATCATCCAACACTACATATATCTCAGTATCTAATGTCTCTAACTCACTGATGGTCTACTAAGCCCTTTGGACCTCTATCACCCAGAGAACAAATAGTCTGTCTCAGAGGCTCAGGTTAGCTCTACTCCATAGATGCCACTGTCCTTGGTGGTTATGCCATGTTACTGGCATCTCCAACAGGTTACAGTATTCACTACAACTGTACAATCATCAGTATCTTTCTGGCCTCTCTTTGGGGATACCAACCCTACCACATAATGGCAAACCTCAGCTTCTCTCTATAACATCTTTAACCATAGGCCTCAACTAAAGCTGATGCTACACTTTCTCTAATAACCTCTTTATTATACATGTCAACCAAGCCTCAGATTCTTTCTGTGACCCCTTCAAATTTGCATCCCTGCTACCAACAAAACCAGTGATAAATGCGAGACTCTTACATATTACCAAATTCAACTGCCAGCCTAAAAAACATCCTTAGCCCCTTGGACCACATGGCTTCTGTGTGCTAACCCTAAAGAAATACTTCCTAGAAAGATTTTCCTCCAAACTGCAGATCAGTTCTCTTTATAATCATAGATGAATTTTCAGCATGGGGTTACCAGGATTCACTTTCCCATAAGGTTTGATTTTAGTAACGCTAGCCTATTGTTAATATTAGTGGAGTCTTAGTTCTGAATTACCAGGAACCACCGATTCATAATTCAAAATATCAGACAAATGGCCTTAATAGCCTTTTCTTCCCTCAAAACTACACAAGTAAACTTCTGCTGGTGAAATCTCTCTCAACACAATCTTCTAACTTGCTATAAAACACCTCATTAATATTTGAGCACTGAATGGATTTTCCAGCCCCAAATTCCAAATATTGCCACAACCCTCCCCAAGACAAAATATATTCCACTCCTGGTAGCAACTTCTGTTTTAGCTTGTTTTTTTGTAGCTGAGGTAAATCTGAGCAAGCCTACTTGATAGAAAGGGTTTATTTCATCATACAGCTTGCACTATATCCTGAAGGGAAGTTAGGGTGGGAATTTAAGACTGGGCCCTGGAAGCAGGAAGTGAAGTGGAAGTCACAGAGGAGTGTTGCTTACTAGTTTGTTCCTCATGGCTTACTCAGTCTGCTCTTTTTATACAATCCAGGAGTATCTTCCCAGGGGTGGTATCACTCACATCTATCCTTAATCAAGAAGGTGTCCCACAGACATATATGCAAACCAGTAATATGGAAGCATTTTCTCAATTGAATCATATTAAGTCACAAGAAATTAACCAACAAAATATATTTACCTCTGGGTGTGTACTTCTCAGTTCTGCCAGAAACTGTGAATAAGAATATCTTTATCATTCTAGCCCATGCTTCCAACTACAATTCCTCAAACATTTGTTTGCTGTTTTCTTCTCTTCATCACAGGAATCTGTTTACTTGGAAGCTGTAAGAATACCAGATACTTATTTGGCATCAATTGATAAAGACATATCAGATATGAGGGATTATATTGGTAATGATGTTCTTTACAGGATAATCTGAAGAGCTTTGCAACACACTGGAATCTACAGTGACTTTTCCAAAGTCCTCCCCAAACATCAGAAGAGAGAAAGTAGACATAGCAGGGTGTTTTTTTTGTTTTTGTTTTTTTTTTTTTTTTTTATCGTATTGAAAGTTTATTGACTTTAGAGTGGACTTTACCTCAGTCTTATCTGAGTGACTCAGTGAATAACTCTCCATTTTTTTCACTGATTTCTATATACCTTTCAATAGTAACCCAAAGTGATTAACAGTGGGTAGATACTATGTCCTACTCATAAATTTAATGAACAAAGTACTTATTTATTGCTTACCTGAATGAATTTTGGGTTTCTCTTTGCCTATTTAAAACTCATTTCTCACTGAAGAAGTGGAGTGACTCACTAATTAAAATAAACCATGAATGATCATAACAGGCCTACCTCCATTTCTTTATCACCTGCTTCTGCCTCTGGTAAACTCTACCAGCTTCTCTCTCCTCCAGCCTTACTTGGCCATGGGTGCCTGCAACAGCCTTCCAGGGGCAAGGTTGCTAGTATTTCCCATTCTTGCAACCTCGGTTTCATTTTTGCAATTCATATTCTGACAGGAAAGGAAGAACGCCACTTCAAGGCACATGACAAATCTTTAAACTTTATGTTTCTATTTTCTCAAGGGGAAATGGGCCAACTTGGCCATCACATTTATGCAACATAAATGTATGAGAGTTAGAGCTTCACAAACACTTTGATTAATGGGGAGAAAAGTCAGGTGTCCTTACAATCCAGCTTCCCCTCATGTGTGATGGTTCTCCAAGGTGTTTTCTATCAGAAAAGCATTCCCCAGTGTTAACAATGACCTCAATAAATGTGACAGCTCTTCTTCTTTCCTAGTCCTGTTCCCAAGTTTTCTCCATGTATACAGCCTTAAGCCATCTTCTAAGTAAGCCAGCTGTATGCAGGTCTTCTCTATATTCCTTGACTGAAAAAGAACGCAACACTAGACGATGCCTGATTCTTGATTTAGTTGGCAGAAAAGATGAAATAGTCTCCATATGTCTGTGGATTTACTCTATTGCCACTTATATGGAGGAAAGGAATTACAAATCTTTTGTGAGGTCTGATCATGGTGTGTGATAGTTTGAAAAGCAGCCTTGCAGTTGTGTTTATAATTATATATGGGAAAATATGTACAGGCATACACATGCCAGTATATGTGCCAACACACATGTATATGCACACATATATACAAGTATACAAGCAAATTCACTTCTGTACACAAATGCACACATAAACACACACACACACACACACACACACACACACACACACATGCAGAGAAAGAGAGAATTTCAGCAAAGCAAATTCAATTCTTTGCAAGCTCAAACACTAAATAAGATAGTTTAGGTAAGAGAGAATTTTGACTTAAAGCACCCATTTTGAACTACAATATAATGTAGAGAAAAGTATGGATCGTTAGGAGAAAACATTCTATAACTCTTGGGCCCTTTGTGATATATGAACATAGCATTAGAGATCAATTTATGCCCTAGTTCATGAGCCCACTTTGAATTTTGGCTTTCTATGTATAAGCTGTGAATCTTTGATAAAATGCTTAACATCTTTAAATTCTGGTATTCACATCTGGAAAATGGACATAGATTTTGCAACACTTTGCTGAAGCAGACAGGGAATGGATACATTATGAGGTAGGGAAAGCAATTAGCAGAGTGCTTGGCATGCATTTATCTCTAAGTACTAGGCATTTATGTCACTGATTGATTGCTCTGTATATGTTACCACAAAATGTAGAGCCTTAGAAAAATACACACTGCAGTTTCTGAGCATGAAGAGTGCAGATTGCTTAGCTGAGAGAGTGTGGCTGAGAGCTTCCCCTGAGAATTTTGTCTGATATGTGCCAGAACTGTTGTCACTCAAAGTCTTTACTGGACATAAGTCCTTACAGCAGAAAAGCAGGAGTAAGCTCTAGAACTGCTGAATCACCCTCATGATGGTCCATTACTTCATATGCTCATATGAATACATAAATATAACACATACTCCTACATGTTTACTACCTATATATCTGTACACAATTTTTTTCTTTTTGAGAAAGGTTCTAGTGTTCTACATGCTGACCTCAAACTTATTCTATGGCTGAGAAAATCTTGGATTTCTGATTCTCCTGATTTCAACTTCTCAAATGTTTTAATGATAAAAATGCATTCCTCTGCCTGGCTTTTACAATGATTGGAATCAAATCTAGAGTTTCATACTAGTCAAGCACTCCCCTACCTCAGCTACATCTGTAGCCTCTAGTTCATGGTAATTTGCCTTTTTTTTCAAAAGACATATACACTTATTTATGCCTCTCTCTCTCTCTCTGCCTTTCTCTGTCTCTCTATGCCTCTGTGTGTGTGTGTGAGAGAGAGACAGAGACAGAGAGAGACAGAGACAGACAGAGACAGAGAGAGAAAGTGTGTGTTTGTATGTGGTGTTTCAGGGGTATCAGAGGACAAATTTTAGGAGTTAGTTCTCTCCTTATACCTATGGGTTGTAAAGCTTGTTGTGAACTATCTTTTTGTATACTGTGAATATATATTGCTCTTATTGGCTTAATAAATAGCTGAATAATCAATACCTAGGGAGGAAGAAGTTAAGGAGGACTTACTTTCAAACAGAGAGAAAGTTCACTGGCATGAGGGAGAGTGGAGTCGCCAGGAGACATGGGGAGAAACAAAATAAGCATGCCATGATGAAAAAAGGTACTGACATAGAATAAAATGTAGATTAAAAAATGTGAGTTAATTTAAGATGTAAGAGAGAGTTAATAACAAGCCTAAGCTATTGGCTGAACATTTACAATTAAAAATAGGTCTCTGTGTGGTTATTTTGGAGCTGGCTGATGGGACAAAGAAATTCTGCCTACTGTGGTCCTCTGGCTAGGAACCAATCATCTGTACCAGCTCAGCCACTTCACTAGCTTCATAGTAACTTTTAAATACATAATTTCTGACCTCAAGAGCAGAGAAGACTGGCCTGTTGCTGAAGACTCCCCATTTTACTTGAGAATGAGCATATTAAATTTGTAATCACAAAGAGGTGGCAGCATGAGATGTCATAGAGGAGGAAGAAACACATTTGAAAGTCAAATGGCAGGACTAGTAGGATGGAAGCATTGGGTAGGAAAGGAATCATCTTAGAAAGATTTCAGAAAGAGGTGGAAGACAGATGACAATGGACAAGACAGCAAAGAGGTCAATAACAGAAATTTGGTCCTTTGCACTAACCTGTTCACAGAGAAAAATGACTAAGATTTGTTTCATCCCAGCATAGAGTAGAATAGCTCGACAAGCCACAGAGACAGTATGCTCATCATTTTGTTATCCATTCACACTGAGCAAACTGCATGTCAGTTCATGGTAATGGTCACTAATATATTCAAAGTCCTCTTGACAGACCACATTATTCTGTAGTGTTCTTATAGTAGACAGTGAAATAAGAGTTTACTGGTAGAAGAGATCACAGGGAGTGGCCACCCTCTGCCATCTTCCTTAGTTGTGCTGTCCTAGCCATTGCTGGACACATTTGAGGCTATGGTAGCAAACACTTTCCTAGCTTTTTCTGAGTCATGATGTTATCATGCCTTTATGAGAGCTTATAGCCATACTGCTAGGTACAATAACATATGATGCACAGGAGTTAAGTCCACAGTGAATATGTTCTCTTGCCATGGACACAGACATTACCCTCTAATCCATGGAGGAATGGCAAAGCCCTCATATCCCCATCCCAGCCATATGTGGATAATGGTAGTGTGTGTATAAAATATTCACCATAGCTTATTTCTCTTTTGATGCTTATGTCCTAGAACTGCTCTCCAAGAGAGACTGGTCATACAGAGATAAGCTAAACCCAACTTCTTAATTTAGCTATATATGTAAACCCTGCCTCCTTGTTCAATTGTATGTCATAATTCTGCATATCTGTTTAACACTACATGATATACATTATTAGCTTCCAGGGTACCCTAGTTTGTCCAAAAGACAGCCCTGTCTATCTATCCCAAAATTTTTGTGTGTTCATCTATAGTGTTTTTTTAATTCCCTTGCCATGCTATTCATGTCCAAATCTCTGGTCAGGGCAAGGATGTGGAATAATAGTCCCTATTGACCTCTCAGTGCCCATCAATGGGCTCTGAACATCTTTGGCAGGTAACCCAGTTTTATTTCATAATTCAGAGAGTGGGACACAGTGTCGTAAGAACAGTGTACCATGGAGATTTATATTGACTAAGGCTTGAAACTCCAGTTGGTGTCTTTAATTTACACGAGCTTGTGTTCAGTTGAAAACAGAAAAGGATAAGAAAAAAACAGCTGTGGAAATGACTACCAAGAGGATGGAATGAGATTGTAATTGAAAATAAATAAGCTCAAGGCTTATTGCAGTTTCTGCCCCCATGCTTGGGCTCACAAATCATGTAAGGAAGAATGCAAACAGTAAAAGGATTCGGAAATTGTTCTCTAGGGAGAGGGACTTTGAAGCAACAATGGTACCCTATTGGATAGGTATTAGCACATAGCGCAGAAGAATTCTATTAACCAAGGGAAGTTTCAAAACATCACAGGCTGGAGAGGATTAAAAACACCATCTAGTCTTCCAGAAGACCAAGATTCAGTTCTCAGTACCTGCATGGCAGTTTGCAACCACCTATAACTCCATCTCCAGGGATGCCCTCTTCTGGCTTCCTCTGAAACCAGCATGCATGGGGTGCACATATACATATACATACATGCACTCATGCAGACACACAAAACATCTTTTTCAGTGTTTCCTTTTCTTTTTCTTTCTTAAGCAAGTTGTATAGAATTTATCCCATAGAGCATGATTATAACAATATCACAAAGATGCTCTTTGTCTAATTCTGCTTTCAAAGGATAATTTTAATCCTTCTCTGATACTTATTTTGTATCTTACTGGGGGGTTTGTCTTCCTTACTCCATGGCCTAGTCTCTAGGATAAGCTGAAGAAGCCCTATCTTAAAACATACTAAATGACTTAGTGTATTAGTTTTTTATCTCTGCCACAAATGTCTGACAGAAACAATTAAAATAGGAAGAAGAAATGGGGCAGAATTGACAGATCAGTGACTATAGCACTTATTCCTATTGCAGAGGACCTGAGTTAGATTCCCAGGGGCCACATGGTAATTCCCAATCATCTATACTTCTAGTTCCAGAGGATCTAATGCCCTCCTTTGGCCTCCATGGGCATCAGGATACATGTGGTGTAAACACTTACATGCCAATAAAATACTTATAAATATATCAAAAATTCTTCTAAAAAGTAGGAAGGAATGTTGGTTCCTGGTCTCAAAGACTATGGTCAAGAGTCTGCAGAGCTCATTGGTTACAGGCCTGTAGCAAAACAATCATGGCAAAAGTGTGTGGAGGGGCCAGCTGCTCATCCCATTGTGGTTGGAAAACTGACAACAAGCAAGAGAAAGCACCTAAGGATCAAACTCATCCTTAAAAGCACAGTTCTAACTTCTATAATCTAATAATGCCATAAAGTTATGAATCCATAAATGCATTAATATAACCTCTCAATAGTTTACGCTACTAGCTAGCATCAAGCTTATACCCACAAGAGCTTTAGGGGCACATAGCATATCCAAACTGTAATACACAGGAACGAGCATACAGTCTTCTCCTCAAGAATATACAGTTGAGTAAGGATTACATCTTTGCTAATAAAATAATCAAGAAAGAATGGTTGTTCTCTTGCAGCAAAATTTTGCCTATCTTAACTAAAGAAGAAAGCATATCTGAGATTTAACTGTTGTGCTATAATAAAAAATTATCAATTGTAGATACTAAGTTCAAAGATCAGCTACATGAAGAGGCATTTGATAGTCACTTTGGGGACTCAAATTAACTGAGTCCTGGTGAATGCAGAGTGAGATGATTAGTGTAGTCACTGTAGAGGAAAGGAAATGGTTCTCAGTGTTAACCTTGAAGAACAAAGATAACTGAAAGTGTTACAGTAGCTTAAAAATGACAAAGTCATATGTATGAAGGAATAATCAGCTTGACATTTGGGGCTGAAATTATGGATAGTTCAGGGAAGGCTTTTTGAATCAGGAGATGCTCCATTTTTTGTATAACATCTTGAAAATTACATTGTTCTCTTATTCCAACCTGCCCCTTCTACATTCTAGAAAGCTAGGTTAACAGGGCATGGATCTGAACCTAGTGGAAAAATTACCATTTTCAGTCATGGTCTCTTCTTTTTTAAAATGAAGATAATCAGACATCTCTCGTAGTTATGGAACACATCAGGGAGTTAGGTATAAACATGCACAAACTCTTTATGAGACAAATTCTACTTGGAGTTTAACCCTAAGCAGATGGTGTGATCTTTGAGGACTTCAGTGGGGACAATATGCTTGTCATGTGAACACACTTACAAATGTTACAGTTGTTCCAGCTGCTGCAAAGTCCATATCCAGGTTGGCAGATAGTCAGAGATTATAGTACATTCTGACTCCAATCTGTGCCCATTGGAACCTTCCACCATCAGCAAAGACTAATTTCTAAGGACTCATTTCAAAGTCAAAGAATAAAATATTAGGTGTATAGTAAACAGAGTGTTATTGTTCTGTTATTTTCCAGTATTAGAAAGTCAAATTAGTATAGAAAAGCATACCTACTTAACATATCTAGTTTGATGAGTCTAGATATATGTATAGATTTATGTTGCCTCCATCCTGGTAACAAACATATCTATCACTTTGTAAAAGTTTCACTGTATCCTTTGTGTCTGTCTGTATTGTGCTTAAATGTGAAATGCGTCTCATGGACTCATGTGTGTGAACAATTGGTCCCCATTTGGTGGTGTTTGGGGGAAGGTCATGGACTCTTTAGAAAGTGGAGCCTTATGTGAGGAAGTGGGTTACCAGGACACTGAGAATGGATCTTGAGGGTTTATAATGCAGATCCACTTTCTATTCACTGTGTGCTCCCTAACTGGGCATGCACTATGACCAGCCAATCTCCTCCTCTGTCACTATGCCTTCCATGTCTGCTGCTATGTCCTTCTGATCACCACGGACTGGACCCTTCTGGATCTATCAGCCAAAATAAACTTTACTTTTCTAAAGGATTTATTATATTGCCCAGGGTATTTTATACATCAAGAGAAAAGTAATCAAACAGTGTCAGGATCATTTTTTCTTGTCAACATAACATAACATAGAGTCACATGGGAAGAGTAAGACTCATTTGAAAAATAACCTTGATCACATTAGCCTTTGGGCATGTCTGTGGAACATTGTCTTCATTGCTAACTGAAGCGTGAGGTCCCAGCCTACTGAAGGCAGTGATACCCCTGTGCAGCTGGGTTTGGTGGGCTGTGTATAAAAGTTAGCATACCATGATCAGTAAGCAAAGTTCTCTCATTGTTTCCACTTTAGTGTCTGCCCTGACTTTTCACAGTGATGGTGTATGATCTGAAATTATAAGATAAATGAACCCTGTCCACCTCAGGTTGCTTTTAATCATGATATTTATCACAGCAACAAAAACAAGGCTAGAAAAAAACAATATAAAGTTTTCTCCACAGACACGTAGATGAGCATTAAAATTTGAGTATGGAATGTCCTCCATAAATAGACTTTAGCAAAAAATTCCAGTGGAGTCCCTGTTCCCATCTAAAACTTGTGAGCAAAGTTTTTACTGTTTATAGTTCTGCACTTTGGCCTTCTGAACTCCCACCAGAATCACTTGCTTACAGCATCCCCAGACTTATTTAGCTTATACCTCCAAGTCCTTCCATAGCCATCTCCAAACCTCAGGTTCAAAACATGTAACAAGTAGATGTTTAGGTTTAGCACAACACCCTTACTTCTTATTACCAGTTTTCTGCATCACTTTCCTGATTGTTACAACAAAATGGGTAACGAAAGCAAATCAAGGAATGAGAGGTTCATTTTGGCTCTAAGTTAAAAAAAAATAAATTCTAATGTGACAGTGAGTCATGGAGGCAGGAACAGACGATGGCTAGTCATGTTGTCTCAGTCATCAGGAAGCAGACAGAGAACAGGAAATGAATCTAGGCTATAATCTTCAAGGCCAATCCTCTGATCCATTTCACCCAACAAGATTCTACTCTCTGAAGACTTTACTACCTTCCTAAGTAAAGCTATCAGGGAAGGAGTAAATGATGATATCCATGAGCCCTGGAGGGGCATTTCCTATTCCATCCACACCAGGTGTCTGCTGAGAAAAGCTGGAGTCACCAGTAGAGCTGACTCAAGACTGGAGTCAAGGTAAGGGCCTTCTAAAAGTCACTGGAGTTTATGCCTTTGCATCAAATACCCCTGTTCCTTGACTTAGTAGAATTTAACATTTTCTCAGTTAGACTTCATAGTGTTGCTTTGTTTCAGTCTTTCATTGATATTCTTTTATCCCTTACTTTTGGACTGGAATGTTACTCTTGGCCATTATATATTACAAGTATATAACCATTCTGATGGTTCAGAGGTTTACAGTTTGGCAGTTACCTTAAACAGCCAATGAGACTTCGCATTTTCTGAACATTGTTGGGACTCTTGAGACTATAATGATTCTCAGTGTTAGACTAATTACATTTTGTTGCATGAGGTGCTCATAAGTCCTTGTTGGTCTAAGGCAGAATGATATGGTTCAAATCTGATAGTTTCTCCACAAGCTCATGGAGCTTTTTGTTTGGTTAATTTTTTTTTATTTTTTTGTTTCATTTTGTTCTTTTATGTAGGAAGGAGGGTTAATTGTAGAGACATACAAGTCCTGAGCAGTCTTCTACTGAACTATATTCTCAACCTTTCAGTTATGTTTCCAATACACAACCTGCAAGACTTTCCTCATATTTCTGTGTTGAGGAACTGAGATGGTTATAGTTATCAATTCATTAAACAATAGACTTATGAGGATACATCATAAAATACCAACTTCTGGGTATCATTTTTTTTTGTGTGCAAAGCACATCTCATATCTGACTACCTCCTTGCCTCCTTACAGTGATGTCAATATTTTCTATTACTGAATAACTTCCTTGTGCATTCATGACACATGCTAAGATCATAACACTTCTTCCTTTGGAGTTTTCTACTTGTGCATAAAGGAATAGTTTTAGGAGCAAATTCATGAACATATGGGTTGCTAAAACTTTATATACTATAATACATAATTTTATTTAAAACTTTAATGTTATCAGCCTTGATTGACGCAACATACAGATGTTATTTCTGCATGGATTCACCACTATGGAATCATCTGTGATTTTTACACATGACTTTTTACTGCTTTGTTACCATCTGCAAGCCCCTGCAATAGGATAGAATTCTAACCAACTCTAGGATCACCAAAACAGGAGTAGTGATTTCTGTATATATGCTGTTCACCGTGATGCCCTTGTTCCTACTCCTTAAACAACTGTCCTTCTGTTGCCCTAATATGCTTTCTCACTCATACTGCTACCACTCAGATGTGCTCAAGTGTTCTTGTTCAAGTGTCAAAGTCAATGGTATTTTTGGATTAGATGTTCTTACTCTGACAAGTACAGACATGCCCTGAATTTTCCTCTTCTATGTGCTGATCATCAAGTCTATCCTCAGAGGAAAGGCAAAAGAGCCTTTGGACACGTGTCTCTCCTATTACTGCTGTCGTAAGTTTTTACATCTTCTGAATCATTTTGTCTCTGGTCCATCCCTTTGGTCATAATGCTTCTCCATATGTTCATACCCTAACAATCAAGGCTGATGATTCTAGCATAGAACCAGAAGACACCCAGTGTTGTGGGAAGAGAAGAAAGAGTGATGCCCATGTCAGTAGCAGAGAGCATGGAGAAGAAATAGTACATGGGTTCATGGATCCTTACATCTCTCCCTACCACACAGAAGATAGTATTTTTCCCCAGGAGGGCAATCACATAGAGACAGGAAATGGGAGGAAAATAGAGACATGTAAAGCTTCCAGCCCTGGAATTTCAGTCAAAAAGAATATTGTAGAAGTGGAGGTAATGGAAAGCATGGGGGGGTCTATGTGAAGTTCCTGAAATGACACAGCTTATGTGTTAAAATTACTCTTTTCCAGGCATTCTGATGGTTACTATAGTTCCTGCATATCATGGAGTTCTTATAGCTAGTTAAGAGTTATGTCATCTCTGTCATGTTCATTTTCATTTGAAGATTTAGTTTAGACATTTCATTAAACACAAATATTTATATTTGAAAAAATTAATATCATTTTAAAATTGCATTGTGCATTTAAAAAGAGTTACTGCTAACTACTAAGAGGTAGGGAGTGGAGATTTGTCCATTTCATAGTTCTAAAGCTAAAAGAGATCACTACAGTCATATATTAGGAGACAGGGATTCTATATGTCAAGCCCTAGCATCTCTAAATCTAAAACTGATGCTTGTGCTGCCACATCACGTAGCATGCAGTTTTTAAATTTTTATTTTCTTAAACAAAGTAAAAATTTATGTAACAACTCAGACTGAATTTGCCTAATTAATAATTTCACTATACTGATATCTAATGTGTTTCGAAGTTGTCTTGTTATGAGGTTCTGGGAGCTACAACTCAGCTCAGCCAATGTTGGAATAGTGAGACAAATGCCACACAGAGAATGACCTTTGGCCGAGAGACTACCCTCTCTTCCTTGTTCTGCTCTTCTTGGGTTTGCTATAGCTTCTTTATCAAAAAGTTTGAAGTGATTTCCAAGAGGAAAATTAAATATGAACTACCTGCATCAAAGTTCAATGCACCTTATATGTTCTATGAGAAATTCTCAAGTGCATTTGCTTTGAATTCTTCTCTGAAAAGAGAGAGAAAAGGAAGGATGAGTGGGAGGAAAAATTAAAGGATGGGACAAGGGAGGAGGAAGAGATCAAAGAGAATACAAAGCCATTAATTTTTGTTATTAAATTCTCAGAAGAAAATTTTTATCTATAAAATGTATATGGTCATTCTTCTTCTTAAGAAAAATGTACATATCTCACTAAGCATATGGAAAAATTAAACAATACATTTTACTTTGGCTTGAATTTCTAACCTTAAACTAGCATGATTCTAACTTCTTTAACAAAAAAGTCCATAAGTTTCACTTATCCTTGCAAATGCCTTTTCCAAAAGCAAGAAACCTAAGAGGTTGACTATTTTTTCTGTATATATTACAGAAATATACATTCTTTAATAATTACATCCATCAGTCAGAATCCAGTAAGAGAAAACTAATAGAGAAGATAATAGAAAATTAATATCCTTTAAGCACAAACCATATAAATAATGTGACACTAAGGTCAGGACCACCCATGATATTTTGTCTTTTAATAAACTCGAAATAAGTGATGAAGGCCTGTATTCTAGGTTCATCTATTGATGAGACAAATCCTATGACCAGAAGCAACATATGAGAAAAATAATTTATTGTGCTTATACATCCAGGTGTCTTCTTAATTAAGGGAATTTGGGTCATAATCTCAAGCAATAATTTGAAGGCAGAAAAACTGGTATTTCATAAAGCATTGCCTCCAGCCAGGGAACTAACTTTCAACTGAGAAGTACAGCAAGAAGTATAACAGGAGGATATTGCTTGATGGCTAGTGCAGACTTAGGGTCAGTTGGCTTTCTTATATAGCTCAGGGCCCACCTGTCTAGAGAATTGTGCTACCCAAAGCGGGGCTGGTCCTTCCTATCGCAATTAACAATCTAGACAGTCCCCCACAGCAATGCCCACAGGCCAATCTGATCTGGGCAATCCCTCAATTAAGACTCCAATTTCAGATGACTCTAGACTATGTCAAGTTGAAAGTTAATTAGGCTAGGCTTAAAGGAAATTTAAAAAATAACTTTAAACCAATATCCAGTGGGGGCTGGAGAGATGGCTCAGAGGTTAAGAGCACTGACTATTTTTCCGGAGGTCCTGAGTTCAATTCCCAGCAACCACATGGTGGCTCACAACCATCTATGATGACACCTGATACCCTCTTCTGTATACTGTATACATAATAAATAAATCTTAAAAAATATCCAATATGTGTGTAAATAGTTGGGGAATGTAACTGATCTTAACACATTACAAAAGTCATCAGTATACAAAGCATTAATGCATGTAAGCTATCTATGAAAATACACCTACTTTGACAAGCTCAATCTGTTTTCCAAAACAAACCATTGGAACCATGTACTTTCTTTTAATAACAGTGATTCACCATGGAAAATTTAAAGAACAGGGGCATAAGCTGAGTTATCAAAGTTCACATAGTGCTTTGGAGTAGATGGAGAAACCTTATCTGAACATACCTTGTTCTCTAAATCCTATGATAGGACAGAGATCTCAGGGCCTCTGGATAGTAAATGTCTGTGAATAAGGATAGTAGGATGTCAGTAGCCTCAGGAAGAGTAAGTAAGCCAGAAAGATATATAGGACAGAGGTATTTATTCCCAGACTGATAATTTCTTTGTCTACTAAGGCAGTCATATCTTATTCATATTTGCTGTGAGTTTCTAATCTATTATACTTTTACTTATTAATTCCTGGGATGTCTGTTTATCTTACATTTTCTGTGGATGTAGAACTATTTTAAATTAGACCTAAGAACTTGCAGCAATAGTGAATGTGGTGGTTACCCTTAATTATCAGCTTATCATAGCTAGAGCAGTGGTCCTCAGTCCTCCTAATGCTGGGACCCTTTAATACAGTTCTTCATGGTATAGTATCCCCCAACCATAAAATTGTTTTCTATTATTCATAACTAAATTTGCTATTGCTATGACTCCTAATGTAAATATCTGTATTTTCTGATGGTTTAGGAGATCCATCAAAGGAGTCAGGACCTACAGGTTGAGAACCAATGATCTAGTCATCTGGAAAAAGAACATCAGTGAGGTATTGTCTACATTGGTTCTGCCTATGGGCATGTCTGTGAGAGATGGCTTCAGTTAGGTTAATCAATGTGAAAAGACCCAGACCATTGTGACTAACACCATTTCCTAAAAAAGGGATTGTGAATTGTTTTTCAAATGGACATGTCAATCTGATAGTAACTAAGCAACCAACTGAGCACACATGCATCCATTTCTCTCTGCCCTTGACTGGATGTAATGTGGACAGATATTCCAACTTCCTGCTGCCTTGACTCCTCTGCTTTGAAGGATACCTGAAATTGAGAACTAAAAAGAGAAATTGTGTCCTAAGTTAATTTTTGTCAGTATTTTTTTTTTATCACAGCAACAGAAATGAAAGTAGGACAATGGCAATATTAAAATAGCTTCACTTTGATGCCATTTAAAGTGTGGTGTGTTAGTTCTGCTCGCCATAGCTGCAGGCAATACTCTGTAGAAACCAGGGTAGCAAACATAGTAATTCTGGGAATTCTTCTTCAGAGCCGTTGAGGAAAGTGCATGTGTATGGCCACATGTTTAAACATAACAAGGTGTTTTAACAGGTATGTTTTCAGCAGAGATTTTTTTCTCTAAGAAAAAAAATGTTTAAAAAAAAAACCCATCATTTTCATAGCAGTTTCAGGTGCCACATAAGTGCCATGTCATGCACACATAAATTAGGGATTGGATGGTATCTACATAAAACTGCATATAAGGGCAATGATGACATGCAGGCATCACTACAAAAGGTACAGTTCACCCCAGAAATCTCAACGATATGATAGGTTGCATGAACAAGTCCTGAAAAATGCCAATGCCAATTGGAATGTCCAAGCTGATAGGAAAAATTGAACAAGGCTCCAATCCTCAATCAATAGCTACAGGTGACCAATGGCTACTTAGAGAGAAGGAGAATCACATGGACAACTTCCCATAGAGGTTATCCAGTTCAGGTGGTCAGTCCTGGATGTGTGCACATATTCACAGTGCTACATAGACTCTAAAGGTTGTATGTACATATGTACGTAACTAAAGAAGAAATCATGAATGTGCGGGGGGGTGGGGGTGGGGAGGCAAAGGTAGGACTGTCTATGTATCATTTTCTCAAAAAGGTGCCAAATAAATGTAGAAAGAAAGGAAACACACAAAGTAGCTGTGTTAACATGCTGTGCTGCACAGTCAGGCCAGCAGGCCAAATCACAAGAGACAGTGCAATGCAGAACAGTTTGGGCTGTAGCATAGTGAGATAAAAAGCTGACATTCAATCATTATATAAAGCCTTGAAAAGCACTCGCTCCACATATATCCTAAGATTCTCTTCTAAGTGGGCTAATGGACCACTTCACAGTGTCCTAGAGCAAGTGTCAATTACTAAAAACATGTTGCTGGTTTTGATTGCTTCACTACTTTTCAAATCTGTTTGTGAGAAACTTCAAACCCAAGACAATGCATTGGAAAGTGAGGCTAAAAGAAGTATTTTAGACCTTGATGGATCTGCCCTTGTAAAGAGGTTAATAGGGCTGCTTTGGTGGCTTTGCTGTCTTCTAACTTTCTACTGTGTGATAACATAATGTCCCTTCCTCCTGAAGGATGTTGGTTCCATGATTCCATCTTGGAAGAAAAATTGGTTCTCCCATATTTTAACTCTACTGCTACCTTCAACTGAAATTTCTCCCTCAAAACCCTGAAGAAAACATTTCCATTCTTCATAAATGCCTCAGGCCCAAGTGTTCTGTTAGAGAAGCATAACAAATATACTTAGATATTTTGTAAGTCCTGTTCCCGTGGGAATGAACTGTCGGAGCTCTGCCAACACTGTCTATAATCACTTCTTCAACGGGGAGAAGAGGGAAGCCAGATCAGAAACGGCTAAGCAGGAGCTGGGCATACAACACTAAGAGCTTGAACCATGGGAGGAAGTCAATGGTGTGAAAAGGGACACACAGAAAAAGCATATCTACTTTAGGGCAGGGTTGTCTGAAGTAAAGCCACTGTGCAGAGAACCTTGCTCACTCACTGAAATGGATTCAGGGTCATGAAATAAACAGAACTCCTGAGAAACCCATTTGTTTTCAGGAAATGGGCACAGTATTCATCATAATGTGTGAAACACAGAAGTACTTCCTGGTTGTTCTTTAGGACTGGGCAGTACAGGAGTTTCTTGAATGTTCCCAGTCATGCCATAATGTGTTTATTAATGAGGTTCTTCCTTTGCTGGGCTGGCAATGCACCAGCCAAGGAGAATGAAGAGGGAAGAGCCCCACAAATGACTGTTGGCCCCTGGCCATTTTTCTGTCTAGGGTTGAGAAATATTCCCATAGACTCTTAAAATTAGCTTCTAGGAGTGCCTGTCTGTCGAGGACCTGGATGGTGGGCAGAATATCTTCTGTAAGATAGATAGATAGATAGATATCAAGCAAAATGATGAACTGCAAAAGGAACTCCAAGGCAGCTTCTTTAAATGCTTCTAGCTTGTACTTGGGTCTCAAAGATCTTTAATTTGGAGCCATTTTTTATTTTTAAACAAAACTCATCTTTGTTTTTGGAAGAGAAAAAGATAACTAAATTCCGTATGTTTGTGTGAAATTGCCCCAGACAGAGAGGCTCATATAAATGTGTGGGTTAGTGAACAAAACAGAATCTACAAACCCAGCAGTGACAGAGTTCATAGATCAGGGCATATGGAAACATGCATGATAATGTGCAGTGATTAAGGCAACTCTGGGATTAGAGGGGATTCTTTCAAACATTTAATGCTCTTGTCCTTGAACTCCTCTATAATGCTACTATAAATAATATTTTAGCCTTGGATTACAAATTATTTCCAAGGGCAGGGCACTTAATACTTTCCCAGACAGCTCTAGCAATGAAAGGTTCCTTTGTGTGAGACCAAACTGATAATCCCCAGGGCTTCCCATCCTCATATCATATTATTGCCTACATTTAGTGTCCTATGGAACAAATCCTGAATTTTTTATAAGATTTCCCCTCTCAAACTTCAACCCTCTCTTTTGTGGAGAGTGTAACAATCTATCCACTTCAAGGGTCACTTGAAACTACTCTGTGAGATTCTTGTGTGAGATTACACAGGAATCTCTTCATAAAAGATTTAACATTAAATTTGACAGGTAAAGAGCCTCACTGGGTACCCATGTCTTCTGTTTTATGCTCCATGTAGCAGTCTTTCAGACAATTTTAGACATTGCTTATGTAGATCATCATTAAGAGTTTGCAATTTTATTTATTTGATTTGTAGGGAGTGAGGGACAATGTGCATGGTTTGGAGCCAAGGACTTACATATACTAAGCAAGTGCTTTACCACTAAACCACCTCCCCAATAAGAAGTATACAAAGGTAGGTGTAACCAAATTCAATCAGTCTGCTTTATTTTGCCACAGCTTTAGAAAGAAACCATGACTGACCAGAGCATCAGCTACCTACCTTGATTAGGACAAAGACAGGCAGTACTCAATGTTTGCTTTTCATTAATATCAGCAGCAACCTGTTCAAACTCAATATAATGGTGGACAGGGTAGACAACAATGGGGCAGTGGTTTCTAACCCTAGGAATCAATAATCCCTCAAAAATGAACAGTGTGGGCTCACACATTTCAAAAACTTCAACACAGCAATCCCTTCTACTCTCCAATGCACTCTGTAGTACCTAGACTCACTCAAATAAGAAGGCCCAAAACCTAAGAGCCATACATCATCTTGAAGGACTTGAAGTTCACACTAGGATCACTGAATGTCCCGGGTGGGGCGAGGCTTAGAATACACTTAGAATGTGGCATGCAGACTGTAGCATACAAGTGGACAGATTTTTAAGTCATCATTGGAATGAGACAAACATCCAAAAATTCACTGCTCCACTAGAAGCAGGGCTCCTTGGCTTTCCCGTAGGGTGCCGAGTAGACCACAGGAGCCTCTGAGTACCCAACAAAAGGTGAGGGAAGCAAAAGGAAGAGTAGGCTGGACGCAGAAACTAAGACTTCACCACAAACACTTGCAGCTCAAATATGTCTTCAGATCAAGGTGAGCCTGCACCTAAGCTCCTGGAACTTGGAAGAGAGAATAAACTTTAATTTGTCATTACCCAGGAGCTTCCTGCTCCAAGGTCAGATAGAAGATCAAAGCTTTTGTTTCTGACCAAAGACAAAAGCTGGCAACATGACAGTTCTGACAGTTCCTCTGTTGGTCCTGCAACCACCATTTCTAAAGAATGGATGGCTCTGCGGTTTCAGTCAAGGTGCTGAACAACACATGGAAAGGAAGGACACATGGAATGGACATTAAACACACGCAGGTATCTACACCACATCTTCCATTGCCACTGCCAACCAGCTGGGCTGGACAGTTTCCATAAGACCAACAAATATTATTTTTAAATTCCTAAAAAGATTTGGGGTACCAACACTTCTTCCTCTGATTCAGTCTCTTCTCTTTAGTAATTTTTCATTGGAAAGCATTGAGTTTTCCTTCCTGTTTCCTCTGCTTAATTCTTCCCACCTCTTCTTGAGTCTTTTTGATTGAAGGAACATACTTACAACTGATGTGCTTAGCTTCAAATTGTTCAAGACAGAACATTCGGTGGAGTTTACTATCAATCAGTAAAGCTTCTGAACTCGTGTGTTCTGTCTGGTCCATGTATTCACAGGGTCCAAGAACCCCACCTTTTCCTCAGCATTACCTTGTACATGCTGCAGTCAGAGGAACTTTTTCTCTCTGCCTGTTTGACATTGCCATTCTTATAGGTGGCACTTGTCATTCAATATTTTCAAATCCTGGGCTTTGCTTCTCCTTTGCCATGAATCTACAGGTTCCAGTCTGTCTGCAGGGCAGTGGCTCCAGCAGCATTGACCATGAGCAGATAGGCCAGAGTCTGTATAAATCTAGATAAAGTGGAGCAGGAGAGATACACAATCTCATGGGTGTAGAATACTAGAAAAAGTTTGGAAGAAGTAAATAATTTTGTGATGCTGTTATGCATTCCACAAAATAGAACTCTCATTCCAACATTATCACTGAAGTGCAATCTAAGTACACTCTTGGCACATCTCCAATCAGGATAATTGCCAAACCATCTCTGCAGAGAGAGATAGAATTATATGGGAACAATAATTTGCTCAACTCTCTTTGAGAATTCAGTTGACTCCATCAAAAGGAAAAAAGAACCCAGAGTTTCTGCTGCATATTGGAAAATGAAATATAGACTTATTTCATGTACTCAGAAAAAAACCTTAATCACCTTATCACTAAACAGAATATTGTTATCATAGAAATATTTAAATGATCACATAGATCAGAGAGACTTTAAATGACAGGCTAAGGAAGAAAGTCCTGAGATAAAATAATTTTAGGAAATAGTAAAGGTACTTATTTTATCTCATTGTAAATAAAAGGACATTTCCCATTCAGAAAGTGAGACAAAATTATCACATAAAAACTATGTGAAACTGTTTCTCCTAAGTGATTCTAACATCAAAAAATTAGAACTTTTTAAATTGTACTTTATATCTTAAGTACTAAAACTTATTTCTAGATTTAGGAACACCTTGTACAACTAATTATATCTACAATTGCTTAGAGAGGGGTCATGGATGACTAAGGTCTCCAGGACATAAATTACAATGCTCAAGGCTGTCTCCAGAACTGAACACAAATTTTACATAGACTTTCATATCTGTATGAAAATATGAGGTAAATTGTGTACATTTCTTTTCACTCATAGGCAGGAGGTCCAAGGACTGGAGACTAGAGCCTTCAAAATATTTAGAAACTTATGTGAATATCACAAAATACTGAATTTCTGAGACCTACTTTCTATGCCATTTGTTCCTATAGAATATATCTACAGTATTTAGTATAACCCCCCACCTTTGCTAAGATGGGAACAACATCCCTTTGAAGGTCCACATTCCACTTACATTTTTCATATCATTTTGAAAGTGAATAGCGTGAAGCAACAAGAGTTTTTCCTTTTGTCTACTAGAAGAAATTGGAGATCTTCCAGGTAGCAAACAAAAAGATTAACTGTGGGCCAGTACATGTCCACCCAACCAGACCACAGCTACTTAATGGTAAAGAAGAATAGTTTATGATTTACCAGGACGAACACAACACAACGCACAGCCACACACAGCCTCTCATTTCTGGGTGGATGAATAAACCTTGAAATAATAATGCCTATTTTCAATTAATCAAAATGATTATTTTACTGAACTGATTTTTACCTAAAATTTGCTCAAAGGAAATGTAATTACTATAGTGAGGGCAAGGAGACCAGCTCTGAACAGCATCTCAGGAAAGTACCTCAGATCCTATGATCAGGAAAAAGTAAAATTCTGTGTTGGACACTAGTAAAATCATGAAGGTTTAACTTGACAAAGTGTCTTTCATTTGGCATAATTTGTGACACATATAGTGTGCTGGACAGTTTTATGTCAACTTGATGAATGCTAAAGTCATCTGAGAGAAGGGAACCTCAATTAAGAAAATCTTTCATAAGATCAGGCTACGTTGTATGTAGAGAAGCTTGTAGGGAGTCTTCTTAATTAGGGATTGACATGGAAGGGTCCAGCCTACTGTAGATGCTGCCTCCCTGAGCTAGTGATCCTGGATTCTATAAGAAAGCAGACTGAGCAAGCCATGCAGAGAAAGCCAAGAATCATCACCTCTTTATGGCCTATGCATCAGCTCCTGCCCCAAGGTTTCTTCCCTGTTTGTATTCCTGTTCTGAATTCTTTCAATGATGAACAGTGGTCTGGAAGTTTAAGTCAAATAAACTCTTTTCTCCCCAAGTTGCTTTGGTTTCATCAAAGCAATAGAAACCCTAAGGTAGGTAGGTACATAGATAGATTGATAGATAGATATATAGATAGATAGATAGATAGATAGATAGATAAATGGATGGATGGATGTTTGATGGATGGATGATATGTAAATGTAGATATGGATAGATAGATAAATATTTGATTAAAAAACTGGTAGCTTTATAATTTAAAGTGAAATAACCTTTAATTTATCCTGTGCAATAATGTATTTGCACCTCCTTTTAAGTCTTAAGTAACTCTCAAAATTTTCAGTAGTAATAACTTATGATACCTTCCAATCACAAGCTTTGTAACTCTCCTAACCATGTTTCCAAGGCCCTCAGTCACTTTCAGGTTTAAATCAGCAGAGACAAACCTCACTGAGGCTTAGCAACAGCCATTCAAATGCTGAAGCATGGTGTTTGTCTTTTGTATGTTGTTTGGTCATGGCTGATGGATGGGATAGAGCAGGAGAAACTCAGCCTTCAGGGATCCTGCTGCGAAGAGGATGGTAAAGAAGCACTATGCTATCTGCCACACATCAGGATATTTCATCAATATATTTTTGGCTACTTCTGCACATCTTGTTTCTTATGGCTTTTAATGCCTTGTTTGAAATGTGTATCATGAATGGGCTTTTTTTGTAAATGGGGAGATCATAAGGGTGGGTATGAAGCTGAGAAGACTGATAACTGAGTTTGATGGGGTGCATGATGTAAAATCACCAAATAATAAATAAAAATATTTTTTAAAAAAGAAAAAAAGAATTGTATAAAAAAAATGAGAGAACTTATTCTAGCTATAAATCTAAACAATTACTTTTGTACCAAAAAAAAAAAAAGCATTTTAACAAATACAGTCTAATATAAGTTTAGCTTACTTTTTTTGTCTTTTAAGCTATGAGAAAGGTTTAAAAAAAACAAGAATAAAATCTAAAAATGTAAGCAAAAAATAACAATAAATGCCTTGTTTGTGGGGTTACTCTTCTGATTTCTAATATATATACTCAATATATATTTTAATTTTTATTACATTTGCCTAGTGTTTGTCTTTTTACTAACACTAGGTTTTCCAGGTTATTTTGCAATATTAGGACTTTTCAACAATTTCATCCACTTTAGCTTTTTATTCTTTCCTTCCTCCCATTTCTCTTAGTGTTTGGCTGCTGTCGCTGCCACACTGTTGTTTTTCATATGCTTTCCTTTGACTCTTTTTAATCAGTGCATATTGTTTTTGCAAATGATTGGCTAAAGCTGCTTGAAGACAGAATATAAAGTAAGGAATAAATTTTCTTTCAACCTCAAGACAATGGACATGGAAGAGCACGTGAAATCATAGACAGGGTGCCTCTATCAGCTCCCATTTCTTTTCTGAGTGTCTTGACTGAGAATGTAGGTTGGTTGCTAGATTTCTTTCCTAACATGCATGAAATCCTAGGTTCAGTCTCCAGTACAACATAAACTGAGTAGAGTGTTGTGCCCCTAAAGTCCAACATTCAGAAAGTGGAGAACAGAGGAGCAAACATTCAGGCCAACCTGAGTTGTCTATAATCATGTCTCAGAATAACAATAGTAATAAAATAATAAATAATAATAATACCCTGGGTGGTTCCTTGTATCCTTTATAATAATAGTTTTAATTAAAAAAAAAAAATTCAAGTAGATACCTATGCTCTGAAGAACCTTTCTGACTATGTTATGAGAAGTATGGAGTTTGGAATGGCTGGAAACGTTGACCTCAAAAAGAATGAATGGCCTTACTGTTATCCAACACTCTCAATTTTGTCTTTAGCACTGGAAAAAATAATTTTCATAGAGTATCCTCAGAAAAGGATGCAATGATTAAGTATTAAGCACTTAGTCATCAAATTCAGGCACACACCTCTACTTTCTTTCCTTTTTTTCTTTATTGGGGTGTGTGTGTGTCACATGCAGGCACTCACGCATGAACACAGGAAGACCAGAGGAAATTCCATATCCGGATGTCCTGCTCTGTCAGTCTTTATCTTACTCCCTTAGGAGAGAGAGGACCTTCCTGCCAGCACTAGACTAATAGCAGGAAGTCTTCCGAGCTTCAAATCTCTACTCCCCGCAGCACTGAAATGACGGTTGCTCTGATCATGCCCAGCTTGTAAGTCATTTCCCCATCCCTGATATACCTCTACCTTCTATAAATCATATTAAATCAGTCCACACCTAGGTAGGAAATTGAATCCCCATCTGTGTGGGACTTTGCCATTTTCCCGTCTAAGCTGGGACCCTTGGAAAAAGAGGCTGAACCTCTGACTTTCAGGCCATCCTACTTGCCACGAAGTCTGTGTTATCTTCACTGCTGAAGCTCCTGGATATCTGATGGCTACCCAGTGCTTGCCACAATGGAAGGAGACAACATTATTCTTCCTTGAAGCAGCCTGTGGTGATATTTTTTATATTTAATAAAATCAATCAGAAATATCAGAGGACAGAGCCATACCTCCAGCCTTTTATTTGTTTATTGTGTGTGTGTGTGTGTTTTTTTTAAGACAGGATTTTCTGTGTAACAGTCCTGGTTTTCCTGGAACTTACTTTGTAGACCAGACTGGCCTTGAACTCACAGAGATCCTCCTGCCTCTGCCTCCCACATGGCAGGACTAATGGCATTTGCCATCTCAGCCATCCCCTCCCAGACCCAGATCAGTCATTTCCTTCCTTCTCTTCTCCTCTGTGTATTTCCTGGGCCTCTTTCCTTGCTCCCACCCACAGCTTCACTTTCCTCTTGTCTTTTCCAGAAAGGCTTTCCAGTGAGCTCAGACCTTGACAAAGGACAAAGGTTGACATTAAGGGCTGGGAATGTGTTTTTATCTCAGAAATAAATTCTTTTCACAGTCTGAATCAGGGTCAGGGGGAGTGCAGAATGAACATCAATGGAAATATTTTAATCAGCCACCTTGGCACACATATAAAATGTTAACTACTCAAAGTATGCGAATGGCCCTTTTTTCTTTTGAAAAGAATTCAGCGATTTTTGCTAGGTGTAGCATTTCCATTTGAAATGACAAAAATGCTGTGGACTAGGGTAATTTTTGCACAGTTTGGCAAATGCATTTAGTACTGCTTACCTGAACATTTAATAATGATGAAAATGAGTAATTTGATATTTTGTGCATTGGCCATATTAAAAATAGTAAGTGGTATGTAGCTCAAACATAACAATAATAACAATAATAACTCTTTAGATTATTGAAGCCCTCTAAAACCTATTACAGCCTGCCTTTTAAAGTTTTTATTTTATTTATGTGTGTGGCAAGGTGTGATGTACTATGGCACACAACTGGCAGGATGACCATGTGGAGGATCAGAGGGCAACTGTGTGCAACGGTTGCTGCTCTCTTTCTGCCACATATGCAGAGAACTGACCTGGAGTTGTCAGGCTACCACAGGCCTCTATTTACTGAGCCATCTCACTGCTTACTCTAATTTCTTTGAATTTTCTAAATTTTACTGAAGATATTATGTAACCCAGAACCTCGGAACTTCTGTGATTTAAAACAACTCTTTTATTTCCCCATCATTTCAACCACAGGCAATGTTCTGAGAGATGGGTTCATTCAGAATAACATGGCCCCTTTACTCATCCCAGGACTATCAGAGGAAGACTTTCATTCTATTTTAAAAAAAAAGAAAAAAACTTTATTTATTTGCCTTGGTGTTTGCCTGGAACTGGGAACTAGAACTACACACAGTTGTGAGCCAGCATGTGGGTGCTGAGAATTGAACCTCAGTCCTCCTGAAGAACAATCAGTGCTCTTAACCACTGAACCATCTCTCCAGCCCCCGAGGAAGACTTTCTTAAATGAGATGTTCACAACGTGGAGAACAGGCTGGCAAGAGAGCTGATGAAATAGTGGAACTTCTTAGCTCCTGTTTCACACAAGAGCATGTCAATATTTCCTCTCATTTCATTGACCAAAGCATGTCATGTGACTACTTTGCAAGTACAATCCTATACAGCTCTATGTCCAGCAGGGCATGGGCCTGGAAACCTGACTATGAAGAAAAAGGGATAAAGAAAAGACAGACATAAGCGCAGAAAACCTATAACCTGGTGGAGCACACCTATTGTGCTTGGATGACAACTCAGAACCTCAGTGGTTTGTTATGTAACCACGAGAAAGGAGTTAGCTAGACACCATAGGAGGTCTCTGTAAACATCCTGGAGAAGAATGCTCTGATCAATGCTTCCAGTGCACTCTGTCTCCATTCACTCAGGAACCAGAGGAAGGCTTTGCCAGTTCCCCTGGGCCTAAGGCATTGGTCCTTGCCAATAACACACACTCACTCAAGGTCTCCTCAGCTTCCCGCATTAGGAAAACATTTCTCCCATGAATCTAACAAGAACAATTTTTAACTGAACATTATAATATAATATAGTCTTTCTAATCACCAAAATTTAATGCCTACACAAAGAACAAACCAAATAAAGTAAAAATGGCACTAGACCCATCTCATAATAGTTTCCACATAAGATCTGAACATGATCCTTTTCTCCAGAGATGTAAAAACTAAATGACACACACCTAAGATACAAGACCAGGACAACACACTCATTGCAGCAGGAAAAAGCAGCGACCAGGAAGCTTCTAGGCTAACACTGGTAGTCTGCTGTGCCATGGCAATGTCTATCCTTTGGTTAGCTTCCAATTCTTTCCCCTGGAGGAACCTTTCTTGCACAGCTATCCTATCCCTAGACCACAAACTTTGAAAAGTTTTTTTTCTTTACATTCTCTTCAGTTGTGAATTGAGTATAAGATTCCTCCACAGACTCCTCTTCTGAAGCCTTAGTCTCCAGACAGAAATTCTACTTTGGATGGTGGGGGAATATCAGGGGGCAAAGCATGTTGGAGGAAATAAGCCTCTATGGTACACTTTCTGTTGGTACATGTCTCTTGTCCTTATCCTGTTTCCTTCTGAGCTTCCTCATCCCTATGGTGTGAGAAGCATTGCCCTTCTGCCCTTCGGTCTCAATCCTCTGCTCCCCACAGTCCAGAAACAATGAGTCTCTGAAGCTGTGAGCCAGAATCAATCCCTTTTGAGTTTCTGCCAAGTGTTTGTCACAGAAACAAAAACTCTAGCCTAGTTGCTAGCCATTCTAATAACAAGTAAGAACTTTATATATCTATAATGAATATAACATGTTTTAAAATACATATAAGTTGCAATAATAATAACGGGCAACTGATAAAGAAAAGTCAAGGTTATTGTATCTGCTCTCAATTGCACATACATAGAGAATAGCTAATTCAAACTAATTAGGGTGGGCTTTTACTCTCATTTTCGCCACCATTTTGATATGCAAAATTTAAAACTATACTTGTTAAGTTCAAGAACACACCTCAAAATAGAAGGTATTTTGATGCAATGTTAGAAATAGGGGTGGTTTTACTTTTCTTATGAGTATTATGTTATTGTGCATGCCACGTGCAAACTTAGTCAACTTTCATTAGAAAACATTGCCAATGGTTACTGGAAAGAGTGTTGGAAACATAGATGTTGTAGATACCTTGGTGCTCACAGCAGACACCCTGATGGCAATTTCCTTTTTAGTTGTCAAATGTGTATAGTTTAAAAAAACATATGATTTTCTGTTATCCCTTTTAATTTCACCCTATCATTATCTAAGAAAGTCTCTTCATTTACTCTGCAGCTGCAATGCCAGCAGCAGGCAGAGTCGTTGGTACATTTACCATGATTGAATTTCTATCTGCTAGGGCCCAAACCAGTACCCTGACTACCACACCACACCTCACAGGGCGTGAACAAGCTGGGAAGAGCTCAGGCATCTGAAACAGTTTTCTAACACTTGACACTCAGTACCACAGCTTGGGAAGCTATAAACCACTGGAGTGCACTTTGCAAGGCCTGGGAAGCCTGTCTCAAATCAGCAGAGAACTTGTAGGTTACATTTACAAACTGTAACACCAGCTGTGGAAGTTGGAGACATATTTGAAAGTCTTTGATTGGGTAAATTTATATTTTCCAAGGGCCAGGTGATCTTAGCCCTCTGTTAGTTCTCAACTTTCTAAATATCCATGCACAGTTGGGCTTGATCACCCTGGGTAATAGGTCCCATTTTCGGGTTCCCCAGATATTAGCCCTGGGATTGAGATTCAGCCAACATGTTCCCACTGAGTAGTTCCTAGGAAACAAGGGATGTTTACTTTTCAGCAACTTTCAGGAAGCTATGGGTCCTCACACATAATGACACCTTTTGGAGTTGGAATTCTAAACTGACCAAGGCATAAACAGCATCTCTTTGAAGAATGAAAGAACAGAAGAATGCTTTGTTATGGATAAAGGTCCTCTTGTGCTGTGTAACTCATATCCAAACCCCAGTGGTCATGGGCTGTTCTTAGTGAGAATTGCTTCTCTGGACATGGAAGAAGCAGCTGTACCTGAAGAGCACAGAAGAAGATTTGTTGTCTACAAGAGTTGCAAAAATTCACTTAAGAAAATAAGGCGAGAGAGAATGAGAGAGAGAGAGGAAGGAATCCATGGATAACTTTAGGGATGAGTAAGAAATACTGTAAGATGTACTGTAGGTAAGAGAAAAATGTACCCAGCACACCTCCCACTGGGGAGAAAAGATCAAGAAACCATGATGTTGAAGTAGATGTGCTGTCGTTTCCCCCCATAAATCCCCAGTTTATAATGTCAATGGTGAAACCATGTCATTCTTGCTCAGAAAAAAAAAAAAAAAGACAGAGATAGAGAGCACACAGAGAGAGAGGAAGGTAGACAGAGACACACAAAGAGCAGAAAGGGTCTAGAGTGTTGAACTGCGTGGTGTTTAATGCTGTGGAGTAGAAAATTCTAGGAAGAATACTGTCATGTTTCAGTGGGAAAATTGGCCCACGTATTCTCTTAATAAAAACTCAGAGACCTGAGACCCAGAAAGTGCAATTGCAATCTACACTCTTGATTTTTCTCATCTTTCATGTCTTCCAACACCAGCAGAACCATCCTCACAGGTTAGAAACTGTATTATATTGAGCCAGAACAAACGATGATGTGGTCTGCTCAGCTACCATGAAGAGTAGAGCAGTATGCTTTCTAGTATCCCTCTAGCAGTTAGCATAGAAGCTGGAAATCAAAGAAAAAAGATGAAGGTGACCATTAAACTTCTTACCAAGAAGATGTTTTCAGTTCATGAATAGCAGCTATGACACCCCACCCCCAAACTCCACACAACACCCTCAGGCGTTTACTCTCGAAGGCAGACTAACACCACAGGCGTTAGAGTAGTTAAAACTCCAGAAGAATTCTTCAACCACATTTTCCTCTGGGACTCCTCACATCCTGACCAGATCTCTACTGGTACCTGGATCATTCACTGGTTTGTGAGTCCCACAAGTATAGGGCATCCTATATATAACTAACTACATGTTAGAGCCTATGTAAAACTGTAAATGGTCCCTCAGTTAACAGTTTCAAGTCTGCACTTAAGATATTTTATGCAACTGTAAAATGCAGACAGACAAGCATGAGTGGAAAAGAAAGGTTGTCTCCTTTGATTCACAAACAGAATCTGGGAGATGTGGGAGAAATGCGTTCACAGGTCACTGATTGACAGGGCAAGAGCCACAATGTGATTTGTGATTTTCAGTTAATCACAATGCTCACCTATAGAGAGAATAAGAATAAAAAAGAAGTATGTTCAATTGTTTCATGATCCTTTTAGAAGGTGTTAAAATACAAAACCAGAAAGACGCTACTTCCCTCTGCAATTATTGTCACTAAACATAATTGTTTATTTCAGATAAGTATAATCATGCAGGTGGCCATCACATGAATACCGTATTAACTCCCCAAATTCAATGTCATTCTGAGCCTTTCCAACAAAGTTCTCTCCAAGGAACCAAGACTGCTTTTGACTGTCTGTGCAAATGGATTTCACACTGTTGGAAACAGGGGACAATGTTTCTAGAGCCACATTTTAAATGTTTCTTAGGGATTTTCTAAATGTAGTCTAACCAAGTGCATAGATCTAAGTTATTATCTTTATTATAGCATCTTAGTTCCTGGTAGTATCAAAAATCTATCTCAAAATACTGTGTTTACACTTAAGCATTGCCCCCTTTTCCTATAATGGGTAGTGCATACATACTGTATGAGAGATCATATATGTAAGTACTACACAAGAGACTTAGGATAAGCTCATATCTTTTCATCATTCTTAGAAAATAAAATTGAAGCTGTGAGAATTACTGCTGGTTATACTGATATTGTTTGCCAAATCAGAATTCAAATAGAAATGTTCTGATCCTCAGCCCTTGTTCTTCCCATTTACTTTCCGAATTGAACAAATGCTTGATTCCATTTCACCTATGACCCGAAATATCTTCCCCTCTTAGGTCCACAGAGGAAGGATAATGTAGAAAGAAATGGCCTAAAGAATAATAAGAATGAGATTCAATTCTCAGAAGGAGACCGTCCAAACTAGCAGGCCTTGAAAAAATTCACTATCATTCATGAATACTTTGGCTACCAAATGTTGGGTCAGGGCAGGGCTAATTTCTGTTCCTGAATTATTTTTTAATTAATTAATTAATTATTTTTTAAGGATTAAACACAATTGACAAATTCTTAACCAAATTAAACAAAAAAAGGAAGACCTGCTTCAATAAAACTAGGAATTGAAAGCCAAAAATTATAACAGATATGAATGAAATTCCAGAAAATCAGAAGTACATACATTATAAATTTGTTTCAATAAACTGAAGATTCTGAAAAAAACTGGTGAGTTTTTAGATAGCAAAATTAAACCTAAGTTCAATGAATGATTTTTAAAAATGCATACTTTGTAACCTGTTTGAAATACTAGTAAAATATTCCATGCTAAAAATAAAAAGCAGCAATAACAGAAACAAACACAAAAAATATGGACTTACTACAGAGTTCTACTATAACTTAAAAACTAAGACAAATACATATCATATAATTCCATAAAACTTAAAAAAAGCCTTAAAAAGTTACAAAGCCTGATATTAATCATAGTATTTCTTTTTTATTTTTATATAGATATTTATTATTTGATGTTTTTACATCATGCACCCTATCAAACTCAGATATCAGACCTCTCAGAATCATGTCCACTCTTATGATATCCCCATTTATAAAATTGCCCATTCATGATGCTCATTTATTTACTAGAGCATAATTAAACTCCCTGTGGCCAGATCCTTAAAAAAAACAAGTCTTTCCTTAGTCACACCTCTGCCAGAGGCCATCAATGCAGAAGTGAGGCATTGTGTTATTTAACTATGTCCTAGTCTTGAGTTCTTGTATACAATGACATCTCTCTCTTTTTATTTTTTTCTTAAAGTCCCCTAATGAGTGAGTACATTTCCTGCTTCTCTTTCTGGGATTGTGGTACCTTGCTCAGGAGCATATTCTTTATATCCATCCATTTGCCTGCAAATTTTGGAATATCATTTTTTCTTACTGCCGAGTAGTACTCCATTGTGTAGATGTACCAGAGTTCCTGGATTCTAATCTATATTTCTTTCCATGTAGACTTAGGAAATGCTCATCACCCTTCTATCTCAATGTTAATATCTACAACACGTGAGCACAGAAGCTGATGATTTCCAGAGTGTTTCAACAAAATGCCATCAGCTCTACCCCTGGCATCATCTGTTAATGATTTTTTGATTGTGTTCTGACAAATAAAACTTACTTGGAGTAAGAGGGTGGGACTAGCCACTTGCTGACCATAGAGGTTTGGAGGACTTTAGACAGAGGGGTGACAGAAAGTAGTAAGGCAGGGCTGAGAGAGGGTCTGGGCCCCTTTTAGATGGAGGAATGTAGAGAAAGGACACAACTGGTGGCTGCTTTCTCCTTCTCTGATTTTTTAGGTCTAGCCCTGATATTTGACTTCCATTTTTTTTTACTGTTAAAGATTAATTCAATTAATGCTTCTGTCGTCTCTCTGTTTTTGCCCTTATTTTATTAACATGTTTCTATCCACTCAGTTTGTGCTTTTACTTTCTTGTATAGGTCTTTTGAATGCATCCTCACATCCTACAGTTAATAAAGCACTGGACCTTTTTCTGTCCTTCAAAGTAAACACACGTGTATGCTGAACCTGTTTGAAAGTTCCTGATCTGCTGTGTTGCACTGAACTTGTGAAAAATGTGCTCATATTACACTCCTGTCTGTTTCTGAACAAAGACATGCACAGAGCTGTCTTTCTTGGGCAGCAGCGGGTGTTGTTCAAGGCCAACTGTTTTTTTATCTGTCAGCCTGATGGCCGGTTAGAAATAGATGAGCCGATGGAGAGTCAATATTGAATGCTTTGCTTACACTCTTTGTCTTTAAGAGGAAAGCACCACTTAGTCCACCCTGTTGAGCTATAGATCTTCTCCTGGTTGATTTTCTTGTTGTAACAAGTATTGATGTTGAAGAAAGAGAAACAAACAACAGAAATGACCAACAGGAGGCTGATGGCCAACTAGGAACACTGACACTTTGGTTTTATACTTTCAAAGGGATCATCCATCCAAATGTTTATTGTCTGATTCTCAAAATCTAAGTTTGGAGCCATTTTAGTCATACGACAAACATAAGAAGACTGGTGTTCTCTCTCCAGGCACACAGGACATGTGTCATTGCTATTTTGTTTACATACCCAGAAGACTTGAGGATATGGTGGGTACTATAGCTACAATAGTAGCTATAAGATCAACAAGGAATAATCTTAGAGTTCTAGATGCTGATAAACTTAGCATGAAAAGATGGCTTAATAAAGTGTTCACTATGCAAACATGAGGATCTGGGTTAGATTCCCAGAATCCATGTTAAATAAAATTGGATCTGGTGGTGCAGGCTTGCAATCCTGGTCCTGGGGAGGTAGAAACAAAAGAATCCCTGGGACTCTTTGTTAGCCAGCCTAGCCTAATCAGTGTTCCATTTGACAAAGAAGAATACTGGCCTCAAATCAAGGCAGGCAGCTCCTGAGTATGACATTTAAGGTTGACTTCTGTCCTTCACACATATGTGTACCTAAAGCATCCACAGACTCCTGCACATATAAGTGCACATGCACGTGTGTGCACACACACACACTTGCATGCATATGCAGCATAAGATATCACAGGGTTCCATTATTGTTGGAGCCCAGATTTACAATTTTGTTGATTTTTTTGTTTTTTTTGTTTTTTGTTTTTTTGTTTTTTTGAGACAAAGTTTCTTTGTGTAGACCTGTCCATCCTGGAACTTGCTTTGTAGACCAGGCTGGCCTTGAACTTAGAGATCCACCTGCCTATCCTACTCAAGTGCTGAGATTAAAGGCATGCATTACCACTGCCCAGCTCCAGGTTCCTATTTAATGGATAAAATAATTCTGAAGAAGTTGAAAATTCTGAAAATTTTATGATACAAGGCAAAATGTTTGAAACATTCAATGTTATTGGAAATATTTTCCCAGTTACATTCTTGAACCTGGTGAAGACTGACACTAGAAGAGAGGGTTGTCATAAGTGCTGCCCAACTGAGCAATGATTTCTACAGCAGACATGGGCAGATTTGCAGGGGACCCAGTCCTCAACCAGCATTAGATGCCATTGTCTGCTTGTATCACCCACATATATACCTCTAACAGGCACTTAACAAGGTAGAATTAACAAGGAAAGAGATCCCTCTCACCTCTATGCAGAGCCTGGAGGCAGGGGAAGTTTCAGCACTTGCCTGAGTGTAGGGCTCAGATTCTATGTGATATTATAAAATAATCAGAAGGGGCAGCAATCCACAGAGGATTTTCCTTCCAAAGTCTTGGCATTTCCAATCATTTATTCACGTATTTATTAGTTATTTTTTGAGATCCAACTACATCTGGGGAATAATAGGAGAAGGAAAAAGGTAGAGCTTATATTTGGGTGCATAAGGCATTAAAGAGGGGGGATGAGTGGCTGCTAATAGCAACAGGATTGTTTGAATTCATAGTTATTTTATCAAGCATAATGTGTATTAGGTTATTCTGTAGGTCTGTAATACATACTTGTTTGTAGTAAAATATTAAAACAGCCATAAATTATAGAAAAGAAGAAGAGGAGTGATTTGACTAAGATTGACTCTACAAAACACCCCTAGGACTGAGCCACCAAAGGCATGATTTTGGGGAGAGGATACTAGCATGGGTAAAGAGTCAACAAAATTCTGTGTCCTGTGCTGGTGCTGTTTATATATGGCTACTGTATTATATTCCTGAAGTCTGCTAAGAGAGTAACTCTCAAGTGTTCTCATTATAAAAATCAGGTAACCATGAGAAGTGATTGATATGTTAATTAGCTTGATTGTGGCAATAATTTCACAGTGTATCCATATATCAAAGTATGTCAATTTCTTAAGTAGAGTCAATTCTTATTTGTCAATCTCACATTACTAATGCTGGAAAAATAAAGGGCATAATACAAAAGTGAACATATACAAGCAGCATGGTATTATTTTAAAGTGTTAAATGAATGACAAAAAAATTAATCATGGCAAAAAAGAAACAGTGATGGAAGGTCATTTTGAGACTCTGAACACACCTGATCTCATCTGATCTCGGAAGCTAAGCAGGGTTCGGCCTCGTTAGTACTTGGATGGGAGAGCTACATTGATGGAGTAACCTTTGAAAACTAACTTGGATCAGAGTCCCTCCTGAAATCAATGACTTTGAGGAGGCCCTGGAAGAATAGAGAAAAAAGAGGGAGTGGTATGGAGGATCGCATTTGGGGGACCATGGGTAATACAGATTTTCCATCATTCTCTCTCCTGATAACCAGAATTCTTCTCTTCTCTGCCTTCAAAACTTCTCTTTGGTTGACTATGCTAGATATAGAGACATACATGCAGAAGAAGATTGTCCACCTGTGTTCCACATTGCCACACAGAAGAAAAAGATCATATGTTGGATCTTATATGTGACAGGCTTTCTTAGTTATCTAATTCTACTACTTATTTCTTTATACATATTCACAGAGACTGTTTGGGAGCAAGTTGTTTTGCCTTTCTTGGCAGCAATATGTTCTGAGATGCAGAGAGTTAGGAAGAAAACAAGAATAAAATTGAACTTAAGTGTCTCTGATGCCAAAGTCTGCTCTACTCAACAGGTAAAAACAAATACTCCATACCAGATTATAAATTGACAAATTACAGGTGTCTAGATTTTTGTTTTTGTTTCTTAATTTCTGCATGGAAGGAACCATTTCTTCTCTATCCTAGACTATCAGAGTGGTTATCAGTTGAATATGAAGATCCAGCAAAGCTATTTCCTCCAAATGTCTTGTCTAGCTCCAGAATAAAAGTTTCTCATCTATATCCAAGAACATCATGCCCACACTGTGGTGGATGGTAGCACCCGGCTGAGTGAACAAATGGGCTCTGACCAAGTTTTGTCCTCTTAAGACAGTCCCTAGCACTCTAGTGATCTTGCACATGGCTTATATTTTCAGTTACTCTCTGGGGGACACCCCGGATGTGTGATCTCTTTCCTCATTATGGAAGACAAGCAAAAGGCTTTCATACTCACAGGATGATATTATTACTCAGCTCAGGAAGTTCCTATGTTTGCTTTGTGATCTGTTACCTAAAGGTTGCCACCTCAATAAAAAGTTATATAGGAGCCAAAATTAATGTTTATATTTATCTTGTGCCAAAGGTCCACACAGTGCCTGAAAGCATTTTATTTCTCCTTCTTTTCTGTACACATGTTTAAGGCTTGATCTAGTCCTTCATGCTAAAAAATATCAGTTTTCATCCTATCTGGATACTTTTCTGATTGGAAAAAAAAGCTTATATTTAAAGATCAAGCCTCACTCTCTGCTCCAAAGAACAAACACAGTGACTTTTTGTGTTTTCCTTGGCTTGGGAGTGTGAGTCTCTTTTATCTATTCACAAATGCTGAGTTTTATGTCCCATTCACCAAGGGAGGTGAGAGTATATTACTGTGGGTCCCTGTGGGGAGCTGTAGGAGGCCAAACAGAAATTCAGAACTCTGCATTAAGTGGGGCAGGTAGGAAGGCAAGGTCATGCTATTATAGTCACGGCTTGTGTGCTGCATACTATCTTATGTTAACCATCATTTTATTGATTTATTCTGTAAAGCAACTAAGCATATTAAATGGTTCAAGGCCGCATGGAAGCAAGATGACATGGAAAAGGTGTTAAGTATCCCTTTGGCATAGTCTAAATCTATGTCTCTTTTTTTTTCTCTTATGCATCAGCAACCAGCTCTGTTTGCTCACAGACCTATCCTCCAGTCTAGATTATGTACAGGTATTATGCATACTATCACAATCTCTGCATTTATATGTACAACTGTCCTGTTGCATCCTGGAAGTACTGTTTTCTTGAAGTCAACTTCCATGTTTGGTTCTTTTAGTCTTTCCAGCTCTTCTTCTGAAGTTCCCTGAGTCTTGGTGGGAAGAGTGTGTTATGTATTTTCCATTTATGACTGAGCTTATTCTTTTATTCTCTACACACTGATCAAATGAGACTCTCTGTACTAATTGTCATCTCCTGCAAAAAGAAGCTTCCCTAATGAAAATTGAGAGATGCAGTGATCTATGGGTATAAAAATAAGTCATAAGGAGTAATTTTAATATATTGTCTATTTAGCAGAATAATAGTAATAGTTCTTCTCTGAGGCCTATGGCCTATACAGCCATATGTTCTTGGCCTAGAAACTGGTTTCAGCTCATGGAATAGACCTCAGATTCAATTAGATTCAATTATGAAGTTGTTATTACTCTTATAACATTTATGGCACTATAATACTAGTGGGCATATCTTGTGATACAAGTCCTTCTTGTAGGTTTAGGGAGTTCACATTTAGATGGGATTTGAGATCCATGATTTCTCTTCCTTCCAGAAGCATTCCTGTTAGTTTCCAGCACTATGAAAACTAGCAAGCATCATGGATTTCACAGAGAACAAACTTGGAACTGAAGATCTGAACTACTAATCCATCATGTAAGCATACTTACCAAAGGTGTGGTTTCTCTGTTATTAAATGAGAATCAAAATTATCTATCATTTTTAGCATAAAACTGACTTGAGATATAACCCAGAAAAAACCCCGACCATAACCTTATGTTATGGCAAGGATCAGGCTAAAAATTCTTAGTATGTGAACCTGAAATCTAATTTAGACAGCTAAGAAATGCTCCAGAAAATTCTAAATATTTGTGGGACTTTCTTCTAGCATCCAGCTATTAAAGCTTGGATCTAAGGACCTCCCATTGTGCCTTTATTTCCTTTCTTGCAGCTTTGATTGCTTGAGAATTGTTCAATTTTCCTTGAAACAATGTTGTCTTCTAAGTGGAACTGTCATGGTCCATCTCATCATCATCATAAGAAACATATTGAGAAGAGATTCTCTGGGCTGCAGGTGTGGTACAATGGGTGCATGCAGACCTGAATTCAGCCATCCCAGGACCTACATAAATGCTGATCACTCCTGTGCTAACTTGTAACCCCAGTGCTAGGGGAAGAGCCAGAAGGATGACCTGAAGCTTCTTGTTCAGAGAACCTAATCAAAAGACAGTGAGCTCCAGGTCCAGTGATAGACTGTATCCCTGTGTAGTAAGGAGGGGTGTCAGAGCAGGGCATCCAGTGTCTTCTTCTCATCTACCTATGCCCACCTGCATATTCATGTGCCTATCCTTACACACCCACAAGGATTTTCCTATGTTCTTTATTTAAAATATTGAAAACAACCTATCTTGGAAATGAATCTCAGTTTCGTATCCTTGACTACACAATGATTTATATTTGGTAAGTGGTCACTCTCACCATAATTTACACTATTTATTTTTCATAGACCAAAGTGTCCATTTGTTACTTACAAATTGGTGTTACAGCTTTACATTGATATTTAAGTTATGCTTTTTCCTTTCTCTGGTACATGAGTGCTAACAACTGTACTATTGTGATTCAGGGGGAAAAAAAAGGCTTTTCTTTGTTGAAAAATACCAAAATTTAAACAACGGAGTTTAATTTAATAGAACTCTATTCAATCAGCTTTAGTGAACAACCTTCACATCCAGTGTTTTGAGGCATGATAGCAGAAAAAGTAACTGTTATAACCTTATACATACTCTAACAGTTTAAAAATATTTTAGTTGCCTGCAAACACATCACTGAGTTTAACCCCAACAACTACCTGGAGAGCTCAGCAACTGAAGTGTTATACACACTGTAGGAATAAAAAAAAATGATCTGAAGCCAGGAGAATCAAAATTGATGCATTATATTATGATATCTTAAATTTCTTACTAGGTATTTAAAATGTTTAATTTTCTCATCAAGCCTATGTTATATTGATTACTGTTGTTTTACTGAAAGGAAAAATGAACAGCAGGAGATTAAAAGATTTGCCTAAGGTCATACAACTATAATGACCCTAGGGTGTCTCACTGTAATTGTAGGTAACTGTTTTATGCCTGTAGATGATATCCAGAGCTGAATGTAGAGTGAGACCTTGAAAGCCAGAAACTGATCTAAACATTATTCAAGGGAACTGTCCCAAAAACAAGGGCATTGGGGGCACCATTCCTGACCACAGAACCCGTCATCATTGTCCCACAGGAGGTATGATTGTTACCCTCTTCTGTGCATTACTCAACCTGTCAAAATCTGGCTCCTTTACATCCCTGACCCTGGCAGAGGTTCGTGCATCACTCATTATCAATTCTTTCACCTCTCTAAACATCTGAGGATCCTTTGTAATATGAGACTGTTGTATAATTCATAGCACCTAGAAGGTGTCGTCTTTTGCAAAATGATTTGCTTTGCTTACTCTGTGGGGCAAAGAAGTGACACTAAGGTCAAAAGATGAGGTTTTAGGTTTCCATATGCATGGCACTTAGCACCTCCTCTACTCCAATTTCCTTTGCAGTATGGTATTACAGGACAGCATGCTAATATTCCTGGGAAATCATTTTACCTCTAAAAGCTGAAGCTCCCACATCTGGAAAATTGAGGTAGGGGCCCTAACTACAGGATATCATCATAAATATCACCCATTTATATTAGTTTGAATGTAACTGGCCCCATAAACACATATTTTGGCCCTATTATGAGGAATAGTTTTGTTAGGAATGATCTTATTAGAGGAAGTGTGTCAATGTTGGAGTGGACTTTGAGGTGTCCTATGTTCAAGCTATCCTCAGTGTCACAGTTCACTTTCTGTGGCCTGTGGATCAAGAGATACAGAACTCTCAGCTTCTTCTCCAGCACCATGTCTGCCTGCATGTCACCATGTCCCATCATGGTGATAATGGACAACACCTCTGAACTGTAAGCCACTACAATTAAATATCTCCCTTTAGGATAGTTCCCATAGTCATGGTGTTTCTTTGCAGTAATAGAAATGTTAACTAGGGTAGAATAGAAAAAAGACTGGCAGAGAAAGTATAGGAAGTATGTAAGGAGAAATAGGAACTAAAAAATTCTTGCCAGTTTACATACTAGTCTGTCAATCAGTTGTCTTCCCCACCCGGACTCCTGGGTAAACTCCTCCAGACGTGGGTCTGAAGCTGTAGGTTTTATTCCAGGAATTATTCCCAGATCTAGACACTTGATACAGCCAAGAATTCTTCCTGATTTTGGATTGGAGGAGGCTACTATAGCAAAATATTTCAGATTGGGTAAGCAAACAGCAGCATTGATTTCCTATGGTTCCCTGGGCTGAAAGTCTAAAATCAAGATGTGGGCCAGCTTGTCTCTTTCTGAGGTCTCTCTGTGGCTTATCAGCACCCTTGTTCTTTCTGGGTCTTCAAAGCCTCACAGCATCTTTATTTTTGTAGGTTTCACATCTAGACTTCCTCATCTTATAAGGACACCAAGCATATGGTGAAGACACAATGGCTTTAGATAACATTAATTACCCTTTTAAAGACTCTTCCAACTGCATTCAGATTCTAGGGAACTGGAAAGTGAGGCTTAAATATCATCTTTTGGAAGGCACAATTCTGTCTGCACCAGCAGTATGAATTAGAAGTAACATGCTGGGCTTTCACATCCTCATCCATAAAGTGTCAATAAATGTCATAATAAAGTTGTAGTGTAGAGATCAGAAGTACTGTATCCAAGGAAACTGAATGCAGCAAGTACAATAGAAATATCATCTTTCTGTTACTCAGGAGAGACAAGTGAGGAGGTGACCAGGCTCAGCAGCTCACTATGTCATACATTCAATTTTTCACTAACCTTCCATATTAGGCTCTTCTCCCTCAACACAGAGATTCTGGGAGTCAGCCTCTATTCATGACCTTTGATGCTTCCTTCTATAACCTATGATATCATCATGAACCACAGTCTGGAGAATGGCCCTGGAAATGGTTCATAGCATGGAATACACCTGTGTAACGACCTCCATAAAGACTCTTTTTCACTTGGTCTGAATAAGCAATATGACCCAACTTGAAAAAAGGAAATAAAAAAGGATGGCCTTGAGTATTAGTGCTTCTCCTAGCAACAGTTCTACATTAGTCATAGAAAGGTATATCCAAACTAGGGGATATTAATAGCATTCCAATAAACATCAATTTACAAAGGGCTGGGCTGGTATGTAAGAAAGCAGAATGACATCAGAATGGTACATCACCACTACTAGATTTGGAGGGACCCTAGAGAAGGGAGAGGATCCTGGAATTGCTGCTTGACAAAGTTTCTAAAAAGAATAGTAAGTCATTTCAACTAGACCATGGTAGGCACAGAGGGAAGAAGCTAGGTGCAAAAATACCCAACCTGTCCTCAGTTTATCAACATGTGCCTTGGTGACCATCATGTAGACGCAAATCATCTAAAGGTAAGATCATCATTAATACAGCATGTTTGTTACATCCTTGGGGAAGAAACAGAAGTAAAGAGTGGACAGGAAGGCCAAGTAGAAGTATAGTATAGCATGTGCTCCATATTCTTCAGTAGGAAATAAAATCAGAGCTGACTATTTTGAAATTCCCCCAAGGCAACTCTATTCCTACTTTATACAACCTTACACTCTCCTTTATAGAAGGCTGGCAAAAGATTAAGTGTGTAGAAGTGTCTGCCAGATGTGGAACAACCATGGGAATGTAAACATAAATGGTCACATTTGGACTCCATGATACATCTCCATTGTGTACAGAACACTACAAGGTAAGCATGATCACCTCAATTTTAAAAGAACTCTAATTCACTGTCCTTTAGCTTTTGTTTTCCCTGAAGCCTTCCAGAATCTCAACACCTTTTCCCAAGCAATTAGGACATCCAGCATCACAGAAGCTTAGGGAAGACAAGCTATGCAACTGTAAAGAATCCCCAAAGATATCCACCTAGAGTCAAATAAATCCATGCTTTCTGATAGGACCAAGGGGATACTTTCAGTATTGCATAAGATGAATAATTTAAAAGATTTATTTTATTTGTTTATTTTTCTCATCAATTATCTTTTTAAGTTAGAAAACTGAGCAGAAAAATAAACAAGTCTGAGGTTACATAGTGGCAGACAAAGGGTTAGGAAGTACAGACCATGCTTTATTTACTGACCCCTTACCTCATCATACATGCAAATGCACAAATATATCTCATACCCACACTTCAGACCCCTTAGCAGGCCCATACACTGTGTCTCAAAATCATAAGATCATTGGTATCTGAGGAATGACGGCCAAGGTTTTCTGCTGGCCTCCATATGCACACTCATAGGCATGTGTGTGTACCCACATGTATGAGTCAAGACACAAAAGAGCATGTATAGAGACCACAGCTGGAAGCCATCTGTTTAAAATTCAAATTATCCTTTCTTCACATAAAGAATCAGACGAACAAAAATGTATATGGGCAACCCTTGCTACTGTTGCAAGAAAAAAGATTACAATAATTAAAGTGTCATGGATCAAATATGACAGGATTGGTGACAAGAGCTTCTGGTAGCTACAAATGAAGAACATGTGTAATTAGAAGTAAAATAAGATCGATAAAGGTTACACAAACTTCAGCTGCAGAAAAGACTCCGGTGTTTTTCAAAAAAGCAATTTGAAAATGAGCCAGCATGTCAATAAGGCAAACATTTATTTTTAGTAGATTCAGGAATCAGTACACTTGAAAGTCAAAGAGTTCACAGTTGCAGATGAAAAGGTAGCATGGGTACACACATCCATGGCTATAACACGTGCATTTTGTTGATTTTTTATTAAGTCTGGACAGAGAATTATCAAAATGAGTCAAGCTAAAAAGAAAACGCAATGGCAATTATTAAAAGTAATACTTCTTGGAGATACACTGTATTTTCATATTTCTATTCACACATGCACACCTATACACATATGCATGCATGTCTGTGTTTGTGGTACGTGCACACATGTGTACACTAGCACATACCAGTGTACATTTACAGAGGCCAGAGGAAGAGATGTCCTGCAGTATCATTCTACATCTTATTTCCTTGAGCCAGGGTCTATCGTTAAATAAGAAGTTAAGATGGCAGCCAGTGAGCTCTAGTGACCTCCTGTCTCTGCCCACCACAACACTGAGGCTTAAGAGAAAGAAAGGTCATTTGGCACAGTCTTGTAGGCTGGAATCTGAAATTGAGATATGGGCAAGTTGGTATTTCTATTGGAGAGAGCCTAGTCTTGGTCTGTCACCCAGGATGACAGTGATTTCATACAGTGTGCTCCATTCTCTTCCAGCAGGATAATATTTAATCCATACTGATGGACTGTATTTATTATGGAGGAAAGGAAACATCAGGCTCAAAGGCCAGAAGACAAATCAGAGTTATAGGCATATAGGCCACTGGAGCATCAATCATTCATTCAGGAATATTCATGCCTTATACACAGACCTAAGAACACAAGAAAGAGCACTAATTTCAATTCATATTCAAGTATCTGTGGTTTGCTGAAGGACCACAGATACTTCAAGACTCAGCACACAGGACACATTCCTCTATCATTCAGAAAAATAGGAGTGAAAATCTTTGACATTGCTGTGTAAAACATAAGTTGTTAAAGATCATGAAGATGCTTGCCCAACATTACATAGAGTGAAAGAGTAACTTCTAAAATCTCTGTGTAGACAGATGTAAACTCCAAGACTGCAGAATAACTAGATTGTTCTGGTTCGTTTTCTTGGTGCTGAGACAAGAGCTTATTTCTTCTTATACTTCCAGGTCACAATCCATCACTAAAGGAAGTCAGGCAGAAATTGAAGCAAAAACTATGTAGGAATAGTCAATTTCTATCTTCCTCAACTCACATTCTTATATAGTCTAAGATTACTTGCCTATGGATGGCACTGCCCACAGTGGACTGGGCCCTCCTACATCAATTAACAATTGAGATAATCACTTACGGACATACCCACAAAACATTCTGATAGAGGCAAGTTTTCAATTGAATTTCTCAGGTTTTATTATGTTGACAATATAAACAGACATGGATCATATTAAGCACTAGGGAACAGAATGTTTAATTAGTTTCTGGTATAGAAGTCAGCTATATGGTCTACAGAGTTTTAGTGACCTATGGTCAATAATGGCAGAGGGGTTGGGGTGCAGAAGCAAAAGGAGATACAAAAAATGTCTAATCTCAAAGCCCTATCAAAGAATTAGCAAGAATAGGAGAAAGGACCTTGTTCTGGGGCTAAAATGCTGGAATTCTGCTCTTTCCATCTGTTTCCTCATCGACCTTGGGTGAGTCAGTCACCTTACCTGTCCCTAAGCCATGAATCCAGGGTCTAATCATCAGTGGAAGATCACAGCAGTGATGCCTGAATACAGTTCATTTTGGGAGCCATGTGAACCAGTGCTACGACAAAGCAGAAACAAGAACTTAAAATCAAACGTCTCTTGCCTCATCCCATGCACTTTCCTTGTGTGATTATCAATTTGGGGGCCTCTTTTTTTTTTTTTTTTAAAAAAAAAAAGTGATATCCCAATAACCTCAGTTATAATGATAACTCAAATATGGATATCTCTGGCTTACTTATTAAGTGATTTTATAGCAACCAGATTCTGAACACACATTCCCAAGTATAAACAAGAGGACACCACAGCTCAAATGAGTTTTCCAGTGTAATGTCAGCATATCTAGCTGCCAGCAAAGCCTGCACGTTGAATTTTGGATGCCACTATTGAAGCCATGCTTGTTTTTTCTTTTTTTAAAGAAAATTAATTTTTAAATTAATAGTTTTCCCTATGTGGCTTTATATATGTCTTATATTGGTTAGTTTTCTCTCCCTCATGTCCCTCCATCTCCCTGCCCTCCCCAATATTTTACCTTCTACTTTGTTCTACTGTTACACACACACACACACACACACACACACACACACACACGAACACACATGCACACACACACACACACACACACACACACGTATCATTATGTTTCCAGTATCATGGGCTCATTTCTAGGTTCCTGTCCTTTATCCATGTTTTCTCCAACCTGGACTTACATATTTAATGTTCCAGGCTAGAATCTTTGGACGACAAAGAATACCTGATGATTTTCTTTCTAATTGTGGGCCACTATGTTGAAAATACATTTCATTTCCATCTATTTTAATTAAAGTCTCAAAATATAATTGTCCTTTACTACTGAATAGAATTCCATTGTGCATATGTACCATATTTTCATTATCCATTCAGCTGTTGATGGGCATCTAGACTGGCTCCAATTCTTATTAATTGTAGCTAGAGCTGTGATGAACATAGATGGGCAGATGAGTCCTCTGGGTACCTATGCTTGAGAGTGGTGTAGCTAGGTCATATGGTAGTTCTAATTTTAGTGTTATGAGAAACCTTGCCACTGATTTTCATAGTGGCTGCTCTAGCTAATGTCCCCACCAATAGTCTACAGGGGTTTCCCTCTCCCCTCATCTTTCCCAAAATCTGTTGTCATTTCTTCCCTTGATGGTTGCTATTCTGACTTGGGGAGTTGAACTTCAACACAGTTCTAATTTACGTTCTCTAATGGCTCCGAGTGTTTCATTTAGCTTGGGTTTGTGAAGACCACCACCCAAACCCCCCCCACCCCCCCACCCCCCCACACCCCCACGCGCAAAAGCTAACTGTCAAGAGTGTGTTCATTCCATGCTAACAGCCCTCTCAGTGTTTACCCTACAATATAATTGGCTGCTCTTATCTGTGAGAGGTTCATTCCAAGACTCCTGAGGCATCCAGAGATCACAGAGAACACCCAAACCTGTATCTCTTATGCATGCTGTGTTCTTTTGAGAGCAAAAGTGTCTGAGTTTAAATTGTTAATTCAGCATGGTTAAAGATCACTCGTCTGCTGCTGTAATAAAACACTATGACAAAAAGCAACTTAAAGAACAGAGAGAGTTTACCGTGGTTTATGTCTCCAGAAGAATTTGACTCCATCATGTCTAGTAGGGCATGGCATGGTGGCAGGAGGTGACCGATCACATTCTTTCCCACATACACATGAAGCAGAGAGAAAGAACAGGAAGCAGGGGAAGACTATAAACCTCAACTACCTTCCCCAGTGATAAATTACTAGCAAGTCTCCTCCTTCCTAAATGGTGACACCACCTAGGGGTCAGGTGTTTCAATATGGGAGTCTATAAGGGGACAATTTTCATTTGAACCACCAGAGAAACCACTAACTAATACTAAAATCAACACTTACAAAATTGAAATTAAAATGATCTAACCTAAATCAATCTTTTCTCCCCTTCCTCCCTCTCTCCCTCCCTCCCTGTGTGTTTTTCTCTAATTATCTTACTATATTTCAAGCTACTATCAGACTATTCTTGACCATAAGTAACTTAAAATGTACAAAGTGAACCCTCAAATAAGTAAAGCTTTCTGTGGCCTCAAAACCTCCCGTGTGCACTGGAAATGGTGTAATAATGTCTGCCATTCGAGCACTTAGCATGATGAGTTTGATCATGAATTTGAGGCCACCCTGAACTTCCTTCGAGGGCTTGTCTCAAAACAACACCATCAGCTCCCTGTGTGCTGATGTAACTGTGATTCCCACTTGGTGTGAAGGGTCAAATACATAGAATGGCTTGGTAGATTGTTAACACTGTACTGTACAGCTGCGAATTGCCCAAGGATTCAGTCTAGCCCACAGCTTGGGTTTGTATTTTCTGTCATTCCTGTGACCATCTTCATTTGCTCGGAGATTTACAAGAGAAATATGGCAAGAGGTGACACTGTAACTTCACAGCTGGATCTCTGGGCTCAGAAGCTTATGTTTCCTATGCTTGGAGGAGTTTTCTGGATATAATGTATTTTGCTGAGAAGCGGCCTAAGTAGCCACAGAGAAACAATATACAATAGGATGGAGAATATTTGACAGCAGTAGCAGCTCTCTGTCAGACAGTGGCCTACAGCCCCACCTTCAGGACACCTCAGTGTTCCAGACACTGCTCATTAGAATGCACACATTTCATGTTCAACCCACACAATCAGAAAAGACCCACACAGAGCTACTGTTTTAAATGCCTGACACTTTATTTTGCAGCCATCCAACTCAAAATAGTGACAGACAACTCAGACCTTATTGAAAGGCAGCTATTCTTACTGCTTCAGCTGAGGCAAAGAGTCAATGCCTCAGACTCGGGCTAAGTCACGTGACTTCTCAGCTGGCTAAAGGAGTGACCGCCTTGGTCAGGCTTTCTCACGTGGAAGTCTATGCTCTTTCCTTTCAGCCTGGGGCCTTTTTGTGCGCTCCGAGGTTTCTCAGCTCTCTCCCCATCACTGTCCTCATCACAATTGCCTCTCGCCTTGATGCTCAAAAGCCTGAAGAACTAGTTTAACGCTTCCTTGTCTCCTCGGAGAAGCCAGGTTAGGCTTTTCAAAGGCCCACTGCCTGGTGCTACTGCCCCGGTACAGTGGCACTGAATCAAGCAGACGTTCCCACCCTTTACTTCAGTCTAGCACTGTATGGTATCCTGTGACTCCTCCACCCTCCTGCTCACCCTTCCCTCGAGCCAGCCTTAGGCACTGCACCCTCCCTGACCACTTGCACCTGCATTCATCCTTACTCTCATTTCCATCCAAAGGCCACTTTCTCCAAGATGCTTCAAGGCCCCAAAAGCTAAAAGTCAGTCTCTGCTCTTACATCTTCCTCCTGTGTCTTTGTCTTCTGATGTTAATCTGTATGAAATCCATGTCTATATCAACACTGTACCTGAACATAATTACTTATATAAAATTTAATTTTTATAGACTTTTTAAGTTTGATAAAGAAAGTATCTCTCCACTACAGAGAAGAGTAATAGCCCAGAATGAAGATTGTGTTTCAGAATTCCCTAAACATTTGTTCTCTCTCTCTCTCTCTCTCTCTCTCTCTCTCTCTCTCTGTGTGTGTGTGTGTGTGTGTGTGTGTGTGTGTGTGTGTGTGTGTGTATGAACTCAAGTTAGGGCTTTGAGGACCAGTCTACCAATTCTTATCCTTGCAGAAGTGGACAGAGGAAGCCACTATATGTATTCCTTTCAGTCCCGACCAATTCACTGGTTGGTGAACTGCACTATAAGTTTCCCCTCTGGTTTTGAATTGTCCATCTTAGTGATAATGAGGAAAGACCCCACTTTGTCACCGTCATGCTCAATGACAGGATGCCTATATTCAACTCCCTGAGAGCAGATCTAACCCTCAGCTCACCTTTTACACCAAGCACAGGGATTTAGAGATGAAGAATGAAGAGCTGGGTGATAATACCACTGAGCAGGTGAAGAACAGACTCAGAGAGTCTCTGATGCAGGCAGATACTCAGGGGCCTTTGGAAGAGTTGAGTGCAAATCCATAAGGCTCCTTGCACATGTCCAAAGCCAGCCTCTCACTCCCTACCTAGGGTGAGCTCTCAGGTGACTCTTGTTAAGCAGTGGGACTGAAGAGAGCAAACTTAGCTCAAGAAACCCCATTTTGTACTCTAGTAGCCATTTTGTACTGTAGATATAAAATAGAGTTCAGTTTCACATTCCTGGCAGGAGCTTGCCCAGTTCCAAGAAAGAATAAACTAAGTTATCTAAAAAGAAAAAATAAGCTATCTAAAAACACCTGGATGATGCAACCCTTGGGCAGTAAAACGCCAATCCACCCAGTTGTGGTCTAGGAATGTTAAGCTGTAAAAAGTCCCTCAGCAGGAGCCAATCAGAAGTATGATTGCACTCTTGACCCCAAGTAACCCTGCCTTGCGGTTTTTGCCTATAAAAAGCTTATGTAATTTGGGGGTGCTCAGCTCTTCATCACATCACACATTGGGTGCAGGTGCGGGGGAAGAAGCTCCCTGCCTGGCTTGTATCACGCTGACAAGCTGACAATAAACCTTGCTGTTGCATTTCAGACATCTCTGTCTCCAGTGATCTCGCTGGGGGGTCAAGCTTCGGGAATTACAGCGGCAAGGTGTTCTTCCATGACTTGCAGATTTCTGCAGGAGGTCTGTAGGAAGTGCTTCCTCTTGCATATGAGAGAAGCCATTCCAGACAGCACATTAGTGGTATGCCTTCAGTCCATTGTCCACCAGCCATGGGTGACTCCTTAATGCTTCAGTGTGCCTTATTTGAACCTAGCTATTCTATTAGGTATAAAATAACACTATGTTTTATTACCTACTAAGAAGTAAATGTGTTAAATATCCAATTGTTATGTTGATTATACACAGAAAGTTCATATTGTGAGTATATTAGGAACATGAAGCTTATTATTAAATTATCCTCACCTGTTTATTAGTTTCTAGGTATAGCTATTGTTTTTTTTTTTAATTTAATAAATAGCTGGAATTTGTAGCTATTGTTGTAGTTCCACTTGACAGCACTGTGACAGGACAGTCACTCCTCTTTCTTAACTGACCCAGGAAGGGTATTGTTTGCTATGCTCCTACATGAATGATTGCTCCACCTTCCCACTCGGACCCTGTCTATCCTCTATAGCATCCTTGCATGCTCTGTAAAAGCTACTCCTGGTACAAGACACAACTGATCTGCAGACTATGAGCTAGATCATGAAAAATCACTTTCTTGCTTACTCAATCTACTTCCAAAGGTTTAGCAATTTGTTCCTTCATGGAAAGCTCATGTGATCTCCATAGTCATATGAAATACTGAGTCCTCTGAAAAACTCTTAGGCAGTTTTTTCAACTTAATCATCAATACTTTGGTTTTCTAGATAAAAATATTAAGTTTCCTATAAGCCAAAGATGCTAAAATCTCAAAAGCATTTTTATGAATATTAATATTCACATTCTTATTGTGATCATTTGTTATTTAATTGTTGCTATCATAAAATATCAGGGGGCGTAGATGTAAAGCCTATCAAGGAGAATGACAATAAAATCCAAATACATTAATGATCTGAGAAATTCTAATATTATATGCAGCCTTGCCTGAAAGAAAGACATTAGCTGATAATTAGCAGCTCCAAGACCCCACTTTCTACACTAGAAACACAGTTGCTATCTGCACTAATGTCTGCATGGCCTTTTCTAAAAGAGGTTCATGGAGGACAGTGTGAGTCCAGCCTCAGTGTCCCTTGGATCAGATTGGTATAGCCGTGTCTGCTTTCTAGCCAGTGTTTTAGTGGGTCTATAGTACAGGAGCACAGTGTTGCAAGCCTTCCCATGTGTCCCTTCTTAATGATCAAGGGATCTGAACAAACTAATGAAGCCCCTACTTGTGGAATCCATTTGAGGACTCTTGTTGTCTGGAAAACTCAGTTGCCAGAAAGAGTAATTGCAGAAGGAATTGACTCTTGGATTATGAAATAATTCTTTTCTTTTTGTTAAATCTCTAGTCTGTGATATCTTGTTAGGTTAACCCTGTCAAATGCACATGGGAGCAAGGAAGTGAGAAGAATGAGGGAAATCCACACAGGTACCTCCCTTAGCAGTTAGGTTTCAGTGACATTGAGGACTGCTGGGAGATCATAGGCATTATGTCATTCCTGAGGGTTGAGAAGGTTGGGTTTTCACCCATCAGGTCCCATCCGCTGTTGTCTACAAACAAGAACTAGGTCACCAGACTTTTTTATTCCCCCTCCCAAGCTGGCAGGTCCTGACACCAGAGAATCTCAGGCTACAACAGTCACCATCCTTCACAACATGGGGCCTGCCTGTGTGTACCCAAAACATGGTGCTACACTTGAAAGTGAAGGCAGTTGATTAATCCTATATGTGGATAATAACCCTGTTCTACATGCTGGGATTAGCTAAGTGGTTAAGGTGTCAGATTTGCACCATACTTCAAAGTGGAATGTGAAAGAGTGAAGTTGTTAGAAATGAAAAAATCTACAGAGGAAAGGAAGTGAAACAGTAGGGCCATCTGGATACCAGTCACAACAATGTGTGGGGGCAAAGAACCCAACTGAAATCCTCTCAGATACTTCTTCATACAGAGAAAGAATGACTTGATATACCAAGGAATACCAAAATCTCAGGAGAGCATTAGCATACCAAAATATATTCCTGGGAGAGTAGATTGCAGACAGGGAAAGCAAAGGAACTGAAGGAAAAAAAAAAAAGACACCAATTCAATTTTTTAAAGGGCAGGAAAAAGGCACTCTGAAAGAAGTGGCCTTTAGCTGATACTAAATTTTTCCTGATATTCTGATTAATTTCAGAATTCTAGAGGCATAAATAGTATAGCTTAGAGCAGGAAATTTAACTCATATCTACAGAAGGCATCCACTTGGCAGACATTTGCTAAATATCTTCCATGGTTAGGCCCTGGGCAATAATTCAAGAGTAAAATATCTTCAAGTGTACCTGGTCTTAGTTTCAGTGACATTTTCTAGCAGGAGAGACTTGTACCCAGAAGACTTTGTGGTATCATTAGCAACATCTTGATTGCCACAACTTAGGAAACTAAAAATCCAGTAGATAGAAGCCCATATGATGATGCTGTAAAAATGCAATTCAAATGATAGAATTGGTCCCCAGTGGCAGTGTGATCAAGTTGAAAAGGGTCTCAAGTGCCAAGGTTGAACCCTTCAGTAAAGTTGGGGAAAGTAGGCTCTAGTTCATTCAATACAATACTGAAGTCCACATCCTTTGCATGTTCTCTCAGTACCTATAGCAAAGACACAAAGCATTGCAAGCAAGCTGAATAGCAATTTATTGCATAGTGTATGTTGATTATAGATGCAGTGCAGCATAGAAGGATAACAAGACTCAACAGAAGTCCCTAGTTTCTCATTATTTCATTTACCACTCATATAAGTCCTGGAGTATGGCCATTCTGATACTTACTTTTTTTCTTTGTTAAACTAAGGCTTATTTCCTGTCTTTGTTAAAATTAGGTGAGTATAAACATGTAGTAAGGACACATATGCAACAGCCAGAAACATGGATCACAAGAATGACCTTCAGAACACCCACAGAAGTTGACTGTTTCAAGTTTCACTGACACAGCATCACCTTCTACTTTACAGGTTCTGAATGAAGATGCTCACTGGGGCTGTGTACCTTCCCCAAGGCTACTCAGAAAGAGTGACAACAGCAAGACTTAATATTTCAAATATCCCATGCATCAATTTTGTAAATACTCATTAAAGTGCCTAACAAAAGGAGACAGAGAGATGGCTATGTATTATAGATGTGTTGTTATGGCAGAGTACCTAAATTTGGTTCCCAGTATCCATCTCTGGCAACTCACACTGCCTGTACCTCCGGCTCCAGTAGATTGAATGACCTCATCTGAACTCCTGGGTATCTTCATTCACAAGTGTAAACACCAACACAAAGACATAAGCATAAGATATAAAATAAACCTTTTATATCCCAAAATATCTTTAAGCAATTTGAAACAAAACACTTTCAAAGACTACCAATCTTAAGAGAGAGTCAAGCTAGGTCAGATCAACATAGGCATGAGGTTTGATCTAAATAGAAAATCAGAATTTGAAGCTGAGATCTGCTTTGCTGATGTCATCTACATGCTGGTTTTTAAGCTGTATGTATATAAGAAGAAACCAATTATGATTCATGGGTGAACATAATTTGACAATATGAATCAATTACCTTTCTGGAACCGTAGAAAAATTCACGATGGTGGTCTTGTCAAGGGCTGTAAAGTACAATTCTGTGTCTTCAAAAATTTTAAATTTTTATGTCTGGAGACTGTATATTTTCTTTTTGTTGCATAATCTTGGTACAGTGGGTGGTTAAGAAGTAAAAAAGTTTCTATAAATGTCTATTAGCTGAAAGAATATCCAATAAACATCTTGAAAAGAATGTCTTCTTCCTACATAGTAGAGTAGCTGTTGCAGAAATGTAAAATCATTTTTGTTTCATTTTAATTAGTAAATGTAATTAATATATTTTAGCTAATTAATTAATGGATGTAATGGCACAAGATGTTAATAAAATTATTGGGATCTAAGTTGTCCCTGGAAGTGATTGCACATTAAGTTAGAAGAAGGGATAGCAGCGTGCTCACAGAAAGGGGTAGTTGCAGACTGCACTAGGCTATCCTAAAGCTGAATCCAGCAGTAATATTCTAAAGATGGGAATTCACTCCTTACTGTGAGTGACCCCTGTGCTGAACTTTACACTGAATAGCTGACTGCCTGTGTGGCATTTCCACACAGGGGCTAATAGACGTTTCTAATGTAACAAGGCCAAAGCCAAATAGAAATCCTTTCCTGGGACAGTGCTTCTCCCCTTAGGCAGCCCCATCTCAGGAAGTGACAGCTTCATTCATTAAGTGCTTTGGGTCAAGAACCTTGGAATCATGTAGGATTGCTTTTTTTTTTTTTTTCCGATTAATATCACTCAAGTTTGATTCATCAGAGTCTGCTGGACTCTATTTTGAAATTCCCTGGAATCCACTCGTTTCTCTCATTCTTTGTGCTGACCAAGAGGCAAGTCATAACGTCACAGGTCTCTTAATCCCTGAAGAAATAGCCTTACATCTTCCACATGATCCCAGCCTTGCTCACCCACAGTGAAAATAGTTGATTTTGACAACTTGCTGATGCCCCATATTTTCACAAGCTTTCTTCTTCCTCTATATCAGTGGACAGCATGTCACTCCTAAAACATAAACATACCAGGAATTGATGTCTAAAGACTTATTTTTTTGTTCATGCTTAAACTGGACATAGCAACACCAGGTCTGTAGAAAGAGTTCAGTAAACACATGCTCAACAGAGGAAGCATGGGTCACTTTGCTTGGTTGGGGAAAATGCCAGTGGCAGGCATTTATTTATTTATTTATTTATTTATTTATTTATCAACAAAATATTCAGCAACTACTGTGTCAAACACTGCTAATACACTAAGGCTACGAAAGTGAACACTTTATCCCTGAGAGTTCTGATGTTTTAAAAAGATAAGCATTAAATGGGCACTTAAATCAACTTAAAAACTGGTTACATCAGAAAACATTTGGTTTAACAGTGAGATGGAAACAAAAGATAATGTGCTGAGAAAGGGAGCAGGTGGGTCTCTGATGACGGATTTAAACTTTTAAACAGAGGCTAAATGACGAGTATAAGAAGCTGTACTCATCCGGCAGGAAAGAAAGGCTTGTGCAGAGATATTAAACAAGAACTGACTCACTATTATACAAAAGGCAGCAGAAGATGAATGTAATTGACCAGTGAGTAAAGGAAAATGAGATGTTCTTCAGAATTTAGATGGAGCAAATCATGGTGAATTTCTCAAAACATCACAGTGAGCTTGAAGTTTATTCTCAGCAAAATGAGAAGATATCTACTTAAGAAGTGGACTGATTGGAGGCGGCTTTTTTAGTAGTTACGATATAGAGAGAATATAGAGAGTAGACTAGGAACAGGCAAGAGATAGATCAATGTCCAAAAGTTATGAAAGAATCTAGCTAATATGAATATAAGAGGAATGGAATGTCTTACAGTTCTGATGGTCAGAAGGGAAGGCACATACCAAGGCTCCAAAGTAGAAATTTATTTTCAGGTTATGAGGAAGATAATCTTCCATGTCTCTTCTCAAACTTTAGGATACAGATGGGTGAAAATCTTTGGTTTCATTGGCTTCTAGAATGCCCATTTTTACCTTGATCTTTATATGCAATTCTATGTGTATCTGTCTCCAGCTTGCCCCCTTTTATAAGAAAACTGAACATAATGGTTGATATCCCTCAGTGATGACACTAACTTGGATTGATTACATCTATGGAAACCTGTCTGCAAATATAGTCTTAATTTGGCTGAATTTAAGACATGATTTCAATATAGCCATGTTGAAGGGAACATAATGTAATTATTAATAAATGAGGCTGTAAAAGAGTTAAAGTGAGAAGAAACCAGTGTTTGGAGGAAGACAGGACAGCATTATAGATGAATGAAGTGTCAAATAAAGAATAAGAGACATGTCCTGCCTCCAAGATAAAATACCTGATTTAAAAACCACATGACTGACTAGCCAGGGAAAGACTTGGGATCTAACATAAACAGGTGTGTTCTGACGTGTCCTGTGTCCTTAAAGTATGTAAGGAGAGATGTCACCAGGTGGCAGGCTATATGAGTCTGGACAGGAAGGAGTAGTGAGGAGGTAAGCAGTTTTGTCTATCAAGTATGAATAGTGTAAAAAGTACCTGGCTGTCTGAGATTCTTTGGTAATAGAAGACTAATGATGGAAATAATCCAGGACTATAAAACATCCACATTAAAAAATAAAATAAAATAAAAAAATAAGGAAAGCCTGAAAAGGGAGCTCAGTAAGATGAAAACCACAGAATGTTTGTGTTATAACAACAAGTAGAAATTTCCAGAAAGATGGGTAGAGATATCTGTCAGTGGCTTTGAGAGATGTGAAGAATTAATTATACAGCCAGAGAAGTTTATGGAGTCAGAGAATATAACAGACATGGGAGGCCCCAGACCAAAGGTCTTTCACTACAGTGATCGGGCAGAGGCCAAGCTGGAAAAGACTGAGAAAGTAAAAATGCAAGGCTCTTCTGAATCATTTTAAGGAAGGTAATTGATGAGGCATTTACCAGGTGGGCAAATTATAAACAAAGCTGGAATTTTTTATCTGAAGGATGATTGTGCTCTATTGAGAATGGTTCAGTGTCGTTGGAAACAATAGGTGCTATCATGCCCTAAGTCAGATTAAAAACAGCAGCAGCAAGGCTTTAATTCTGGGAAATCAGCAGCAGTCATGCAGATAGTGATAAGAGCTTGTTTTCAGCCAGCTCTCATTATGTTTGATAATGCAGACACTCCACTGTGAGCTAGTGTCCACTTGTCATTCAGTAACTCATGAAAGAAAAGATGTCTTTTAGTATTCACTTTGCAAATTACCTTACAACTTTTAAAAATGTTCGTGTTCCTAAATGTGAAATACTTTAGGTACACTTCATGTTATATATGTTCTTTAAAAAAAAAAAAATGTTACAAGTCTGGACTCTTATGGCAATAAATACTTAGTAAAAATGATGCTTATAGGAAAATAACTAAAGCCTCTGAGTATAGCATAGACTCCAACTCTCAACATTCTTACATTTGGAAACAGTGGGTTAGGACTCTTTTATGAACTGGAAAAGATCACAGCAGGAAGATAAAAACAAAAGAAGGAAGAGAGGATTGCAGGGAGGGAGGGAGGAAGGGAGGAAGGGAGGAAGGCAGGCGTTGAATGAGTCAAATGGAAGGAGCTGAATTAAATGTAGTGATCCCAGGCAAAACTCAGTCAGTTCAAACTGCTGGAGTGGCATAGCAGGAAACAGAGGGGACACCGCAAGTGAGGTGAGGCTATGAAATCTCCAAGTCCATCCTCAGTGGCATCCTTTCTCCATCAAGGCTGCTTCACCTAAAGCTGCCCAAACGGCACCAATGAGTGGGAACCAACTGTCTAAATACCAGAGCCTGTGGGGGACATTTGTCACTCAGTTTACCACAGTTATGGTCTATATTTCCTCTTATCACAATTTTTCTCGGGTTGCAACATCATAGGATCCCGTGAAGCTTTTTTGTGCATACTTCATTTTGGTTGCCCTTCCTCTGTTCCCTTGTTTCCTCATTGCCATCACTTTTCCACCTTAATGAACGTATCTGTTCTCTCTAACTTCACCTCACCTCTTCTCTACGCTCAGGACTCCCTAAACGTCCCTGCCTATTCACTAACTTCCTGACTTCCTCATGTGTTCTTAAGCACATCGAGTAAGATTCCAAGCTACTATTCACACATGAGAGAATCATGCAGTTTTTGCTTGGGGAGAATAGTTGACTTCACAAAGTATAATGTTTTCCAGTTTTGCCCATTTATTTGCAAATTTGATATTATATTATATTGTGTATATAATTTAAAACAATTTTAAATATATTTTGATCATAGTCTTCTCCCCCAATGCCTTTCAGATCCTCTCCCCTCCCAAGCACTCAACTTCAAGTTCTTTCTAAGAAAACAAATATGCAATAAAACAAAAAACAAGGAAAAATAAATAAAACTACACTCAAACACACATGCACACACACAATCTGTAAACAAATAAAATTACAGCTACAAACAAACAAAGCACCTGTGGACTACTGCTGGTTAGCCAAGTTCTCCTGGTCTTGAGGACTGTTGCAGAGTGATTGATAAACCCAGGGTCACATTATTGGAGAAAACTGATTTCCCCTCTTCCATCAGGTATAAGAAAAATTCAGTTGTCAACCTTTCCCTTAGTGGCTAGGTTTTCATTCACTTATTTATTCCTTTCTTCATTGGCTCATAGGCTCCCATGGCAATCCCCAAATAATCCAACATGTTGCCAGTACTATAGGCTGTTCTTCACAAATTGACAAATAAGACCCCGTTGCTGCACACAACACCTACACAACTCACTGAAGATAGATGTTGGCTAGTGCCTATTTAGAACCTTCACCTTTACATTTTAGTATCTTTGGTATAGGAAGGTGTTACAGGGCATTCCTTGTGGGAGTAGGTGAAAAGGTGCAGACTCTGGGAATCAGGTGAGAAAGAGACACAGACTCCAAAAACAAATGGCAGACCTACAGACTCACAGACTAACAGTCGTGTTTATTCAGCAGTGTGGAGAGTCTCATATACCCTCCTCCGAGCACCCATTCGCAGCTGAAGACTGCCCTAGCCCAAGGCTGTCTTTCTTTCTTTGGCCTCCAGCATTTCAAAGGTCATGCATTATCAATCACCAGGCATAATGGCACACCCCAAACAGGCTCAGCAGAAATAGCCAGTGCACATGCTTAGGCACATCACCCAGAACAGGGCAACCGAAGGCCATCAGGCCAGCTGGCTGTATTTCCCTACAGGAAGGTACTCTGCATGCTAGCAAAACAGAAACTTAAGCATTAAGCCAGCAACAAATGCTTTATTTACAGTGAGGTAATGCCTGCAAGATATGTTAGGGCAATGGTGACACAAAGGTTGTGTGCAGGGGATTATGGTACCTTGTAAATATTTGTCCCTCATACTAGTTTAATAAAAAGCTAATTGGCCAAAGGTGAACAGGAAGTGTGAGTGGGGCTACCAGGCTAAGAAAAGTTGAGAACATCCCACAGCAGAGACTAACTCCACAGAGACACCAGACAAATGCCAGAGAAAGCCACCACAGACACAACGAGGAGACAGCAGCATATACAGAGGAAATAAGCTGAAATGCTGCTCTAAGAAAAGGTACTGAGCTGCATGGTTGAACAAGATGGGTTAGATTAAGAGCAAGCCAAAGCAAGTTATATGCCTGGGCCCTAGGTCAATCAGTGTAAAAATAATATAAGCCCTCTGAGTGTGGTTATTTGAGGCTAAGTGGGGTTGAGATTAGGTCCAAATCTCTGAGCTAGACCAGAAAGTCTGGCTCAGAAATCTAATACAATACTTGTGGGGCCAACAAATCAATAACCAATTTGATATAAGACCCACTTCTTGAAAGAAACCCACGACCTACACAGTTTGGGTGACCAAGAACCTGAGACTATATAGCTTGGGGAACCTATGATAAACCCAAATACTCTTGGTCTAAAACAAAGGAAAAAATGAAGTGAGAAAAGACTTCTAGTGATCTGATGGTGACAACACACATCTTCAATCTCAGCGCTTGAGAGGCATAGGCAGGCAGATCTCTGTAAATTCAAAGCCAGCCTGAAATGCAGACATTGTTCCTAGTCTACATGATTATACACAGAGAAACTTTTTCTCAAAAGCCAAACAACAACACAGACTCCCAATGATGTTCTGCTATACTCATATATCAGTGCCTTGCTCAGCAATCATCAGAAAAGCAAAGCTTCTGGCGGCAACAGATGTGAACAAATACAGAGACCCTTAACTATATATTATAAAGAGAGTGAGGGACCTTAGACCACTCAGCCTTAAATGGAACTCAGAGCTCAGGGAACCTGGCAGAAGAGGAGGCAGAAAAAGCATAAGAGCCAGAGAGGATGGAGAACACCAAGAAAATAAGACCCTCTAAGTCAACATGAGCAAAGGTCACATGAAATTACAACTGAAGCAGCATGCACAGCACCTGCACAGGTCTGTACCAGGTCCTCTGAGTATATGTTATGGTTTCCAGGTTTGTTTTCTTATTACATTCCTTAGTGTGTGACCAGTGGATCCATGATTCTTGTGCCTTCTCTTGGGCTCTTTTGCTTCTGTTAGTTTGTCTTGTCTAAGTTTGATGTGATAGTTTTTATTGTCTCATGTTAGATTTGATATTTCTTAGTATCAGGGAGATATTCTATTGTGTATACGTACCACAATTTCTTTATTCATTCCCCAACTGATTGCTAGTGCTGAAAAATGCTATTCAGGCTACTGGGAAAGAAAGACATTAGTGATCTACACAGCAATGGACCTTGCTTCCTACAATGATGATATTCTAAAAAAGATGGACCCACTAGTGAAATATTGGTAAGACTCTTATGAGGGCAACTGGCCACTCTCTAGATTGAGTTTGAGGCCTTATCAATGGGATAAGATTAGTGCTTGCTGCTATAAACATGGCCAAAACCAATAACTAGGGAAGCCACCAGTGCTAGGGGAGAACTCATGATGTTATTTTGTTGCAGTTATGTTTTAAAACATCTTTATAAATATTTATGTTTACATCTATAAATTTGTGCTACTCCAAACATTTGTTAAAGAAAATTCTTATGGCACAGGGTGTGATTAAATCAGAGACTCTGAAATGCTGAGAATAAACATATGTATCCTCAAGGCCAAAGAAAAAGAACAGAAGAAAGGAGTGCAAAGTATGTAAAACACTTGGGAAGAGTCCCATGGAAGGCTGGCCTCTGGATACAACATGGCTGTGAGACACAAACTCACACCAACTGTACTAATGCAAGATGTCCAGAATACCAAAAGCACTACAAGTTCCAGAATGGGGGAGAAGACCTCCCAATGCCCTCACCCTAACTAAGGAGGTTATCAGTTATTGGCTAAGGGGGGCATGCAGAGTCACTTGACTGAGTAGAAGTGGACATTGACAGGTTATTCATGCCCAGGTGGATGGTTGTATATACTTGGACAACATTGATTGGACTTAGTGGATTACAGAACAATGAACAAAAAAGCCATGAAATTGAGAAAGAAATAGGAATGATGTTGGAATGAGAGCTAAAGGAATAGATATGACCAAGGTACATTGTAAAATATACAAAATTTTCAAAAAAAAAGTTTTCTTAAAAAGTGTAATACTATAAAAAGAGAACTCTGCCTTGGTCTCTTTCTTTCTCTGTCTCTCTCACACCGTGTGTGTGTGTGTGTGTGTGTGTGTGTGTGTGTGTGTGTGTGTGTGTGTGTGTGTAAATAACATCTATTTGTGGTTTAGCTTTACTTTCCTGCAATTACATACAGAAATGGGTATTTGGTTGACAATTTTAATAACAGTTCATTTGGGGATAATAAAATTAGTTTGTGTTTACATTCAAGACTCTGCTATGTAACCTTTACTTTAACTTGCATAGTATCTTACTGGAAGAAATAGCAGAAGTTAAATAATTTGAAGAGATTTTTCTAATAAAGTTTTAATATTTCTATTTGAAGGAGCTAATAAGGCACAATTGTCTAGCTAGTCTATTCTTTTTGTTTGTTTTCCTTGCTTCAAAATCATCTTCTAGCTTTCTAAAATAGAAACCACAGATCCCTGGAGGCATCCAATAGATTTCTAGCCTATACCTAACATCAAATGAGTTAAATAATTTTAATAACAAAAATATGCACAAGAGGTCAAAATAACTAGTTATATAAATCTCATAAATAAATTCTTTTAAGTAAATACTAATGACAAATCAACTTAGGAAGTGGTCCAAAAAGCATCTCTAGTTCAAAGAGAATGTATTCTTCTCTTCAGCTCATTCTCTGCCAGTGTTCATTCTACTCAGCCTGTTGAGTCCTGAACTCTAGACTTATTCTTTGTAAAGCAAGGCAGTTGCCAAACTCTTCCTAATAGAAATGTTTTGATAATTCAATCAGAATAAAATGAAAAATCTTTTTACACAGTGTCCCTCTGTCTTTCACACACATCTGTTCATTTGAAGGAGACTCTTAGTCTGGCTCTACTCCATCAAGGTCAAGCTTCATGTTTATTTCTGAGTGGAATTGGGGAGGGAATTAAATAAGATTAAAAGAATCTTATTTTTTTCAAAGAATTAAAAAAAAATGTTAGTTCTTTAGATGGTTCTACCTCTCAACATCTCTGTACATTATAACTTCAAGGACTATTTGAGCTTCCTTACAATATGGCAGTGTCAAAGCAATGCATACCAAAGCTCAGGAGGCCAGAAGTTAAAGTCTTGGGTACCACAGTAGGTGCTCCCTCACCTTCAATCAGAAGGCCTCACCTTCAATCAGAAGGCCTCGTGAAGATCATTTTGGCTACATTATATGGAAATATAATGAAATAATATGAAATAATACCAGTCCAGATGCTGGGTGCAGCACAGAATTACACATCTTAATGAGACTGTCAAAGAACTAACCATCACAGGTAAGTGTCTTACCATCATAGGTTTTCTTCTGTCTTGTATTTGCATCTTTGAGTTTCCGAGTATTTCACACATTGAAATTAGTAACAACTAAAGTAAGAAACTATGTTATCAGTGAAGATGGAATCTTTTTTTTTCCTTATAAACACTCTCTCACCTTGTTAAGAAAGAAAGAAACACTAGTGCAGAAAAAAAAATACTGTGTAAGTGATGTAAGTGATAAGAACATAACTTTCCTGTTGATAGTTCAGAATAGGTGTAGATGGTGATAAATGCTGTGGTTAGAGGTGGCTCTCCTCCCATCCTGTATGCACAAAGCCTATTCCTTATGGACCTGGGAGATTTAAGTTGAGTGGGTATGCTGATGCTAATCCAAAATGCACAGAGTAGTTCTTACTATGGGCAGAAGGATCAGACTTCCAAATATTGCTGTGTTCATGGGCTTATCTCTTCAGCAGCCAGAAAAGAAAACAGACAAAATTTAAAGCTGTTTTTGCAAGAAATAAAAAAAAACTTATATCAAACTGTAAATGAGACAAATTTGTAGGTCCAGAAGATCAGAGGCAAGAAAAAAAAGAAGTTTGATTCTGGCTAACGGAGGATGCTAGAAACAAGATTAGTTCTGTGATTAGATTTGTCTCAGTTCGCTCAGGCTGCAGAAAAAAAAAATTGCCACTGACTGGGCTTCTAAACAACACAAATATATTGCTTACAGTTATGGAGGCAAGGAGGACTAAGATCAATATACTGTTTGGTGAACAATCTGAGTGCCATCCTTAGAGCCCACATGGTGGGATAGAGAGAACAGACTCCCCCAGGTTGACCTCTGACCTCCACACATGAATACTCACCCACAAGATAAAAATAAGAAAAGACTCATTAGCTTACACATCCATGGCATCTTACTGCTGTGTGCTACCATGGTGGAAAGAGAAAGACACCTGTTTGAACATCCTTGGAAGGCACTGAATTGTGGCTTTTTATATTATCAGCTTAGTGATCACATTCAGCACTCATAGTTAATATTCATGTAAACTTGACTGAATTTGAGAGACATTATCTATCTTTGAGGAAGTTTCCAGAATGGTTTAATAAAGAGGACATGGATGTGTTTGGTACCACCTGATGAACTGGAGTTTCAGACTGAATAAAAGGATGAAAATGAAGAATTCTGGTGAGCACCAACATTCACTCTGCTCTGCTTCCTGACTATGGACATGTTCATTTTCCCATGCCTTTCTTCTTATAACAGATTCGATGTCCTTACACTGTGAGCTAAAATAAACTGTATCTTCCTTAAGTTGCTTCTTGCCAGGTATTTTACCATAGCAACAAGAAATGACTAATTCAGAAAGTAGTGATTGCTATAACTAGGTGAAGAGACAGCTTGTAGGCCATTGAAATTGGGTCGTAGGAGGAATTTGGAAGAGTTTTGGACCTGGAGTCTAGAGGATCTTTAGAGTACTAAAAGCAGAACTTAATGGGCCAAAGAGAAATGCTTCTAGAAATGCAGACATCAGAGGCCAGCTTATGAACTGTCCAGTGAAGAGTTGATACTGGGTGGCCAATTGACTCTTCATTACAGTCTTGAAGATATTCTGCCTGTGTTCTGTCCATATACTGACAATATGCAGAAGGCTGAATTTAAGAGTAAAGGAGTGAACCATGCCTGGCTGGGTACTGTTCTTGCTCAAGTTCTCTTACTGAGATGGCCAGTGAGAAAGACAACAGGGTAAATTAGCAATAAAATCAGCATGAGCACACTCTTGTAGAAGAGCCTGCTGCCAGAAACCAATTGTAATTGTTCAAGAGAATAGGTTTATTAAAGGGAATCTTTCTGTACTGTGATACAATGGGAATGGTATCTTGAGTGTAAGACCCTGCTTACCAAAGGCTGCAGCTTGAAAAAATGTAAAGTTCATTGAAAGAATGGACCTGAATGGAGATTGCTGCTAAAGATATCCCTTACTTGGAAATCACTGCCTACAAAAGTGATCTTCCAGTGTTAATCACAAAGGCAGAAGGAGGCTTCCAGCTGTGGTAGAAGGAAGTCAGACTACATGAACTTTTTGTTTATTTGTTTGTTTGTTTTTATTATTATGAATAAAGAAGTCACATTTTTTATTCTTGTAAATCCTTATTCAAGGTTCCTTCCCCCTTCCACCACATCAGGTCATTCTCTCTTCTCCACATCTCCCCATCCCCCACAATGGGCAGGTAGTCCCAAGGTCCCAAGGTCCCAATATTGCTTAGTTCAGCCTCCACTCCTGGCAAATCCAGTTTTCTTCCCCCAACATCAAGACTGAGTCAGGTGTTCCTCTAGGGGGAATGGGATCCAAGGTGTCAGTCCAAGGTGTTTCCACAGACTACATGATCTTATAAGTATGCAATACAGAAGAGTTAACAAGCTCATGGGGATTTCCACCAAGGTTCCATCAAGTAACTGATGCTAGACAGTTTGGGTCAGGCTGGAATTCTCTTAGAGGAGGCCATGGGCAAAGATGTAAAAGTGAAGGCTAGGTTAAAATGGAGCCCCAGGAGTTTGGTGATGCCAAGACTACAGGATATTGGCAGAGGGGAGTTCCAGATTGGAGTGCAGATGGCACAAGAGAGAGAATAGTTATTCTACAGATAGATGAATCAGAGGAATGAGATGACCTAAAGCTCTTGGAGGCAAGGCAATGCCACTAAGACTCAGATGCCAAAAAGGAGCCTCAGAGCACAAGGTTTGTCCCATAGGGTTTATGCCCTATCCTTTTGTTTCAGATTCTCTTTCTGTGACCGTGAACTCTGACAAGAGTAACTCCAGGGAGAAAGTGTGTATTTTGGCTCACAATTCAGGTCACAGCCCATCGAAGAGGGGGAGTCACAGGAGCAGAAGCTTGAGGGAGCTGAGCCCATGGAAAACACAGTCAAGAAACAGAGTGAGCAGTGGGTACACAGTATCCAAATCAGTCATGTTTACTGAGGCACTATCTACATTAGCCAAAAAATGTGAGCAGCCTGGATGTTCATCAGAAGATAAATGAATAAAAATATGAGGCCAGGGAGATGATTCAGTGGGTGAAAGGGCTTACTGACAGGCCTACTGACCTCAGTGCAGTTCTCAGAACGGGCAGGGCAGGAAAGGACCGACTCCCACAAATTGTCCTCTGATCTCCATATATGGATACTCATGTCCAAGATACAAATAAATAAATGTAAAATAAAAAATGTGTGTGAGTTTGAATGTAACTGGCCCCCATAATCTCATAGAGAGTGGCACTATTAGGAGGGGTTGCTTTGTTAGAGTGGGTGTGGTCTTGTTGGAGGAACTGTTGTAAGTATTCCTGGCACTGCACATAGTGAAGCCAACATGGCTCCTGGCAGGACGCACTTGGGCGTGGCTGCGTAAACCCTTGCAGGGCTGCTTACTGAATCACCTCCCTAGATACATACCCTTAAACATGACTACGTACACCCATGTACACCCCTTCTCTTAAGAAGAGATGCCATGTTACGGTCTCTCCTCCTCTCCTGCTTTTCTGCTCTTGTACCTGCCTGGGAACTCTCTTAAATAAGCCCTTGTGTGGCCTTGGTAGTGTGAGTATATGTATGTGTCTCTTCTCACGTGCAAAACCAACAACTGTCACTGTGGGGACGATCTTTGAGGTTTCCTATGCTCAGGATACTGCAAGATGTAGTATTCTCAGCTACTAGTCTAGCACCAAGTCTACCTGCATGTTTCAATACTCTCTACAATGATGATAATGAACTGAACTTCTAAAACTGTAAGTAAACCACCTGAATTAAATGGTTCCTTTATAAGAGTTTCCATGGTTATGGTGCCTTTTTTCAGCAATAGAAACCCTAACTGAAACAATGTGCCACGTTTTCATATTTTAAGTGATACTTTTATATTATAAAATGGAATTTTACTCAATTATAAAAAATTAATTCATGACATTTTTCAGTAAATAGATAAAAATATTGATCATTATATTAAACAAAACAAACCAGACTCATGAAGACAAACCTAACATTTTCTTTCATATGTAGAATCTAGATTTGTGTGCATGTGGGCGTTTGTGTGTGTGTGTGTGTGTGTGTCTATGTCTGTGTCTGTATAGCACATGATAATGGCCTAAAAAAGGAGAAGAAAAGAACTTAATATGTGGGATAAGTTACAGAAACAGCAATGCCACACCCATTGTGAAAACAGAGAGGTGAATCCAGCAAAACAGGAGCAGAGTCATGAGGGAGGGAGATGGTTAAGAACAGAGGATGATGGCTTATATGTATAAAAACAATGCCCACCTATTGTGTTATATACTAACTTAAACAATAATTGTAGCAAAGGTTGTGAGCTAGGCCTTGCCTAGTCTCACAAACAAATGCACAAGTGCTAGCTTTGTACAGTCCAGGACAGGAAGGCTACACCACAGGAAACAAATAGTATGATGGAGATTAGCCAGGGCTAAAAGTAGAGAGATGGGGAGATGATTCTTAAACAGTATAAAGTTTCAATTATAAAATGGACAAGTTAAAAAGATAATGATGTTCAACATGGCAATGGAAAATAGTAATGCTGTACCACACATATTAGATGAGCCTTGCAATTAACATGTTCTTAGTGCATGCACACATGCATGAATGAATGCATGTATTTGTATTGCACACACACACACACACACACTCACAAAATGACTATATAAGGTGATAAATATGGGCAGTTAGCTTAATGGTGACAATCAGCTCAGAATTCACAGCTGAAACAAAGCATTATATTGTATATTATTATAAATATAAAGTGAATTTGTCATTGCAATTTAGTAAAGCTGCAGGAAATGTTCTCTTTCAAATGCTCCAGGGAATGCAATTGAAACATCTATAGATAAACAACAATAGAAATCAAACACCTTGAAATTATTTGATTTCTTTATCTTGGAAAAGATGGAGCCATAAAGAGTTTAGTTGAAAAAGATGTGGGTAGAATATTGTTTTTTCTCTGCAAACCCATGATAAAGTTTGATTATCACTGTGGAGCCATTTATACTTAGAGCTATCAAGAGGTGAGAAGGTCATGGGACATTGACCTTCTTTGGAGATTAATGCAGTTCTTACAGAACTGGATTAGTTAAATTGAAATTAGTAATTAACGTGTTATAAATAAAGCTGACCTCTTTGCCTTGTGCACACACACACACACACACACACACAGAGAGAGAGAGAGAGAGAGAGAGAGAGAGAGAGAGAGAGAGAGAGAGAGAGAGAGAAAGAATCTCACTTTCTACTATGGGTCCCAACCCAGTAGCACCAGTGCCTCACCAAAAATCCAGCAGATGTCTGCACCTACCCCTTAGCTTTGCAACTTCCAGAAACACTAGTCAAATAGACCTTTTTTTCCCCTTTAGATTTCAGCCACTTCTAGGGTGGTGTTATTTGCACCATAATAAATACATTTCATTTAAAATTAAAGATTCTTCAAAAAGCCTAAAGGTTTCTATCTTGAGACAGCGTAAGTTATTGGCATAGAGGTGCCATGCATCTGAAACACTGATATGGAATTATCAAAGCTGGGAACACCCAAAAGCCTACCCTTAGTCATTGGGCTTGGTGGAATGTAAGAAGATGTTCCAGAAACCATTTGGAATTATCAACTAGTTCTTTCCAAGTTGACAATATTAAAAGCACAGAGAAGAAATAGTGTTTGGTTTCAGGCAAGAACTGACTTGGTGATCTTACAGAAAAATATTGAAATTAATCAGAATGCTCTTAGGCGATTTAGGTCTGCTGCATGTCTCCTCACAACGTAGATGCACCTGACCAACATCTTTAGTAAAGCAGGGCTACATAGATATTCTGTATAAAATACAAGTTAGCATTACAACATAATAAAAACAATCATATCTTATAGAGTTCAAAAAGCTGGGAACCATGGAGATACTATGAGTCTCCAGAAGAATCAAGATACCTGCTCTGAGGTCATGCCTGGGGCATACCTGGCTTTCCATGGGACACCCATTCATACAGCATAGCACAGAAGCTTTCAGGTTGGTTCAGACTTTCAGATAATACTCCCCAGACTCTTCTCTACTGTGCACCCAGGAGTAAGCATTCCATTTCATCCCTGTCCAACTTGGGTTCCTGGTATTTGAAAAGAAGACAATAGTCTGTTGCTGGCAAGAATATGAGTATTAAAGATATGTGAAATCATTGTTTTTCTCTTCTGTTTAGTAATGTCTTTCTGAAGCATTGTACTAAATAAAATTTGCAACAACAAACAGTTTGCTAACACTCCTTGTCTGTCTTCTAAGGACTGGATGCACCTTTGGGTTCCTGCAGTGTGATACATTTACCCCAGGCCTTTCTGCGTGGAACACCTCTGACAATAGAATCTAACTGGGCCTGTAACCTCTATAGCCAAGGGTGACTTTACACATGATCTGGGCCAGGGCAGTCCTTTGATGTTTCACATGAAAATATAATGATTTGAATAAATATTTTCCATCACAATATCAGCAGACTGTGAGATGTCATTTGCATACCCCTGATGATCTCATTATACAAGATTTTATCTCCCCTTTCAGACTGTCCCCGGTTAATTGGGTCCTATGGTATTAAGCTGTCTGAAAAGGCATCTTTTGCTCCTGAGTTTCATAGTTTGACTTACAAGTGAGTTGGTGCTGATAAAGTGATGTTATGAGCAGATAGCAAGCACGCAAGCTTTCTAGAGACCTTTATCTCTTTCTTCCATATCTTTTAAGTCAACTTTGAGGTTTTATCTGGTTCTGCAGGACAATACCTAAAAACACAGTAAGCCTAATGTCACCTCTTATCCTCATTAACTTAGTTCACTTCAACCTCTTCATCAAAATGCTCTTGTGCCGGTGAACATTTGGCCTCCTCACCTTTTCATTTCCATCTGTCAGCTTGACAAACAGGCACTGCCTATCTGCCTTCCCATCTTGCAGCATCAGCACAATTAGCCCCAAATGCTTCCTGTGTGCAGAAGACTCTCCACCACCTCTCATGAAAGGTACAGAATTCACAGAAAAGCTAAGGAGCCTATTTCAGCAGATGGCTAGTAGGAACTTTATCAAAGCTAGCACTAGCTGAAATGACAGGCGTGGAATCTGTGCTAAGATGCCCTTCCTGAATCTGTGCCCATAAGCACAAAGGAGCTAAGCCATGTGGAAGATGAGGCAGAAATCCAGATGGGGGAAGAAGGGGGAATATCATCCTGTGTGTCTCTCTGGCATGGCTTTGTTCAGCTAATGAAAAGTATGCCAATTTCCAACTTCTCCATTTTCTTTTGGTTTTTGAATTACAATGCAAAGTAACAAGTTTCCACATGCATGTTCATGCAAACTTTATTCAAATTGTTCCTCTAGTGGACTCTTTTCCTCCACCACCCTGCTTCACTGCAATGGTCTCTATTTATACTTTCAACCCAGTCTGTAACCTTCAACTTCCTGCTGTGTTCTGTTACCCTCTATCTACTACAAAAAGTTCTTCCCCTTTTTAAAGTTCAAAAATTGTCCTGTCAGAAACATTCTGAAATTCCTTCATTTGAGTTCTTGTCTTCTTCTCCTTTACCAGACTCATTAGCACCTACCTGCCTCTCTTCATCTGGCTTAGTTGGCAACTTATTTCTCATCCACATTCTCACCGCTTTTAGAGTATGTGCTTTTGGTGTACTCAAGCACACAACTCCTTCCTAGCATGGGCCACAAGGAGTTGCAGCTCACACAACTCTTTTCCCTTCAATCACCCAACTCTATATCTTTGATGAAAAGAGACTAGGGAAGTGACCAGCGTTATAGTGACCCCATTGTTTGCTGATTCATGAGAAAAAGCTGAGCAAGGATGACCATGTGGGGAAGAGAAACAGCTTGAACCTTGAAACCACTCTGCCATGTCAGGTTCTCAGTTCTATATGTGGTAGACACCATTCCTCACAGGTCATGCCTTGTAAAATAAGTCATGTTGAAAAATACCTGAATATTGAAGCATAAAATGAACAAATGGTTTTTTTGCTGAATTTATTGTTTCAACTTTAAGTCTTACAAAAAAATAAAGGATATGTTCTACTTAAGACACCAATTCAAAACAGTAGTATAGATCAATAAACACCTATGAATGCAAATCTCCCAATGTAACATCTGACTTAAAAAGGAAACAACTATAATCTTGGGTAAGGTACTTTCCATATAACACCAGCCATAGGCACCAAGACACCTGCCTCATATCTGATGTTAATCTTGACAGTCAACTTGGCTGAATCTACTATCAACATTGCACACAATAAGGATACACTTGTGTGCCATCCAGTCCCTCTTGATCAGATTATGTAAAGTAAGATGACCCGCTCTAAATCTGTGAGACACCTTCTGGTGACAAATTGATCAGAAGAGGCTCCAGAGAAAAGCTTTAGGCTTTTCCTACTTGTCTTTGTGTCTCCTAGAAAGTTCATTTACTCTGTTACAGCTTCTGCTGCTATCCCTGCCATCACTGTCATATTCTTTTTTTAAAAAAAAAAATTATTATTTGGTGATTTTACATCATGCAACCCATCAAACTCAGTTATCAGTCCTCTCAATTTTATATCCACTCTTATGATCTCCCCATATATAAAAAAGCCCATTCATGCTGCTCATTTACTTACTAGAGCATAATTAAACTCCCTGTGACCAGCCCCTTAAAGAAAACAAGACCTTCCTCACCCACATCGCTGTCAGAGGCCATTAATGCAGAAGTAAAGCACTGTGTCATTTAGCTATGTTTTAGCCTTGAGTCTTGTATACAATATACAATAACATCCTTTTTTTAAGTCCAGTAATGAGTGAGTGAGTACATCCCCAGCTTTTCTTTCTGGGTTTGTGATGCCTCACTCAGGAGAATATTCTCCAAATCCTTCCATTTGCCTAAGAATTTTAAGATATCATTTTTTCTTACTGCCATGTAGTACTCCATTGTGTAGATGTACCACAGTTTGTTAATCCATTTTTCAGTTGAGGGTTGTTTCCAGGCTCTTGCTATTACAAATAACACTGCTATGAACATAGTTGAGCTAATGCTTTCGGAGTGTGAATGTGTGTCTTTAGGGTATATGCTTAAAAGTAGCACGGCTGGATCCTTGGGGAGATTGATTCCCAATTTTCTGAGAAATTGCCATACTGCATTCCAGAGTGGCTGTACAAGTTTACACTCCCACAAGAATGGAGGAGTTTTCCCCTTGCTCAGCATCCTCTCCAGCATAGGCTGTCATTTGTGTTTTAATTTTAGCCATTCGGACAGGTGTAAGGTGGTATCTCAAAGTTGTTTTGATTTGCATTTCTCTGGTTTCTATTCAGACCATATAAATCTTTTGCCTTTCACTGTCATATTCTTTTGCTGATATCAAAATCCAGTTTCTTCAAGCTTCCAACAGGAACTGAAGACAAGTGGCTCTTCAGGAATCCTGCAGACCTCCAATACCATGTTAGAATTGCTGAGGCAACAAGCCATCTATAATGAACAATTACCAGGTTTTAAACCTCTCAAGCATGAAGTCAAGTGTTGCTGGGTTACCCAGGCCATAAGCTGCTTTAGCCAACCTAAAAAATTCCCTTTTAACACATACTTATTATTGGGCTGTTCTTCTAGAGAATGCCAGCTAATATATCATACCATTGAGAAGATCATTGTGGCTTGTGGATTTTTCTTCACTTAAGTGTTTGACTCCTGAATTTCCACATGTTCCAGAACATTGAAGTCAATATTTGGAATTTATACTTACCACTGACAATACTTTTAACATTATGTGTATGCAGGAAGTGGACAATTTAGCTCATTTCCCAATGAAAAACAAAAGTAAGGGAAACATGGTGAGTTTGAATCTTGTTCCACACTTTCTGGTAGATTTGCAGTAATAAGTACTCCTAACATAGTGGTGGGTATACCTCATTCCATTTATTAGATAAGGTCTCTATTCTCCAACCAGCAATTAAGCAAGAATATCACAACAAATAAGCTCTTTAAAAGGACAAAACTACCTCCATTTGAATAACTCTTCTTTTGTAAAGTAAGCATTTGCTAATCAGCTCTAGAGAAAAAAAAAACATGAGAATGAAACTCTTTTCTGAAGTATGTTTGCTGAAAGAGAACACAAGAGTCCAACTGCCAGATGAATTGGAGGTCCTTTGCAACACTGGCTCCAGAGAGCTCTTGTGCATTTCTGAAGCCATTTCTCCCCCAGATTTTTCTTTTTTGCCAACCTTGAGAATCAATAAAAGCCAGCTACTGGCTTTACAATCATTTTCCAGTCTTTGATGAAAGTACAGTAAATATGTTCATTGTAAACAAAGTCTTTCTGTGTGTCCATTCATTCGGCACATACTTTTCAGCTTCTGTATTTTCTAGTCCCATTCATGGCTGGGCACTTAAGAGTTTACAAAAAACTAAAAAAAAAAAGTAAAATTTTGTATTTTGGTTCATAATAAAGTTCATAGTGAGTCTGGGGTACATGATGAGAGGATGCATATTTAAAATGAAGGTAATGAGTTGCCATCTTAATATGCTACAGAGGTCAAGATCATAGTGCAACTGGAGGCTTGGCTAATTGTCTAACCTGGGACTTCTTCTACAAGATGAGCTGACAGAGAAATAATTGTGATAGACAACTCATTGAGGTAGGAGTATTACCATTTGGGCTGGCAGAACCTGTGACTGCCCCTGAGGAATAGAGGACTGATTCCTATTTATTCATCCATACATATGTGCAGCAAACACTTTGAACGCCAAAGACTTTCCTTAATCACATCTGTCCCAGGTTTCCAGATCCATATACTGGTAGCACAAACAGGGAATCAAAATTACCCTCTAGCAGAGAAGCATAACAATCCAGGGTAGGAAGCAATGAATACAGGGGTTTTCCAGTACTGGGAATGTCATCCAAGGCTAAGTATAATGCAAGAGTCTCTCAAAGATTAGAAATTTGTAGTAAGTGTATGCAGTGCTGGCCCTGGATACAGTGATATACAGTAATATGTCTTACATCAGCTTCCACTTGCTACAAATCCAGTTCTGATGATTGACACCTTGCTTTACAGAATGGCTGTGAAGGTGTTCAAAGCTGACTCTGCAATTATCCTATTCATAATCTCACAGCAGGAGTATGAGGACAGTGCCCTAAAACAGAGGATGAATATGTCCTGATGTGGATGGCTTGCCTTACATGTCAAGAAACCCCAAGGACCTGCAAGAAATAGATCTGTGTTACAGGAAGAAGATGAGTCTATTAAATTCATTTATGTTCATTTGTTTACAGTGTGTGTGTGTGTGTGTGTGTGTGTGTGTGTGTGTGTGTGTGTGTGTGTATGCATGCCAAAGCATATGTATGGAGATCAGAGGAAAATTTGTGAGAGTCTTTTCTCTCTTCACTATGTGAGTCTTGGCAATCAAACTTAGCCCATTCAGCCACTGACAACACTTCCATTTATTAGATGCCATTGTTAGCTTTTGCACATCCCCTGGAGTACTTTTCAGGCATTAAATCTTGTAATACCATGCCATCACCTGTCCACCAACCCACGCTTATAGCCATTCCTCTTATCATGAGCTATGGACAAGAATTACAGTAGCAATCTTAGCCCATTTCTCAGTAAGCACTAAGTTTAGCTACATGTCAGGGATCCATGCTGATCATCTCTGCAAGCCAAGCTCCATAATCTCCTACAACCCCAAAACCTTTCCTGGAGGCTTTGCTTCAGTGTGCATGCTCTTTGTCTCCTCAGTGAGCTTTACTACTGTGCCTTGTTGGAGACTGACCCAGGACTATTTAGAATTTCCTGCTTCTTGGATGAAGCGTCCTTGGTAAATTACTAGCTTTGCAAGAACAGGCTTCTTGGAGTCCTTCAAGATTAGGCGTCCTTAGTTAGTTACAGAAGTGAGCTTCATGGAATCTCCCATGATAAGGTGTTCTTTGCTAAACTGAAGGCCTTACAAAAAATGGGATATCCTTGGCCCATCATACAATGTACGTTTAGATAGGGCTTCAAACAGTAATCAGTCAGCTGCTGAATCTTGAGACCAAAGAGATCCTGCCCACCCGGACTTCCTCTGATAATTTTTCACTCTCCTCTTTGGTTAACTCCCCTCTCTCTGCTTCCCCTCTCTGCCTGGAGCCTTACACTCCCCTCTCTCCACCTCCCCTCCCCTTCCAAAGGCATTGCTTAAAAAGCCTCAGCATTCACTCAATAAACGAAGCCTTGACGTGACTCAGACTGACTCTTGTCGTTCTTATGCGCTTGGCTTCCATCTCTCTCTCCCACCATTTGCTTCACAGGTGGCCCCCCCTCGAAACCCTCGAATAACTAGACCTGCTAGACACAGACAGTGCCTGTCTCTGAAGAACTGCAAGGAAAGAGGAGCGGTGGGTGTGCAGCTAAATCAGATGATAAAATTAGGTACTACAAAAAGTTCACTCGAAACTAACTAGTTAGTGTACATCATACTAATCTGCTCAGTTTTTATAGTAGCATAACAAGGTGTTGTTGGTGGTTTTTACTCTTTACTTTTTGGAGGGCCCACCACACAGCTCCTAAATAAACCACACACAGAGGCTTACGATTACTTTTGAATGTCCAGCCTTAGCTTGGCTTGTTTCTAGCCATCTTTTATTAGCTTAAATTATCCCATCTACCTTTTCCCTTGGCTTTTATTTTTCTTTATTTTATATACCTTTCTTTACTTCTTACTTCATGGCTTGCTGGGTAGCTGGCTGGCTGGCCCCTGATGTCCTCTCTTTCTCCTCCTTCTTCTCCTGTTCCCTGTTCTCCTTCTCCTTCTTTCCTTTTCTTACTCCTGCATCTCCTTTCCTAGATTTCTCCTCCTGTCTATTCTCTCTGCCTGCTAGCCCTGCCTATTCTTTCTCCTGCCTTGCTATTGACCTTCAGCTGTTTATTAGACCAGTCAGGTGTTTTAGGCAGGCAAAGTAACACAGCTACACAGAGTTTAGCAAATGTAGCATAAAAGATTTCAACACATCTTAGCATCATTAAACACATATTCCACAGTATAAGCAACAACAACAACAAGGTATGGGTTATTGCCATCCTTATTTCAGACATAAAGTTTCTGAAACAGAAAAGAGAAATAATATGCAAAGCAAAAGAGAATGAAGGTCCTATAGGTTCCAATTGAGCTATGTGACTTTAGGGATTGCATGGCTTATATTTTCTTCATGTTGACCAGAATTTGGATAGCTGGTAGTGGTGCTCACAATGGACCCTGGGTTCAAGTTTGGTCCAGATGCATTATGCACTTGGTAGAGGTTTGAGCTGACCTCTCCAGGTAGGAAGAATCAATTATTCATGCAGTTGAAGAAATAGGGCTCTGAGAGTTGAGGTGATTCAAGGATTTGTGTAAACAAAAAAAGTAGAATCTCCCAGAGGAGCTATGGTTGGCTTCACAGTCACAGCAAATGGAGTCAGTCTCTGTGAGGGCCTCAGGTAACCTGACAAGCAAGTGTACAGATGTATGCTTATTACCAGAGTTACTTAGGATGATTACTGACTGAATTGTAAGATGATGAAACTCCCCTTCTTGTCTATGGGTACATTTCCAGAGAGGATTGTTGTTTGAAAAAATGATAGAATGAAGAAGGCACCTTTTATTGAGTGAAGATCCAGGTGAGAAGTCAGGAGGCAGCATGCATGAGGGACAGTATGGCAACCACATCATCTGCTGACACCAGACTCCAGCTTCACCATGTGAAAATACTAAAGCCTCTCAACCTCTCATAGTAACCAAGCCCTATTGTATAAGCCAAGATGATAATCCCCTTTCCTAACATATGCATCACTCTGTAGGTTCTCTTTAGAGAACCTAAAGATATACTCAACCCAACTCATACCCTCAGTTTTCCTCTTGGCTCTGAACTAGCTACCTAGCATTGTCCTCACACCTGCTGCTAGTTCTTACTGAATCCCTCCCAGCTTTCTCTCAATGCCTGGCCCCAGTCTCTTTGCTGATCTTACCTTCTCTTAAAGCCTGGAAACAGTACTTAAGCACCACCATGGCTGCAGGGCCCCCTAAGGGTTCTATAAGACCCCCTGGGCATCTTTGTCCAGTAAGAATAGAGAGTTGTAAGTCAGGATATTTATTCCATATATGCTTGAGGATAGATGCATGACACATTCCTTGAAGGTTGCCCAGGAGGGGACGGGAAATTGAGAATGCCTTAGGAAGGAACAGCCTGTACCCAGAAGCAAGGACAAAAGAGAGGAAAGCTAATTATGCATTTATTCTGGGCCAGGATTTTACAGAGACCAGGCTGGTGATTTTTAGATACACTTATGTAGATTAGGGAATGAGGTTGTAGGGCTGATAATGCCTGAGGCTCCTTGCCCAATATGTGGATTGACATAGATCAAGTTCCCTACAAGTTACTTCCAATCTCTGTAATGCAAGATGTGAAATGGTGGACTGTGCCAATATGGCAAGAGCTCAATTGTCACAGGTATTTAATAGATTCTAATTAATACCCAGAACTGCTTTTAACAGGGGGTGAGCAGGTGACATGCTGATGCCTAAAAGGAAGTTTTACAGATCAATGACATCCTCTTAGAAAACACAGTCTGATCTATTTTCCATGAAAGCAGAGTCCTACTTCAGATAAATCTGAAGGGTGAGGCTCTAAATAAAAGCTACTAAAGAGAGCCCAAGGTAAGGAGCAGAGGATTCTAGCCTTACTCTTCCTTTCACATCTCAGCACACTCAGGGTGGAAATCAGAATCCTTTTCTCAGGGTGGAAGTCAGAATCCTTTTCTCTAGATATTTATACAAGTTCCAGTCTATCTACTGAAATGTTCATGCCCCACTTCCAGAATTCACTGGATTATCTTCAAAAGAATTTTCTATTTGGCATGAGAGACAGGTGCTTCTCTCTGAGAGGAGGCATCATTGGTAAGAACAGTGTTTACACCAATACCCTACATCTTGTGCTTTGAGACTCCTTGTTCTTACAGGATAGGCAGGACACTCTCGTGAAAAGATCCTTCTCTCTATTTCATAAAAACTAAGAATGCTAGAAATTCCCAGAATCATATCAGAATCCACATAATTGGCTCTCCGGTTGATCTTTTGAAAACTAAATTGTGTCAGTCAGTCAGGTATTACTATATCCATTCCATGAGAGGCAACTAAAGTCCAGAAAATTCAGGAAATAACAAGAACTTAACTATGCACAGGAATCATTGTGATTAAGTCAATTCTCAGGTTTTATATTTTTCTCATTGGAGATGGTGCCTGGTTAAAACCAGAGCAGAGCAAGACATACCCACCTCTAAACACCAAGGTCAGAGACAGCTGAGTAGTATACAGAAGGCTAAAAGCTTGCTTGTCTTTTTGAAAAGACATCATTCCAAGGCCTGTGATAGATCTGTATTCTCTGAGCTCTCTGTTACAGCAAGATCTTTCTCACATACGCAAACATATCTCCCTTCTGAACACACAGTTCAGGAAGTTTTTGATCTGTGCAGCTTACCCAGTAGAATTTACAAATTAGTGAAGGTCCCATAACCTCACTCTTATGGGAAAAAATACTTTCCTTTGTAGGTTTTTTAGATTCCACTTGTATCATTTTTTAACTATTTCATTTTAATTTTTGATTCACATACTGTCTATATTAGCAGTGTAATGCTTCAACACATACATAGCAGGTTTGATAACTGACTTTTTTTTGTTTGCCTTTTGTGTCATTTACTCTCACAGGTTCCCTTTTTGTTGTCATACAGAAGAAGAGAGTAGAGTTTGGAGGAATAGTAACCTTGTTGTGTAGCAGTCATAGGAACTGTCATTTCTAATTGCCTGCCCCAAAAGCCAGTGTTATCTCCAGCCCACATCAGCAGCCATCAGATGTACTTAAAGGCTTGTTCCTAATCATATCTTAGTTTATCCATTGTTTGTGGCTCTCTCTCAATCTTAAAAGCTCATCTAGAAATTACATGGAAAAAATGGGCCATTTCCCTATGAACGTCTGATCTATTATTCTAGAAGTCACAAACAACTCCTTTATATCTGAGGACTTTTAGTGTACGATAAACCCGCAGAACCATAAATGATACAGATACACAGTACAATGGAAATGGAAACAGCCACTGAGTCACTATCACTACAGAACTGGCAATGGCCTAGTGACTGCCACCATCATAGATGACTCATGACTTAGTGAAGAAGAGTTAAACAAGCAGGGGTCAGAACTTCATGCAGACTGAAAGAAAATACAAAGGCTTTAGAGATAAGCTGGAGAAGACGTCGGGAATCATGCCAAAAAAACCTGGCATATGAAAGATGATAATAATCTTAACAATAATTGACCAAGGGAAGTAACTGACGTGGAAAATTCTAGAACGTCACTACTGAGTGATAACAGCAATGACTGAGAACATTCCAGAAATGAGTCAGTTGTGGGTTATGGCTCAAGCTGTGCTGCCTGTGGTTCTGGCAACCTCCAGGAGCCATCAGCGGAAGTTATAAAGTAGGGCGAGGTATGGTGAGGTGAGGCTTTGTTTCAGGAATGTAATCTTATAAAATAAAGAATGGAACTGGGTTTCATAGACTCTGATTCCACACAGATGACTGAACTGGCTTTGGTGGGGCATGCAGCAGGGTCATATGAGAGTTTAGCACAGAAACAGAAATGGGTGCCATAGAATGAAGACCAATAACCAGGCTCCTTCAATCTCAAGCCCTAAACACAATGCCCTGTAGGTGATGCCAATTGTGCTCTCTATCTTGTCTTGCAATTCTCAGAACTGACTTCTGATAAAGGTACATCATCCCTCAAATACAGATGAGCCTAATTCCAAGGCTGAGCATACCCAAATAACTTTTTCAAGGTTACACAGGTGGAGAAGATAAAAGATAAATTCCCATCTGTCTGGCTCCAAATGCTGTTACTCTCCCTGGTGGAGAAATGTCATTAATTAATGGCATGTTCCTGTATTGCCTTCCAAGCAAGCTGCCACCATTCTTAGTTCCATGTCCAAAGGAGGTTCTTCAACCTGGTGGTTGAAAATGCTGGCCCCGGGCTTTCTGCAAACAAATGAATCCACTAAAATATGGGTCCTTCTCCACTTTGCTGAATTTAACTCCCCTGCAGATTCTATCTCTCTTCCATGGAACTCAGCCTCCTATGTCTGCCCCTGAAAATGACATACAAGCCCTGGGTCATCACCAAAGTCCAGAGAAAACTTGAAGCTGGACTGAAATCATGGGACCAGACAAAAGTTGCCATTTGCAAATTCCACCTGCAGGTGTCTTTGAACAGCAGCTAGTGCCAGGGCACAGGCCAGAATCCAAGATATAAACATGAATGAGCCTAATCCAAAGACCTTACAGTCTAGGAGAAATGCCCACATAAACTCTCATCAACCAAATCTATAGCCAAATGTTTTACGGAGAACCTCAGGAAGACAGAGATGTTTGAGCCATTGAGATAAGCGTAGACACAGGAGAGGATACCTGAGCCCAGACTTGAAAGGGGGACATCATCAGAGGGTAAAGAGAGATGAGATGCAGGGGTGGGGGGTGGCTGGGGTAGTGAGAGCAGAGTCAGGGAACCTCACTGCTACACTGAACATCCAGGAGACGAGAGGGATGAGGTGGATGGCTTGAGTGAAACCAGAGTGGGCAGATGTATGCAGGAGAACTTGAGCTTGGCCTTGTTTGGTATAGGAGGGTGAGGAAAGCAATTTGTGGAAGGCATGCAGATAAAGTTCCCAGTTAGATCTATAAAGTGATCACTTGGTAATTTTCCTAGGCTGATTTTATCTTATTTAATTAAGCAACAAATCAGCCCACTTATGTATTTGCTCCTATAGTACAAAATTTCTGGCCTGGCTTAGCCCTCAGTAAAAATGAATCTCTCCTGCCCACGGCCTGGCCTATCCCAAGGTCCAAACCTGCAGCCCTGCTTGGTCCTAAATAATGACTCAGATGCCTATATTAATTACATGTTGTTCATCCTATGGCTCAGGCTTATTGCTATCTAGCTCTTGCATCTTAATCCATCTCTATTAATCTGTTTTGCCATGTGGCTCCTGGCTTACCTGTTCTCTATTACATATTGTTTCTTGGGAGACTGGATCACTTTTTTCCTGACCCCACCTTCTTTGCCCTGTATCTATGTTTAAATTTCCACCTGCTTCTAAGCTGCTCTGCCATAGGCTAAAACAATTCCTTTACTATTCAATGGTATTCACAACATACACAAAGACATCCCACATCACAGCACTGCATGTATCTCACTTTCTGCTCACCCTTTCTTTCTTAACATACTTATCAGAGAGCCTGGTTGATAACAAGAAGCTAAGTAGAGGCTGGGAGCTTTGCAAGGTGGGCTAGCTCTCACTAAGCATGGATTAAGGTTTTAAGAATGCCATTTTGAGGCTAGAGAAATGGCTCAGTGTCTAGGGCACTTGTTTCATGTCTAAGGCAAAGCAAATCAGCGTATGTGAAGCTATGCGGGGTACCACAACCCATCTAATGATTACAGCAGCATGCACTGATGGGTTCATGTGCCAGACCCTAACAAGTACAATAAAACAGCAGTGAGCACAGCAAGGAGCCAGGGCAAGAGGCAGAGTGCTGATGAGTGGTAGAGGACCACTATTATGAAAGGTAGATGTAATGCTGAAAGAGAGGCAATGGGCTGGGTAAATATGAAGGCAGCAGGTAAGCCAGAGTTGAAGAATGAATATTAGTTCTATGCAAGGTCAGCAATTGGCAATTTGGACTTGCCTTGTTTGGTTACATTTCTAGCTTCTGTCAGCCCATCTGTCATTTCTTTTACACCATCGATTATTTTTAATATCTAAAGATGTCTAAAATCTAACAAACTTTTAAACACATCTGTGCTATAGTACCAATGTGATTTCCCACCTAAATGTTACTTTCTGGAAGCTTTATCTCCTGTGTAGGGACTGCTGGGATGGAGATGATTCATCCTGGGTCTCCATCCATGAAATAGTGATTTAAACATCAAGTGACTGAGTTTGTTCTCAAGGCAGTTACTTTTTATAAATCAAGCCCCTCTATCAACTGCTTAGTTGTTTCCTGTAGTCAAGACTTCCTTTCTATTTCTTTGCCATGCCCAGATAAGCCAGGGAGCTATTGCATTGAGAAAGCAACCTGTTGTTTGAACTATCTAGTAACCAGCATCATGATTAAGATTCTATTTTTTATATTTCACACAGCATCCAATAATCTGTTTTATCACCACAAAACATGCTTAATTCTTCATGTCAGAGTGTTAGAATGGACTATGGATAAGTGGTAACAGAACACACCGGTTCAGTGTCCACCACAGCTATCACGCTGAGTCTCCTCAAACATGAACAATGTGAGGAGAGGCTGCCATGGTTATGTTTAGCTGACAGAGGTCATCAGCTCACCAAAGACTCAGTTGAAAGATTGAAAAAAGCATCCATGATGCTATTTGATTCCAGCTTTAGATAGATCTGAAGCTTTATCTAGCCCACTGGGGTCTTCAATTGAACCAAGGCAATACATTCCCTTCTCACTGAGAGCAGTAAATGTCCCACCTTGTGCTGTTTATAATTTTGAAGGCTTATTGCTCTATATAACAGAATAGTATCTGGTGAACAGGAATGGCTATAGTTTTTGTACTGATGAAGTTAGATGTCCTCACTGAGGAATATACAGGCTCTAAATGTACAATTCCAATTACAATGCAACCTCTCATGTTCTCAATGTCACTACCTAGTTTGTGAGCTTTTGGCAATGCCTAATATTTGTTGCTCTGGTTTAAAATACAATTTACTTTTTGTATGTTTTGTGCTTTCTCTTGAGAAATATCTTCAGAATTAGAAAAGTAATACATAAGCCTCAACTCCCCTATGAAAAAACTTACCTCTTAGTGTATTTCAATTAGACTAAAGAATACATATTATTTCCCCATCTAATCTGCTGACATCTATTGTTCACGCTAACAATGCATCATGAAAGTAACTTTGGTCCAGACATTGTGGCTAATGGGATGAGATCTTGAGCCCATTACATCATTTCTCTAAGCCTCAGTTTCCCTGTGAATCCAGCAGTAGCATTTTCAGAATATTCATCATTCCTCAAGCCAAATGCTCTGCCTGTGTGTCTCACATAGCCCAAAACACAGACTGAACTGGACTGGGGTGGGGACAAGTACCTCATATCTAATCAGTCCTTATATTCTTCTAGTGAGTGCAAAAGACTACGGTTCAGAGAGGAAGTTCTCAGAAATTAACTTGAAAAAACAAAAAAGATTAAAATGCAATTGAAAAGTAGTCTTTCTGGAGAAAGAAATGAAAAAAAAGACTAAAAATGATTTGGTGTGATGTTGTGTGGAGCTTTCAATGGCTAACTCTGGTGAAATCCTGAAATAGTAAAGTTGATGTTTTTTTATTCAGTTTTAGATCAAGCTCCCAATAATGACCCAATATTAAAGCTCAAGATCCCAAAAGTGAACAATTGTAAGCTGGATTTTATCTGAAAGATTAATCATCTTTATATTAAACAATTTACAGTTAAACATGGGTTGACCATTTTTCAATTTCCAATCATCAAATCAGAACTTTTGCAGAATCTCAACCTTAATACCAATATAACGTCATACTGATTGTAAGAAGTCAATGTGTTTTGTAGTATTTGTTTCTTAAAAATTTTTGCAAATGTAATCTTTATTTTAATACTTTAACATATGTCTATTACTTCATGTGGAAGGTAAAATTAGTTAAAATGCATAGAAGATACAGTTACCATTATAAACAAAACTGAGCAAATTATGCTATGCTGAGAACTGAACAAAAATGTTGCAAAGATTATAAATTTTAGTAAAGTGATTGATAAGTTTACATATGCACTGCATGGGCTAGTTAGGATGTGCTTGTTAGGATGAGCACTGTTATATAATCTAGTCTGATTTCAGCTTTTGTTTTCCTGATTAAATTTGTGTATGTATTTATAGACTTAAGAAGAAAGCAGAGCTATTGCTAACCTTACATAATTCAAATGTGCTCTTTTAATGTCTGTGCCAAATGTCAATCCATATCTCTATTTGATCATTCACTAAGTTCTAATTAATCTGTATGTTTTACTTAATTGCTTTGTAACACAGAAATAATGACTTTCACAACCCTGTACCATAGGAACTTCAGGTGATTCCCCAGAGGCTCTGCTTTCCAACCATTCTCTTGTTCCCATATGCAAACCAAGGAAGTGCAGAGCCCTTAACTCCAGTTCAGTTCTCACTGTGACGTCACTGGTTTTATGTCTGCCCATTCTTCAGCTCAAGAAACACTTCCTATCTCAAAGGCTAAAAGATCTTCTATGATGTCTTTTAAAACTTTTATTGTTCTGTCATTTGTATGACAGTCTTTAATGCCTGTAGAATTGATTTTTATGGACAGAGTTTTGTAGAGGTTTCATTTCTTTTCTGCCCTAGTTGATAACCCAGAGTTCTGGGACCATTTTTAAAATTTAAAGCACCAATTTCACCACAATCATCATTCCTGTGTTATTTGTGAGCCCTTCAGACTGACCACTGTCAATCTGTCCCTAGCTAACACAGTTAGCCATCATTCTAACTTCATGATATTTCATAGTCTTCATAAAGGTCAGGCCACCTGCTCCACCTCTTCATCTTGTCTATTATTGACCTCAGCACTTCCAATTATCTTTCTGGTTTCAGCTTATCAAGATCTATGGAATGTTCTGTTGGCATTCTCATTGGAATTGCATCAGACCTACAGCTCAATTTGGGAATATATTTGATACATTTACAGTCCGGATTCCTCCTATCCATCCTGCAAAGTCTTTGTTATCTTTCAAAGGATTTCTTAACTTTCAGCATTTTAGACCTGCATAAAGTATGTAAGCAGACTGTGTCAGTAGACTTTTGAAGCAGGTACCTTTACTTGCTCAACAATCTGGGCAATTCCTTGTTATGTAATTTTCTGTATACTTTCCTTGTGGGTAATATTTAAAAAATAAAAGTTTAAACAAAACTTAAATTAAAAAAAATCAATATAAGTCAATGAATTGATGAAAAGACACTTTCAAGTGTCTAACCATGAAAAGCAGAACAGGAGTTGCAAGAACACCACCAACACATTGCCTATTCAAGGCCTACTAGCTTAGGGTAGAAAGACATGAGCAGCCAGTGGGCTTTTGAAATGAAGCAGGGGGCAAGCCTATACACAGCAGGGAACAGGTATCAAGTTTTTGGATTTTCTAGTGGTTGGCAGGTCTGTATTATCTTCTAACTTCTTCCACCATCTCACATGCACATGCATAGAATACCACCATGCTGAGTAAAGGGCATTATTTTGAAGATAATGAGAAGTTGGCACTAGCTCTTGGCTACATTCCTGAGGCCCAGTGGCCAGATCAGAAGCATCTGTTATACAAGTTTATGATGCATCTGGACACACAAATGATTCATTCCAGCAAAGAACAAGACGGGAATTTTAGAGTCACATGAGTTGTTAGAGAGAGAAAGTAGCATGGAGACTGCTACTTGGTCCTAAATACCTCTCCAGTACATTTTCCCACCACCCCATGAGGCTTTCCAAAACCACTGGGATCTTGCAAATTCAACCTTCAGTGAGCTGCATCTCTGACCTGCTGTTGGGTTTTAATTGTTCAACTTAATTATTACCATTTACTTGTAATAATTGTTACTATGTATGTCTCTTTCCTAAAGAACAATCTATAAATTCAGCTTCATATCTTTTGCATCTTGTATGTACCTCTATTGTCAAACCTATTTCTGTTTATATGATCAGTGATGCTCTTTGCTCCAGGCTCTGAGACCCACTGATCACTTCCTATAGTACTTTATCTGAAATTGTTTGTCCCAATGCTTACTGAGTTTTGATATATATTAGGAAATGTGACAGGCCCCATTGATAATTATCACTGAAGATATACCAAGAATTTTCTTACTAGATGGGAGTTATAAGTGGCTTGCTCCCATCTTATCTACTAGTTACCAGGTAACCCCCAGAACTTCTGTAACCAAGGCTACCATCTCTTGCCACCCTTATAAGCAAAATTATCTTATATAGCTTGATCTATGTGCAATCTGGCCATCACTCTCCATATCTGGGGAAAAGTGAGTTGCCAAACATTTTCCAGCCCTGTATTTTGGGAGTAGCAAGCCTCTACCAGTCAATATGATGATTGACAGTCTCCAAGAATAACTAAAGAATGGGCTGTACCATTCCAGGGGCAAAACTGGCTCCAAGTTAGAATTGTGATAGAGAAGAAGAAAATAGGTCAATAGAGACTACTAGCAAACTCACATGCCCCCTAACTCCTTTCTTCCCACTTCTTCATTTCACTCTCAAAATGTTTCCAAATGACTAGACTATGATCCTTCTCCTGTTGGTTTTAAATGTTTATGCCTACGTGTGTTTGTGAGTTTATGTGTAGACTCATGCCTCTGCAAGCAGGCCTGTGGGGCGTGTGTGTGTGTGTGTGTGTGTGTGTGTGTGTGTGTGTGTATGTGTGTGGATACACACTTGAATACACACAAATGTCTATTTATATTGTTGTCTATGTTTGCGTTCCCTTTGGTAAGTCACACAGGGGCAAAACTTATTTCAAATAAAAGTAAATTAATTTTTTTCCAACTCTCTGAGAAGCACTGGTGTTCAATGCTGTAGTGGCCCAGGCTACTGAGATATTGGATATGCAGCCAGAGTTTAAAAGGATAGCTGAATACCTCTGGCAGATGTTTTCTCCAAGGCATGACATATTTCCAACTGGAATCATTTCTAAAAGCCCAAGGCATGATATGAAGGCACGAATATTGTACTGAGGGTTAAGTACTAACCGCCACTGGTAATAAGGTTCAGAGGGTTTTGTTTATTTTAGTATTTCTTCTCTTGTTCCAACTTAAGAACTAAGCATATTGCATAATGTCCCTAGACTCATCTAAAGCTCATTCCTGACTCTATGAAATGGAAATCTCTTCTCATTGTTCCTGGTTTAAAAAAAAGAAAGAAATGTGAGAGAAAAGGACTTGACCTTTGAGAGCCTCCTCAGGCTTGAGCAGCTTTCCAATGACAAAGAGAGCATAATAACAACAACCTTACTGCGGAGTCCTTTCTAAGCCTCAAGCACAGTGACAGTCTCTCTTTATGAGATTGTCCACCTGACCAGCTTCCTTCTTAGGCAGGTGCTCTTGTGAAATACAGTTTGCAAATGAAAAGATGAGTGGATGGAGATATTAAGAAGCTTGTCCAAGGTAATAGTAATAATAATAATAATAATATAATTACAACAGAGGTAATAGCTAAAGGAATGTCTGGTGCTAGAAAGATGACTACCTTTTTAGTAGTCACAAGGAAACAGAGGCAAGTATTGTGCCTCTTCCCAGGGGGTGGGAGGGTGCTGAAAGGAGTGGAGGAGAAAAGGGTGTGAAGGAGTGTCTGCTATGCCTGCTGCTGCTCAGTGACTGCTCAGCCTCCCCCTCTGGTAAAGCTTTGCCTCCTGCTTCCAGGACATGACAAGTAGCCAGTGTGGTTATATATTTTACATTTAATAAAATCAGCCTGGAATATGAGAGAACAGATTCACCCACAGTCAAGCCACGAGGGTCAGAGTAGTGACTCACACCTTTAATACCATTACTCAGGAGGCAGAGATCTTTGTGTATTTCTGTGAGTTCAAGCCCTAAAGACCAAACAACAGTAGCTTATACCTTTAGTCCTAACTCTAGGATTGTGATACAGAGTTAAACCAGAAGTGAAACAAGTGGGCAGGGAATATATAAGGCAGAAGAAAGCAGAAATTCAGGAATTCTGGAAAAGCATCAGTCGGGCTAAGGATCTTTGAAGACATTATTTGCCATATTCAGCTTGAGAAGTTGACTGGGTGAAATCTGACCATGGTCTATTTTCTCTCTCTGATATTCTAGCTTTTCCCCAATCAATATCTGGTGCTGGGTTTCTATTATATATATATATATTCTAATTAGTATATATATATATATATATATATATATATATATATATATATACTAATTAGAATTGATGCAATAGGTCACCATTTTAAATTTACCCCAACTTGCTTCTTAGGTTATTTCCCTCATGCACATGAAAATCTAACAATTATAATGCATCCATTCAACACATGAGTTTTAGAAACTATCTTTGGGCCAGGCCTGATGTTAGCTCATGTGATATAAAGTAATGGGACAATGGAGGAGTCTACCATGTTTTGTGGTCTAAGGACTTAAAATTCCTTCTCAACATAGGTTACTCGGGCATTATATTTATTCATTTGAGATGCTCATGTATACTATGCACTGAGACATAGCCCCATCTGTAAGGACTGAGACATAGCCCCATCTGGCTAGATGCTCCCTGATCCAACCTGGCCTCATTTTGTGAGCTGTTTTGTCTTAAGCTTACACAAAAAACATTATAAATTGTAATTTGAAAATGAAAATGTATAAAGAACTAGTGAATATTACAGTGAGCCACTCTGAGCCATGTACCTCTCAGCTTTCACAATAACCAACATTCAACAGCAGTTCCTTCTTATCTATAAATAACTCAATATGTAGAGCTAACAGATAGGGAATTTTCAAGAAACATTACTATAATGCAACTAACAGCATTAACAATGTTTTAGACACTAGTCCTTTATGCTCTGTCAGATGTGTGGCTGGCAATGATTTGTGGGCTGTTTCTTCACTTGACTGACAGTTTCCTTGGCTGTATAGAGACTTGCCTTCATAAGGTCTTTTTCTGTAAAGGGTTGGTTTTACCTGCTATGCTACCACAGTCGGATGGAGGAATCCCATACTTAAGCCTGTAAGATGATGCACACTCTATCCTTTTTCCTCTCAGAAGTTTCAAATTATCAAGTCTTATGTTGAGTTCAATAATACATTTAGAGTTGAGTTCTATGCAAAGTGAATTATAAGGGTTAAGTTTCATTTTTTCTGCATGTGTTAAAGAGAGTATTTATTCTTCAACGCATATTCTTTGGAGTCTTTGTCAAAAACTGAATAGCAAAGACTTATATTTTGTTCTTATATTCTATTCTTTTAATCTATGTGTCTATTTTTGTTCCAGTTTCATGCTGCTTTTGTCTTGGTGGATGAGTGTTATAACTCACATCTTTTGTGGACACCTGCACAAGACTTTCATATGATCAAGTCCATCGAAGTTCCAGCATCAGTGACAGAAGGATTGGCTGAAGCCCCAATGGGTGATTGCTGAGGAAGAGTCAGTTTTTTGGGGAAGTGGTCAATGTTAGGTTATCCCTACCCCACTACATGACTCCACATTTATGTACATATAGGCAACTGTGATTATACTTAGGGAGTATTAGTAACAATTTAAAAAAAAAAAAACAAAGAACATGAATCTGGGTAGAAGGGCACTAGAAGAAACTGAAGGAAGGTAGTGAAAGATGGATATGATAAAAATACACTGTATAAAATTTTAAAAGAGAAGTACAGTACTATTTCAAAAATTAACAATAATTCCCTGGCATTACATATTTTCTGATTGACTTGTAATGCTTACAATTTCTGTGCTTTGTTACAAATCCAAAAGGCATTTTCACATGGCCTTCACTTAATAGGCATTCCAGTCACATTTGTCAATTGTGCATCCTGTTTTGAGATCAACACAGACTTCTGAAGAGTTGTAAATGCTGCAGAGCATTCTTACAGACCTCAGTACATCTGTAATACTATGGTTTAATTCCCCAACAGGGTATTGATAAGACATCGTCACTGAGCTGACCTTTGAAAACTTCCCACACTTTACCTTTTATAAAGTGATAAGAGGCAGAGAAATACTTCTTTGGAGAAGAAAGAAAACACCATTTCAAGCAATGCATTGACAAGGAGAAAAGAGTCTACTCTGCTGTTTCTACTCAGAGTTTGTATCTAAGGAAACCACTGGCCAGTGTGGATATGACTTTCCCAGCCGCCCATGAAATGCTCTAGGAAAAACTGAACTGTGGCTATGTAAGAAGCTTTGAGGTTTATCACTGGAACCCATAATAAGTGGGTCTGTGGTGACCACAAATAAAGGTGGGCCAACTGTCAGGCATGCATGCCTTACCCACCAGACCCCAGCCCAGCTTGCCACACTCTAAAGCACTCTTGCCACCTTTCCAGGCTTGTCAACAGATTCCTTCTCATTCTTACCTGTGCTGGCAAATTTAGGAGGTTGCAAAAGGTATTTCCCAAGGCCTAAAATTACAATGTCTATTGCTAGTTGTATTCATAGTTAAAATTAATTTCTGAAAAACAACAAGGAAATTGATGGCCTACCTTGTGTGCTTACAATATTTGTTGCCATCTCTCATAAGCACGGACAGTTCATCCCTTGGTGACCCCACAAATGGGTATGTATGGGTTTGAGAGGACTTCAGAGGAAAAGATTAAGGGACTACCTGTGTTCCCCTGTCACTAAGCCTTCTATAATATGACAGGATGTATCTTTCCAATTTTTTTGGTACAAAAAGAGAATGTTCAGAAAATCTCTTATGATTGTGGTTCATAAACCTGCAGGTTCATGATTAAAACCTGAACCACAAGTATACACTCAATCATTTTCCAAAAATCTAGTGTTATAGTTTAAGGAAGAGTTAAGCCAAAGCAGAATGCAGTGTCCCCAAGCCTTGGGGGTCTGTGGCCATTGTCTCATGATATGGTTCAGAGTAAGGGCTGGAAGAATCTCATGGCCTCAGAAGCATGTAGATGGATGTCAGTGGCCAGTACCCCAATAGAATCCATCTAGCATGCCTGCACCTCTCATGATGTTCATGTTGTTAACATTTGACACGTAATTTAAAAGATTGGAGAATTTCCAGAAGCTGTTGCATGACCAGGTAGCACATTAAAATGTGTTCTAACTGGGCACAGTGGTTCATGCTTGTATTCTCAGCCCTTGGGAGGAAGAGAGAGCAGGATCAAAAGTTCCAAAGAAGCTTTGATCTAAAAACAAACAGACAACAAACCTGAGGGTTGGGGACAAAGCTCGAAGGCAGAGCACGTGTCTGTCATGAAAAGTCCCTGGATTTGATTTTAGCAATGTAGAAAACCATCATAAGAAAAACAATAAGCATTATTTGAGATTATATTGTGGATTTTGAAATCACTGTCCAGATTGTTCCTTTTCAAGGATAAGCACTAGTCATATTATTTAAAATTCAGAATGGGACTCTGTTCCACATTCATTTCATTTCATATATGCATATATTACTTCTCATCATTCTGCTCTGTTCTGGGGTGAGCAAGTTGCCTCAAGGCAGATCTTCCTTCATATCTTCAACTGCATCTGTGTTCACGTTGCAGTAGCTCTTTATTTTTGTCTTCCATGTACCCTTCACCTTCTATAAAGGAGAAGGAGCATGACTTCCAGCAGAGCAACTTTCTGCCCATTGTATTTAGGACTAAATGTAAACGTGCTTGCAGAGATTAGATGGTTGTTAAAATGTAAAAATCATTGTGATGATTGTATTACTTTTATGCCTGGGATAATTAACTTTTAGATCAGAAAAAAATTTAATGTCAAATACTTAAAAGAGGTGAGCCAGCGATTAAAGTAGCCCTTTAAAACAATTCAGTTTGTTTGGGTGTGCATTGTAGTATGCCCAAGTGTGAGGGTGTATATGTGTTAGTGTTTGTATGCATGAGTGCATGTGTGTGTGTGTGTGTGTGCACATGTGTGTATGTGAATGATTGTGCTGCAAAACCACAGATAAACCTGTGATTATTTCACGACCTCCCTATCTTTTATTTTCAGAACAGGAGGATGAAAAAAACTTATATTGAATTTAAGTAGAGTGAAACTCTGCATATTCAGAGATAAGCCTTGGAGCCTGTATGTATTGGAAACCATTATCGTTGAAAGCATTACCACATGTTTAAGGGCGTTAAGACTAGAAAGCAGGTGTTCATACTGTCAGCTAAGCACCCGAATCCTTATTCCTTAATCATTTATCCAGAAATATCTGTTTGCCTCTGGAAAGCTGTAAATATGCACACCTAGAGAACTAGAGTTCAATTTACATATAATTTAGAGAGTAACCTACAGAGAACTGAAGATTTCAACTCCCTCTATCTTTGTTTCTGTTTTATTGTGTTATGTTTTTAGAAATACATAACAATTACAGAAAAAAATCTGAGAGGTCCTAAATTTATCTATAACACAGGGCACCGGGAATGACAGAATAAGTAACAGCTCTGGCCCATGCTACCAGAGAATAGCAGAGAAGCCCATGTTCATATTTCTAAATATATATATTGAAACCCTTGACCCACAATTCCAGGAGATGACCATCAAGGCATTGGCAAAAGTAGAAAGTACAGATGTGTCTCTGATGTACTGCAACTAAGTCTGTATGTAACAGCACATACCAAAAATAGCTCATGGTATTAATAATTTATACTGTAAAGTGTGGGAGAAAATAACACTGATAAGCCATTAAACAAGATGAGAACATTGGGGCAATCGGCCATGATAATGCTCATTCTGTACCTTTTTTTTTACATGCAGCTACAACATTTTGTAGAACACTGAGATTACACAAGGGCATTCCAGCCTGTCATCTTTATAGCACCAGCTGATAATGCTCCAAAGCACTTCTGTCTGAGCTTTGAAACTACCAAATGTGAGCTCCATGATCTAGACTCTAAGCATGCTCCAAAATGTCTCTGTCATCTTTGTGGAACTATACCCTTAAACAAAGCATGCTCAGGAATGGACTCCTGCATTTAATGTATTTAAAAATGTGCTTGATTTTCAATTACTTCTCTGTATGAATATGTATGCTTCCAAAAGAAGATCTACTAGCCTCTTTGTTGCAGAAGGTTATTGCTCTGGATGTGAAGATGAAACTTCAGTTGCAGTCATGATCTCCTAGGATAGTGAAAGATGCTTGAATCATGGCACATGTACTAAAGAAAGCTTCAGGTGTCCAATAGAGTTTGACTTAAAGAGAAGCTACATGTGCCAAAATAACCCTGATGTAGGCCTGTGGCTGCTAAAGTGTGATGGAGCTCATAGAAGATCATGTCCCACAATTCTGGAAATGGAACAACAGAGTTTAATGATTCCTTTTCTGATTTGTTATCTTTCTTCTATCACACTTCTCTTCTGAAAAGGGGGTGTTCATTCTATGGCATTCCCCATTGGAAATGAATACTTGTTTTTTACTTTACAGGATCTCACAACTGAAAGGTTAAAAAATAATACTGGAACTGTAATGATTGTGAAGAATCTTGAAATGAAATCACATAAGTTATGAAATGGTCCTAAGACTTGGGGACTAAGAGGTGGATGTCATGGTGATAATATGGAATGTTCTCCTTAAGTTCATGTTTAATCACTTTGTTTAGGGGCTGTGGAGCCATTATGTGATGGAGTTGTTTGGTGGAGGTGAGTTACTAGGGATGGCCTTTGGAAGTTCTAGCTCAGGTCTTGGGTCTGACATGTATTCAATAACTGCTGGTCTGCTTTGAAATAGAGTCTTCTCCACATGTTCCCATTACTATGAGCACTGCCATGCCTTTTCCACCATGATGGACTGAAGCCCTCCAAAATCATAAACCAAAATGAATTGACCCTTTCTTGCTTAAGTTTTGTCACAGTGATGCAAAAAAATTCAGAGATTGTCAATGAACCTCAATGAGATATCGCCTATATCTTGTTGAATGGCTAGTATAAAAAAAAAGATGACAGATAACAAATCTTGGAGAGAGAATATCAGCAAAACAACCCTTGCAGATCATTGATGGGAATGTAAACTAGTATATTCATTATGTAAATGCTATGGGAATTCCTTAGGAAATTTGAAATAGAGTTACCCTTTGTGAGCATATATCAAAGGAAAGAAATTCATATATCAAAGAGAAAATTGCATATTCTTCTATCTTCAGGCATAATACAATGACTAGAGATTTGAGACGCCTGTACTTTCCTTTTATGACGTTTCCTCCTGTGTAATGGAGGGCTAGCATGTGCAAGTTGCCTAAAATCTGATTATACAAGTCTGTGTAATATTCATACTGATTAAACTTCCCATGGTGAAGCTTTTGTATATGTGTGGAGTGCAGTATGCATATATACTTGTGTATGTTCATAGTCTAATTCTGACTCAGCAGCAAATTCATCAACATTTAACATAACCCCACTCTCTCCTTCCCCCATGGCCATCCCTCTATGAACAAGGCTTTGCAAACTTGAAAGCTGTGGTTTGACCACAAGAACACATGCCCTGTAACTTACAAGAAACACTCAGATGTGGTTTTCTGGTCTTAGTCAGAGGGTCATTTTTTAGTATCTACTCTTTTCTTTGTGAAATGACCCTAACAGAAATGCAAATACTTTTTTTTAAAAAAAAAAAACCCCACTAACATCAGACAAGGATGTAGTGTTATGAAATATACTGCACGAATTCTAGTTGGTATTTAATAAAAACTCAGAGCCAGATATTGAGGAAAGGCTGGAATATCAGAGAGAAGAAATAGACCATAGTCAATTTTCAGACAGTCAATTTCTCAGGCAAAACCGGGTAACTGCTATACTCAAGAGTCCTATGCCTGGCTAGTTATTCCTACAAAATGCCTGAATGTCTGCCTACACCTGCCTTAAATATCTTCTCTACCCAGTTGTTTCACTTCTGGGTTCAACTCGGCATCATAATCCTAGAGTTAGTATTAAAGGTGTGAGCTACTACTGTCTGATTGGTAGGCCTTGAACTCACAGAAATACAGAAAGATCTGTGTTTTCTGAGTGATGGGATTAAAGGCATGAGTCATCACTCTTTTACACTCGTGGCTTGACTGTGTGTGATTCTGTTCTCTGATATTCCAGGCTGATTTTATTAAAAATATATATCCCCACAGAAATATATGGCAGAGATTTTTTTCATTCAGTTTGTTCTCCATGCCTGTGAAGCTATGGAGTGAGAAAATTCATAAAAAATAAAGGCTTACATAAATATAAGAACTGTATCATAAATAGAATATCATATGACTACACCAGGATAGATTCAGTCATATATACACAATACCTCTTGTCATTTTGAAACCAGGTTTATCAGAGTCAATTAAGCCTTAGAAAAGTGGTCCATCCTAGCCAGCCATATCCTATGGATGAGTGTGTGTAGTGGGTCAAAGCTTATGAAGAAGTTCCAGAAACAGCACACATAGCTGATAAATTAGAATCATGAAAAATGCTTGTGCAAAAGTATCTGGGAGAATGCTATGTGTTCCTGGACCCATATCTGTGAATGGACAGTAAACATCTGACAGTGGACAGAGGGTTGCAGCAGCTTTCAGTGGCATGAGTGCTAGAAAAGAGAGTTAGCATCAAAGCAAGGAGGCCATAGTCAAGTTGGGGCCTCTGACAAGTGCTCACCTGGCTCTCATTTCTTCTAAGTATAAATACTCAGAGGGTAGCAGTTGCAACTTTATTTTAAACTCATTTTAAAAATTCTTTTTCATTATTTTAAAAATTATAAGAATGTGCATGTGTCTATTACAGGTATGTGGATACAGATACCCACAAAGATTAGTCATTGGAGCTCCTGGACCAACACAATTATAGACAATTGTAAGTCACCAAATGTGGGTACAAAAAGCATAACTCAGGTCCTCTGCAAAAGCAGCACATGCTTTTACTTACTGAGTTTAAAATAAAACCCACAACTTTAACCTTCTAACATATACACTCATCTTTGACTCTCTAGATCCCATAGCCATCATAGAGAAGGGATGATATGCATGTAGTGATGTACTAGTCAAAAGGAAAATGTGTTCTAAATAGCTTCCTGGTCATCTGGAAAATAAGAAGAGTTCATCTGAGTGTAAGCTTGTTACATAAGCTATATTGTACTGTGATGAGTTATGCAAATTGGTAGGGCTCAGACCTATATAAAGCACAAATTCTACCAACAAGAATCTCAGAGACCAGCTAGAAGGAGAGAGCCCTTTCCATAAAAGTCAATGCAGGGCCATCATGGACCTGAGAACTTACAGACCACATTCCTTCATGCTCAGGCTAGCTCAAACAGTGTTTGAGATTTGCATTGTTATTACTCTGCTCCTACCTGGCTTAGACAAGCTCTAAGTTCTCGTAGCCATATCATCATCATTATCATATTCATTGCTTATAAGTAAGTTAAAAAGGCTTTTCCACACAACCATGGAAGGCAAGAAAAGCTGAGAATAAAAGATTAGTTATGAAAGAAAATTAGCACTCCCCAGTCTTGACAGTGTGGGACCATCTCAAGATATACAGGATATAAGATTATCTTTTTTTTTTAAAAAAAAAAAAAAAAAAACTTTATTTATCTAATTGTTTGCCTTGGTGTTTGCCTGGAACTGGAACTACAGACAGTTGTTAGCTGCCATGTGGGTGCTGGGAATCGAACCCAGGTCCTCTGGAAGAGCAGACAGTGCTCTTAACCGCTGAGCCATCTCTCCAGCCCCTAAAAGATTATCTTATGCCCTGCAATATCCAGGCTGGTCACACAGACACTGTGGTACATAGCCTCTGACATAGCTCCCATTGTCAGTGCACTAACAATGGCACTAACAATGCATCCATGGTCTTTCTATGTTCTATAGATTTCCTATGAGGTCCATTTCAGCCTGAGATACTTATGTTCACATGACTCACCTCCATTCTACATGAGACAAGACATTTACTCTCTAATGAAGTGTGACTTTTCAGCCCTGTGATTCCCATCTATACATAGCACTTTCCAACCGGCTTCTACCTAGTTATCTCTAAATTTTTTCAAATCCCTCAGCTTTAAGAAGTTGATAGATGTTGGGTCAGGAATGTGGTGCTACACAAAGCTGTCCTTCCCAACATCAAGCATATTTGGTGAGGTTTAAACTCATTACTCTCTTTCAGCAAGTACCTAATGTCTGTGTAAGGCCAGAGAGGGATGGAAAGAAACTGAATGCTGTCCATTTTCTTTTAAAGTTCAAATTTATGAAAGACCTGATAAACCAAGTGACCCTCACCTGGAACACAGGAGGAAATGAACAGCCCTGAGAGGAACTCATTGAGAATGACAGCCATGAAAACGAAGGCTCTGTGAGAACTAACAGTTTGTTTTTTCCAGGAGTACGCATACCCATACACAGAAATGATCTGTGCCAGTTGGGTACTGAGTATCTGTGGGGGTCGGGTAGAAAGTTTCCTTGTAGTATTGTTCTTTTGAGGATGCATCTGTAAATCTAAAACTTCTAAGTAGGATGGCTGAGTAGGAACCCAAGAAAAGTGTGCTTCCTTCCACCTTAGGGATGCAGCAAGGGCTGGGAAATTAAAGTATGTAAGCGGGGAGATGAATGGGATCCCAGAGTTCTGAGCTTGATGACATTTTGCTGTAGTTTTTTGTTTTTTTTTTTTTTTTTTTTTTTTTTTTTTTTTTTTTACTTAAGTAGGCAGTCCATAACAGGTGCAAATGGCAGGGTTACTGTAACAAAACAGGAGGAATGCCCATGGAGTCAGCAGCTACAAGGATGATTATCAGGAATACAGCTGAGATTCAAGTCTGCAAACAGCTTTCAGTACAAACAAAGGCCCCCTTTGACTAACAATAAAAGATAAGAAGTCACAGAAATCAGGAAAGCAACACAATGAACTCTTGTTTTACGGATTAAGTATGACTTCAAGCTATACTCATCTGGCTGTGTAATAAAACTGTTGCTGCATTTAGTTGTTCTACACTGGTGAGTTTGGGGGGTAGAGTTCCAGAACATGTGGGAACCTGTGAAGAGCCAAGGTGGAAAAAAAATAGAAATATAAGCTATGAAAGGTCATGGGACCCTCCTTACAGGCCTAGAAAGTAGGCACTATTGTGTACATTTTATTGAGAAGCCCAGCAATGCCCACAAGCCCAGAACCTTGTAAAAGGTCTCAAAAGAGGTCAGAGACAAAGGCAGTTCTTATGATTCAGACCTATTATGCTGTAAATAGAGATGCACAGTAGTCACTCTATAGTGGCAGAGAACTCCTGCATGCATAGGAAGGACATCAGGAGATACACAGGCTTCTAAAAACATAAGCTTTCTCTCAGCACCATTCTCTTTAGATGCTGTAAAATCTTCCCTTCTAAAAATTTCCACCCACAGCAGAATGGCATAGTTATAAAGTGTGTGCCCTTATTTGGTCCACAATGCAATGTAAATGTTTATCTTGTTTGGGAAAGATATTCCGAATTATTGAACTAATTATTTTGGATTACATTTTCTACAAAATAAATTTTATGTGAAAAAATGCTAATAATAATTAGGACTAGAGAAAAAAAAAACAGAGCAAATCCAAAACAATAACTCAGGAAAGAGCGAATTCTTCAGATATTTTATAATGTATTTTACTATGTTGCTTCATTTTGTATTCACAGAAATATTGAAAAAGAAACATAACCATCTACACTGTAATAATAAAGAGTGAAGAGCAGATTACTTAATTCATTTCCCAAGCATCTAGGACAAATCTGCATTGAAATCTATTGTTATCTGTAATCTTGAATCCCTTTATTAACCAAGAGCCTACACATCCAACTGTAAAATAAAGCAGGTGTCTGTCTTACCTTCAGAAAGTGACAGTGAAGGCCAAAGTTCGATAAACTTCCATCTCCACTGGCCAAGACAATGCCTAATGCATAAAGGGATCCCTCCTTGCACATGCTAATCAAATGCTTCCTGAGCTGAACCTCTGTTAGTCACATTGTTCTAGAAATAAACATTGCTAGTGCTTCAAATTCTATCTCCATAGATAAAATCCAGCACAAAATGTGGATAGGCAGTCTCTTGATTCAGCTCAGGGCTACATGACCTGAAAGACAGACAATCTGCCTTTAAAAGTCAAAACCAAAACATTTCCCACCAATAATGTGGTGTAGTTGTATAAACCCTTGACACCTACAAACACAATACTCTTAGGTGGCTTTTGTCAATATTTAGTCTAAAAGGCTGTGTATGTAACAATGGAACAAATACTTGATGTTCTTAAAGCTTCTAGCCAAGCTGGGAACACATTTTCTGGTACAGTGAAGAAGAAAACACTTAGCTTTCTTTAATATCACCTTCACTGTATTCTCTCTCTCTCTCTCTCTCTCTCTCTCTCTCTCTCTCTCTCTCTCTCTCTCTCTGTCTCTGTCTCTGTCTCTTTCTTATGCACACACACAACCATGTATGTTTCAGAGCATTAATAAAAAAGTATGAGAATAGGCACAGATGATCCTTAATACATGTAAGACAGTCACCTACTGCAGTTTGAGTGGGAGATTTATTAGTTTGAAGATGAGAAAAGGGCAAACAAATGTTAGACAGCCCCAGAAAGTCAAAGAGAAAACTACTATGCACTTTGCATACATGATAAACCTCTTTTTGCTGCAAATAACACACCGTAAATGAACTGAGTTACCCAAATGTGGGAAACACATTATGGGAATAGAAGACATGTCTGTAGTGCCCTCCAGAAAGCATATGTTCAGATGCATTGACATACGCTGGCTGAGGCTTTATGGATATAAAAAGAAAATTTATAACAGGAGCATGTGCCTGTTCTTGTGAAAACCAACTATTGCCCTTTAAGAATAAAATGGGCTCAAAGCAGTTATCTCAATGGCAACAAGGGGTGCACCGGTGGCCTCTGATGATGAGAGGGGTTAAATATTCAAGGATTTGCATTATCCTTGGGATAGCCAATGACTGGAGTGGTTTGCTCCCAGGCTGTCTGGCTCCAGTCTGTGCCTTTAATCACTGACTACCATTATTCTAAATGACCCACACCAATATGTTTGAACTATTGTCTCAGGTTCTCATCTTCAGGTCTTAAAATAGAGAAACAGTGTGGATTAGTAGATGTTGTTTTTTTGTGCGTGAATAGAATTTCAACACCGAGAATACCACACCAGAGTTTTTTAGCAGGGAAGCAGAGATTCGAGAAAAAAAAAAAGAAAAAGAAAAAAAATCTTGTGTGAGCACTTTCTTTAAGAGGGCTTGTGGGCCCATGTTTGCACAGCCACACCCAGGGGCGTGGCAGTAGCTTTATTCCATTCCAGGTGAATGCTGGCCTTGAGAATGCATACAGATGGTTCATAAGTTCTATTCTGTGTTAGTAACTTTTGCATTTCTGTGACCACAATAGCTGACAAATGGAAGGCTTATATTGTTACTGGCTTCTAAAATATTCCTGTGCCTCATAGTGAGAGTGTCATTGCAGCAGGACCTGCTCAATCAGCAGTGGTGGGAGAGACAGTTATTCACATGGCAATATACAAAGAAGCAGCTAGGCTCTATGTAGTTCTATGTCCAGGCATTCAGGACACACAGTGGTAGCAGGATGGGAGCTCACAGAGTGGCCATTTCTTCTACTATAACTTACAAACTTGTAATTTATGTGGAGTCTCTCTTGGGCAAGTTCTCCCTGGTGCCTCAGCTTTCCTCAACAGTCAGGCTAGGATGCCAAAACAAAAAATCAACATTCTAAAGCCCATTTCAACTTGGGCTTCACTTACCTAGCTTCATGCACAGCCTGCTTAGGCCTACCTGAAGGGACTATCACAAGACTCCATATTGTCTAAAGAAGAAGTGACTTTCTTCTTTAACCTTAGTACATACTCCATGACCCTGTAAGTTGCATTCTGTGTGCCTAGAAAACCATCATCATGTACACTACATCAAGTGATGCTATCAGCTTGCAATGTATCTGATGACATTTGGACCAGGGCAGCAGTGATTCTGAGTGCCTGGGTTGTTAAGCCTTAAAAAAAATTTCCCCTGGACACTCTGTGGCTCCCTTCTTTTAAAGGAAAGCTTTCTCAAATGTGTTTGTATTTTTATACCCTGGAGCTTTTAATGGATGTGGTCTTGCCTTTAATGTGTCATCCCTCATCTCCCAGTGCAAAGTGCCTGGCTTTTCTTTAATTGAATTAATCACTTTAATAATTATAACTGCTTAGCCTGCAACTAAATACACTCTTTTCTTCCAAATTGGACATTTTTCAATTCTTCTGCTCTGCATTTTCCTCCCAGTTCTTACTATGGAACTGGCTAAAAGCAACAAGCAAGTATCTGCTATAGCTTGAATAGTAACTACACTGTCTCAAAATGTCTTCTACCAAATTTATTTGGGGTCATGATTTTAGAGGGTTTTCAGTCCATCATAGTGACTTCATCATGATGCTCATCTATGGCAGTGGGAATTTGAGCAGATGTTTGAATGAGGTCAGCCAGAAATAGGAAACTGTGTTACTGGACCGAGGTGTGGGCATAACCTTGGAAAGCATATTCCTAATGGCCTTCTTCTCCCAACTACCCCCTACCTAACAGAGGCTCCATAGTCTTCCAGGATAGCAAACCTACTGGTGAGCATGTCTCCAAAATATAAGCCTATAGTGAAAATTTTAGGTTCACTTAACACTTTTTAGGTTATTTTAGGTTCATAACACTTAAGCCACTGGGGAGAGAGACATTGCACATGTGTGACATGGGTTAGCTAGCTGGAATGGCTTCAGTTTGAGCAAAAAGCTCTTAGAGAGGAGGTCATGGAGGACTTCCAAAAGCACACTGCCTATCCTACTATAGAATAAGGTCAGTCACTTAGAGATTTTCTAGTCTATTTTGTAGGAGTGAATTACGGAGATACATCGCCTGATCTCCTTTCCAGTGACAACTTGCTACAAGGACCAAAGCTGGCTACTCCATGTAATCACTGTGTGATCAGCCACAGGTATTATCATAGGGACACAACCCCAGTGTGATATTAAATTCAAGGAATGTAGATTGCCAAGATTACTGGAGGTGGGCCATTCAGCGAATGTGGGATCTCTGCTTTGGTCTGAACTACTAATCACAGACCAAGGTTCTCCCAGAGCTATGATGCCATCTAAGGGTAATTCCACTTCTTTCTCTAGTGTACATTCCAAGCTGTCATAGCCTTACAATAAATGCCTTTAATCTGCATGTGATGATAGCTTCACAAATAATATGAATGGACACATCTCTAAACAATGCTGATTGTAAAAATTGAAATAGCATTAACTTCTAGACTAATATCTCAGTGATCAAGGGGACAGTGATGTACTTCCTACCTTTTATGACAGCCGTACTGTTCATCTTATAGAAGTGTTATTGCGTTGTACATAGCCTTTGACTCTTAGTCTTTGAAGATTATTTTACCTATGGAATACCACCTTGCCCAAATTTGTATACCATTCCAGGATAATTTATAGCAAAAGACTAATAAAATAAGAACCTTAAGGGACCAGTCATTTCAATCCAACTCTGAACAATTATAAAGGCCATTCTAGCCTCATCTGTACCTATATCTTCACTCAAGGCAAGAGTCCTTCCCCTCTTCTTTCCCTGCTTCCCCTCCCCTCCCCTCTCTCCCCTTCCCCTCCGTCTCCCTCCCTGCCCCATTCCATCCTGTTCCCTTCTCTTCCCTTTCCCGCTTTGTCCAGGGCTACAAAGCCACTACTCTAAGTGCCACTTTGTAATGAACACCATGTACCCTAAGCTCTGCCTTAGGATCTGCTTCCTGGGAAGCCAGTCTGAAGTGATGTGTTTCTACAGATGGAAAGTCTACCCTGGGTAGAACTAGAATCTAACTAGAACATTTTAATATTTTAAATATGTTTCACCTCTTTGCTTCATTAGAAGCCAGCAGGAGACTTGAAACTGATTTGTAATATGATACAAACTCCTGAGGGGTACATTGAGGAACATGTAAAGACATAGAACTTGAGTAGGCACCAGCATGGAGACAAAGAAACACTCAGCCATAGTCACAGGAACTGCAATCACAAATGCAATGGCTTAAGACAGACAAGTGCAAAATCTATGAGAGTCTCTATGTAGTGGTAGATATTAGAAGTCTTTTATCTGATCTTAATTTTCATTTGCATCTTATGATCCTAGAAACCTATTTCAGCACCCAAGGGAAGCAGCCATGGCATTGCTTTGTAAAGACCTGTTTCTTTTCCTGTTCTTTCCTACCTTTTCTTAAGGTCATGGTAAAAATTCTCATTAATAAATAAAGAGGAAGTTTCTAGACCCTCAATCCCAAGGAGTGATATTTGGTCAGAGACTTCAGCTGAGTAAAAAAATGACATCTTTTCTGATATCATCCCAAACCAGGATGTAGACCTACCAAAGTTTTCTCAACAAGAAGCATCTGCAGCTAAGAATACTTTCTTCTCTTCTAAAGAACCTGAGTTCAGTTCTCAACACTCACACTGGATAGTTCACATTTGCCTATGATTGCAACTCCAGGTAGATCCAGCACCCTTGACCTTCATAAGCACCTGTACACATACATACATGCAGACACAAACACTTAAAAATCTAAAATAATAATAATAAACTTTTAAAATAAATGTCATTTTTCAAAGAATAGGATAGGAGGAGGAGAGGAGAAGCAGCGGGGACAGGAGGCAGCAGTATCTATGTGATATAGGGCAATTCTTCAGAGAGGCTCTGTCTCAGCCAAGCTGTCTGGGTTCAGAGTGTCTGAGCATCTCAGGTCCCTACAATCATACATGAAGCTACCTTTCTACAAGACATACCAACTCAAAGCTAGAAAGTAGCCAGGTATCACTGAGAACTTCCTGGAAAACCAAATGTTACTTCAGCCCCTGGTGCTGAGTGATATCTGACCATTTGTGTCCTTTGATCCTATCTTGCCCATTCTAGGCACAGAAACAAATGAGGAAGCTGGGGTAGGACAGGTGATGCTTATTCTCTTTGTTAGATTGATATCACTTAGGAATATGCCCGGGTGCTGGTGGGGTGTTTCTAAAGACTTTCACTGAGGAAAAACACATACCCTGAACATGGCTGGCACCACCCTGCAGTTAGTTTCCTATACTGAACCAACAAGAAAGGAGAAGGAATTCAGTAGGGACCAGCTTTCATCTCCCTCTGCTTTCTAACTCCAAACAATGTGATCAGCTGCTTCACTCTCCAGCCACCATCCCAGCCCACCATCAAGAGGTGTAAACTTCTATCTACCCTCCAACTGTGAGCCAAAGTAAGTCCTTACTTCGCTCAGATATTTTTTGTCAAAGCGACAAAAAACTAGTGAAAAAGTGGCAGGCATGACTCATGCCATATTTGAGAATGAATTCTAGGGGTGAGTATCTCTCATGACAGAGGAGGCAATGGACATCAAGATGAGGATGACTGGATGTACCAAGACCATAGCGGATGTGACAGAGAGGGTAAGAGAAAGAGGATGAATGTGTAAGTTTGCAAGCTCTAGGCAGGTAGCTTTGAACAAAGGGCTCTGGTCACTCATCACACCTAGCCCACATCCAGTCATTCCAGGGTGTTCCTATTTCTCAGTCCCATTCATAAGGTTAAGAGTCTCTCATAGTTCTTAAAATTAGGACTCTGGCTGGGTGTGATGGTACAGACTTGTAACACCAGCACTCAGGGGCAGAGGGAGGAGAATCATGACATAGAGGCAGGCTGGAATGCAAAAAAAAAAAAAACCCAACAAACACCAAAAAAACAAAACAAAACAAAAAACCTGACTAACCAATCAACCAACCAAAATCAAACAAAAAACAAAAAACTTCTCTCGAAAACTGACAGGGAAACTGGGGCTTTGGAGTCAGACGCTCATAAGCTCTTCCATTCTACCACACTAGCTGAGTGATTTTATATAAGATGACTCTTCAACTCCACAACATTCCCAGTTATATACATATAAAAGGAAAGCCTCAATAGAGTGAAATGAGTGGTGTAAACTATAAGAAATATGGTACATCAGGACTTAGACTAATGCCTGGTGCCTTGAAATTTCTGGAAGACACTAATTATCCACCTATCTGCCATCTTTCTCCTATCTTTTTCAAAGGTACTCATGTGGCTGGAGAAATGACTCAGAGATTAGGAGCCTTTACTGTTATTGAAGGAGACCCAAGTTCAATGTCAGACAACTCCGAAGTGCCTGTAATTGAAGCTCTGGGAGATCCACCACTCTCTTCTAGACTCTTCAGCCTCCTGCATTCATGAGAACATTCCTACACACAGATACACACATATATAAAATTAAAACTCAAAATTATTTTTAAAATGGTACTTATCTACTTGATTCATTATCTTATTAGCCACAGAAACTGTGTAAAGTGCCTCAGAGAAATTACCTCACCATCTTAGAAAACTTTAAGTTTTTCTGACTATTGTCTTCATCCTAGTTAGGACTTCTGTTGCTGTAATAAAATATTATCACCAAAAGCAGTTTGGGGAGGAAAGGGTTTATAAGTTCAGCTTATAACTCTAAGGTCACACTCGAACAGTGAGGAAAGTTAGAACAGAAATTCAAGGCAGACATATGAAAGCATGTCCTAAAGCAGAGGCCATGGAGGAACACTGCTTACTGGTTTGTATCTTGTGCCTTACTCAGCCTGCTTCTGTATACCACTCAGAACTGCTTGAACATGGGTGAAACACTACCTTCCCTATGCACCAGGCCTGTACATGTCAATAATTAACCAAGAGAACACTCTTCAGACTTGCCTACAGGCAATCTTATGGAAGCATTTTCTCACTTGAGACTCCTTCCCAAATGACGTGGACCTGTTTCAAGTTGACCAAAATCAAGGCAGGATGATTCCTAACCTACCTTCAAGAAGAGTGAAGTAACCTGACTATATGTGGTACTTGGGTAAGTTCACAGACTTTCTTGAACTTAGCGTGTTTAAATTAGTAAATTAGTATTGAAAACCTCTTCAGATTTGAAACCTTCTGGTTTTATTTTCCCTACAATCTTTGTCACACGGATTAGTCAACAATGAGTTCATATTCAGTAAAATGCTATAATTTCATCTGTAGAAAAACTCAAACTTCATAACTCCAGCTTTATACTACCACCCAAAACCTAATTCCACGATGTCTTTAGCACAGTAGCTGACCAGAGCCAGTGTTCTGCTCTATATTCATTCATCTGTAGCTCAAATATTGCTTACTTGGACCAGCCTTAGACAACCCTTCTCCCATGACTAGGGTCATTGGAATCTTAAGTTCAGTAGTGTGGAAATATTAGGAACCACAGACAGAAAGACATTTACCAGAAGCATTTGGAGGCACTCGATCTTTGTGGCCTGCAAACCACTTCTGTGTGAAAGGTTTCATCTCTCTTGAGAAACCCTTTTCACTGAAATAAGATGGAGAAGGATAGGGTCTAAGTACCCTGGGATTTCACTCACCCATGCCTCAAGAAGTCAGCCCTGTTGTTATTTCCTTTGCTTATTCCTTTGGCTTCTTTAAGATGTATTTTGAAAAGTGGTTTGAGGAGTTAAGAAAACTCTGCCCTAGAGAATGTTTCTACAAACACAGTCCTCATGACAAACACTGGCAGCAGCTTCTAGAATTATGCATTGTCACGAACAAAAGCCCACAGACCTCAGGGTAACAGGAAACCTTGGCATCTAGTAAGTCATAGAGCACAGCCTTCGAGGCAGGCCATGTAGTCATAATACATACATTCTTTCCACTATATCTCAGTGACTTCTTTGAAATTTTGTCATAACAGAAAAACTCTAGATTTTATAGAGACACAATTTCCCAACTTTACTGGAGATTAATTCAGCTTCTAAGAAACCCTATCTCTAATAATAATGATGACGATTTTATGCAATCCCTGTGTGCTAGACATTATGCCCTGCACTTACCATAAATCGGCTCATTTAGTCTTATTTAATCTATCACCAAAATGCATCAGAAGAGTGCCATCATTGGAACTGGGCTCCCTTTAACAGATAAGGAAAATGAGACTCAAAGAGGTTGAGATGTGTGCAAAGTTAAATAACAGTTAGTGAGTGACCCAGGAGTTGATCCTGAACAGTCAGACTAATTAAATTCTACACTACATGAGATGAACAGCTGGAGCCTCTGAGATGCATGGGACACAATTCCCACACTCATGCATGGTACCCATGGTCACACAACCTCTAAAATAAGGCTTAGCACAAAAGGAACTGCACAGCCATGATAAATTTTTATATGCAAAACAGTGTGTTCAGAAATAAAAATTTATTTGGGATTAGTTTTACACAGGGTCAGAGTTCTTAAGGAAGCGCGTAAAAACTGTACTGCATACAAAATCTTTAAGAAGATAATTCATGCTAGCCTTAGAGAGGTTATTGAGAAAAATCACAGTGAATATACCCCATGACAAAGGTAATGCATAAATCACCATGGTCATAAAGGGAGAGGAATATTATTCTGGAAAACTAGCTCTTGTCCTTGACAGTGAGCTTCACGCCAAGGCCTCTCCTGAAGTTGAGGGACAAAATATGAATATTTTAAAAAGCAGGAGTTATTCTGTAAGGTCCATGGTTTATAAATGCAGTAGCTGAGTGTCCACAGCTACTGAGGTCATAAAATTCAAGTCTTAGCTATACTCCTCTCCTGTACATGGTGACACAGACAAGAAGCTGAGGAAAGAAACACTGGAGTCTGATGCATCGCCTGTTCTCAGCCCCCATGCTTACTTTAAATCATTTCTTGGTAGAACACTACCATGTGGGTTTTGCTTTCTTGGAGGATCCGGGCTGTAGTACTAAAAGCATTTCGCAAAAGAAAAAAGGCAAACTGAACAGATGTTACCAAGAGAGACTCCTAGAGGTGAGTCCCGGCCAGGCAGTTAGGTGTGCTGTGTTCTTCCCAGGTAAAGCCCTGTAAACAAGCTTTCATTGCATATGAGGTGAAACACAGCCCTCCAGAGAGACATTGTCAGCATCATAAAATCTAATCTCCCGCACCAAAGCCCAAGAGACTGGTGCTGCCTGTTCGTACAGCGCTGAGGTAGAGAGGAGAGAGGCATGAGGCTATACCAGCTCTGCCTGATGTGGTATCTTTTCTCTTGTGCTGAATCAACTGCTGGACACTGGTGCAGAAAATAGGATCACTATGAAGCACACTGGTCATTAAAGAGGTGGCCAAGGAAAGACAGCAGTAAGAACACAGAGAAGTTCTGGGCTTTATAAGCATTGGAGAGATACTTTCCTCAGCCTAGGTGGGGGTGCTGTAAGAGGGCTGGTCCTTTTGCTTGCTTTAATTGGTATATTTTAAGCATAGTCATAATTATCCCCTGGGGTTATTGTAAGGAAAAAGATAACATGAGACATCTTTAACAAAGTTGATCTGTAAATTAAAAAGAACCATGCAATTACTGGCTGTGTTGTGCATCCTTTAGACATACGTTAAGAAAAAAAAAATTGCCCACAAACCTCATTTTCCTATGAAAAACAAAATTTTCATTTTGAAATGGCAAGCCAGCACCACCCATGAAGGGTTCTGGTGAGTGAAGGAGGCAGGCGGGTGGAACTTGGTTTGGAAAGCTGACATTTAGCCAGGTTTTGGCCTCGGGAGGATAAAGTAAGCTGATGTGTGAAGTATTTGGAAGTGTGCCTGGTTGTAATGATGTCAGCAGAGGTTAGTTACAATCGTCAAGCTTTTTAGCTTTCCCGGACATTTATTCCTTGGGTATAAAATATGGGCCAATGTGTCTTCTCTGCAGGATCGTGAGTGAGCACTAATTGATCATAGATGTGCCATATAAGAATGGCCACAGAATATTCATAAACTTACTATCAGTTCCTTTTTCTTTATTGAGATCTGTTTTTTAGACAAAAGTTAAATGAAAAATTCATATGTATGTATATATAATAGATGTATTATTTTTAGCAACATGAAATGGGTGCTAAATTAAGTGCTAGCTTAAGTGTTTAATTTTTAAATTACATTACTTTATTAAGTCTGTGGAATGGGCACACACAAATTGTTAAAGGACAGCTGGTCAGAGCATGTTTTTCACCATATGGATCCAAGCGATGAAATCAGGTTGGCAGGAAGCACCTTGACCCTTTGAGCCACCCAACAGCTCTTGTGCCCTTTTATAATGACATGGTCTATTTTAATAAATAAAAAGACTGTTACAGAAAAGCCTGCAGGTTTCCTTATGTGATTGAACAGAGCCTCTTTGTAGTCAGTCCTAAGGGTCAGAAATTCAGAGGCTGATAGTGGTGGTAGGAAAAAAACCTCATATTACATTTAAGAGAATTGCTCAGACTTATCATGTATACACAGCCTATGCAGCTAGCCATGCAGAAGGCTGAGTAGTGCAGTCTGAGATCCTGCTCTATGTTTAGGGCCTGTTTTAACTTCTTCCAGCACTTTGCACCCATTGCTTTGAACTGCAGCTGCAGGAGTGATGTGCAACCTTTACAGTTAGTACCTGTGTACGGTGGCGCAGGTGGTCAACCTACACTGTGAGAACAGCACAGCGCCTGTCACAGGGTCTGGGCTACAATCTCTGCTAGGATTCTCATTGGGGGCATAATTTAAAGAACTGTCCCAAAATTACTAAAACAATGATTAGAGATTTCTCTGAGGTCTGACTTAAATACACCAAGACCACAGGTGCACCTACTAAGTACACCTGCACAGAGTAGGTGCTTTTCATGATTTATCTTTGTCCTTAGGTTCCTCTGTGTCTTAGCTTTCATGAGTCTATGAAAAATACATTTTAAAATTCCATAGTCCTACCAAAAGCATTTAGATTTACATAGACCTTAAAACTTTAAATTCTCTTGATATTTTAATTAGTATATAGAAAGACCTGTAGCTTTGCTCTAAATAATCCTAAATCCACAGCTGAAACATGATTCAGTAACTAAGCTCTTAGAATTGTAGTTCACAAATGTTTCCTAAAATGTGGCTTTTGTGGGGTTGGCTGTCATGGAGATAGGCACCTTTGTTTTTGAAACTCTCGGGTTTTAATAAGAGCACCGAGAGCAGAGCAGTCTTTGCCCTGATTGCATCCCAAATACAAAGAAATGCCTGCTGGCCTCTGATACCACCCCCACCCCACTACAGAACTTTTTCCTTCAGCATGAATGAATGTAGGTGTGTGTCCACTCAGAGACATAACAAGATAATAACAAGCCACAGGCAAGACATTCTGCTAAGTGCTATGTGAAGAGAAATAAACAGCCCAGGAGAAAAGCGGCACAGTCAGCTTGAGATCACATCAGAGTAGTTGTTTCAACATCAGAAAGGCTAGCATTTAAACCCAATTTCCACTGCTTCTAGCTGAAGTCAGCCTCTCCTTAAACCACATTATTTGGTTTACTGTGATGTGTGAAGACACACATCGGCCTCTCACACAAGACACATACATTCAATACTACAGTGTCAAGAAAAAGGTCAGCTTAAATTCTTTTTATTTTTTATTTTATTTTATGTGTATGAGTTGTTTTGGTTTTGCCTGCATGTATGTAGGTGTATCACATTGCTTGGTGTTCATGGAGGTCAGAAGAGGGCATTGTTCTCACAGATGATTGTAAGCTACCATATGGGTGCTAGAAACTAAATCTAGGTCCTTTCCAGGAACAACAAAGGCTCTTAAGCACTGATGCATCGCTCCAGCCCCAGCCTACGCTCTTAATCAAACTATATACCAGTCACGAGGGACTGTAGTGAATACCCTAACTCTTCCTCTTGAAAGTGCTAAGAATAAAATGTTCTGTGGTTAACCTAAAGAGAAGTTGACAGACATTTCCTGTGAACAACTCTGTAATAAACGGGTCAGCATTGTAGCCTGCCAGGAATAGATTAGGACATTTCAGTCCCATGGTTAGATAAAAGCTGCCATAGGCAATATGTAAATGAGTGGCCACAATTGTTCCAAAAACTACAAGACAGGAGGCAACCTGCTGGAGTCTGCTAGCTTTTGCTCTGATGGGAAAGGTGGGGCGCTTACTTACCTACAGAGTATAAATGATAGTGTAATGAAATGACAGGTCTTAGCAGATGGCACAGGGTAAACAGAGGGATGCAAATCTAGTATTTGTTTGAGCACCATCTCCCCAACTTGACTTTTCTGAGCTAGGGTCAGAAAAGCTAGGGTCTTGACAGCGTCAGGGACTATAGGTTACAGGTCACTTTCTATGGCAGGAAATGCAAAATACCAGAGCACGGGGCATTCTAGAAACCCTGTAGTTCAATGCCCTCCATTTTCATTGACAGAGATGAAAACTGCCATGTTGCTTGCATGTTTTAATGCACTTGGGTTGCAATGAGAAAACTTCCAAAGCACAGTCAATGAGTCAGGCAGTAACACACCCAACTAGAGGAGCTAAGATATGAGTTGCATTTAAGATAATGTCACCTTTCTGGTTCTCTCTCTCTCTCTCTCTCTCTCTCTCTCTCTCTCTCTCTCTCTCTCTCTCTCTCTCTCTCCCTCCCTCCCTCCCTCCCTCCCTCCCTCCCTCCCTCTCTCTCTCAACACAGACAAGAGAAGTAGAATGGGCCAGGCGGTCAAGATAAAAAGTGGACTATGAGATGTGGAACAAATCAGCAAAGATAGAGGAATGGGTTAGATCATCCCTACATCTGTCTGTATTCAAAGATGAGCACTCCAAATAGAAATTAGTGTTGAGAGACACTGCTGTGTACTCTGTTATTTGACCAAACTAAGCGCAGTAAAGTCAGTAAAAAAGGAGGGACACTCATTTGTACAACTATCCATGTCTGCCTGTTTCATGACATGTTTTCCTTTTCTGAGGCTTTTTTTGTTACTTATTCTGTCCTGTGCAGTATAAATATGTGAATCTACAGGTGGGACTTGATCTTAGCCCCACTGGATTTTTTTTTTATTTTGGTTTGGTTTTTGGTTTGTTTGTTTTTCTGTGGAAGCCCATTCTTGGCACTGGTGCATGCTATATTTTCCAATATGCCAACATTTTCTCTAAGTTTATCTTGTACTTTTTATGACTCCAACTTATGAAATCTCCCAAGTGACAAACCCAATGTAAAATACGTAGGCTTTAGAATGGCATGTAAGCATTGTGTTTACAAGACCCACTTTGTAAATCTAATTCAGGAGTGTGTGAGCTTCTACGATGTTACAAATTCTATCATGCTGCTGGTGTGTCTGCTAACATTTCTTCCTTCTGTTGGGGATGCCACAAAGACATATATTTTCCCCCATCTGAACTGTGAGTAAATAACAAAACCAAACCAAACACACCTCCTTGGTGCACTGCTCTGGCAGGTTGGATGGTACCAGACTATGGAGCCAGATGGTTCTGCTTCCTCAACGTGGTGTGTCTAGGCTAGACTCAGCCAAATCTCTCCTTCCTTAAGTTCCCTGAAAAAAATGTTTCTATCTGCTAAGTATGTCCAGTTCTTTCTTAAAAACATGTCAGGATGGTAAAGTCTTACCATCTTACAGGTCATAGAGGTATAAAGGGGACCAGAGTTATATATTCAGCTAGGCCTCTGTCACAGATTGGAGTTATTTGAAGTGGGGAAGATGTTGAAGCAGCAACACCTGTTACTGAGAAAGCTTTCTTACTCTCAGTAATCATTTGTCATCTTTCAAGGCTCAACACATCTCTAGTGGCCTCAAGCATGTATAGCCCCACTGAAGGATTAAAAGACTTAACATTCTTTGAGGAGTGTGACCCTCCCTCTCTCAACAGATATATCCCCTTGAGATCCATATACAAAGATTGTCTTTCATCTCTCAATGTCTATTTCCCTCCTTTGCTTTCTCATTTGTTGCATGCATTTCTTTTCAGGTTGTCCATTGAAGCTTTATAGTCATCAGGATTCTCTTTATTCTAGCGATGGTGACCACTGAGACGGAGCAGAAAGATGGAAATGTGTAGATTCTGTCAAGTGGCTGTGATACAGTACATGGTCTCTCCACTTGCTCTTCTCTTAGCTAAGGGTTTTAACGGCTGCTGTTTCCATCTATAATAGGCCATTTGCAAGAATAGCACAACAATGCCTCATTTAAGATGAAATTTTTTTTAAAGATAATGGCTATGTAACTACACTCTGTCTTGAATTGGACCTGCCACAGCAAACATTTTGACCAGTGGGTATGGTGTAGATGATGGCAAGCCTGGGCTAAACTATTCTGAGTATTTTATTTTAACATGTTCCTCCATCCTTTAAACAAATTGCAACCATTCCTTTATGAGAGATAGCATGGGACTTCTGTATCAGACAAGTGAGGACCCAGCTGTGATCCAGAAAGCTGGTCCTTAGCTGACCTGTCTTTGACCTCAGATGTGTTAGTAACACCTTCCCTCAACGTATAAGGAATAAGCCTTGCTAGCTCAGATTACCTTCCAAATAAAAGTACAAATATAAGCTAACAAACACATGCTGCACTAAGCATTAAATTTTAGACTGGCTAATACCCATAGACACTGCCTAGGACTCTCCTGAAGACAGAGATGCAACCATGTATGATGTAGCAATATTACATCTAAGAACGACCACACTTGTTCATATATAATGTATGTAATGTATATAAGATTATACTGTGTAGTACTAACCAGCATGGCCATACTCATTTGTGTAAGTATAGCCTATGTTGTTAATATGATGAAAAAGCCCCTGAGAAGAGCATTTTTCATGATGCATCCAAACCCTTACCTCACACCTGTTTTCCTTACATTCATCATTTTACATGTTTTACTTAAATTAATCTAAGCTGCTGCACCTTGCTTGGGTCCAGAGAAACCCAACAGAAAGAAACATTTTCAGGAGAAGAAGGACAGAAAACTAAGGAATGATCTATAAATATAGTTTAACAATAGACAGAAAACACACCTTTCCGAAACAAACTACATACAACATCAATTGAGGTACACATGAAAATAGATTAAAATAAAGTCTGCTCTACTCTTGTGATTATTTGTGCAAATGGTATAACTAGCACTCACACACACACACACACACACACACACACACACACACACACACACTGACATTTCAGGTGGCTACACCCATCTGGTCACAGGTCGCTAGAGAAGTCATGAGCAAATGCACACTGGAAGTTTCTGATTTATGTAGCAGGTTTGCAGCAAACAATTCACTGTTGTTGATTAAATCACTGAGAGTAGATTAAGTTCTGGTAGTGAGCGGGGTAAAGCCGTGCAATCCATTTCTGCTTCCCAAAGCACTTATGCACATGCATCTTAAGCCAAGGCCAACTTCAGATAAGCAGGCTTTAACAGAATCAGGAACAAATTCAGAATCTTTGAAAAAAGCAAAGAATACTTCCACATGGGCTGTTTGTCTTTTTCATTTTATCTACTAAAAGTAAAAATGAGATAAATTTTTTTCTGTCCACCAAATAATTTTCCAATAGTTTGTACAACATATTGGGTAGTATGCAATTAACTGGTCTGGCCTCATCTTAATTAATAATTCATTTAGGAAATGTTTATTTCTCAATTATACTCTGATAATATTACTGCACTTTAATTGGTTTCCTATTGCCTGAAGAGTTTGTAAAAATAATTACAGCAATGCATTACCATTTATTAAATTGAGAAGAGCTGTGTCCTCCCTAGGACACTCTCAATATTAAGACAGTATGGGTATATGTGGTCGCTACTCATGGGTCACTTGAATTCATGTTCTAGTCTTCACCTCACAAGGAAAACCATTTGTCACCCATTCCCAGTTTTGCTCTGTAAAAGATATATTTATTGTAGTCTCACTGTATGTTGTTGAGATTAAACAAGCAAATACATTCCAGGTGTTTAGACACATCTCTGCCATACATATAGTAGTGATTATGTATAAGCTGTCACCATGTTCTGACTGACATTCTCAGCCCTCAATATCAAACACTTCACATCACTCTGTAAGCATTAAAAGTAGCTTATTCTTTCTCATTTCAGTATCATGGTGGAGGGGCAAGCATTCACATATGTGTGTGTACATCTTAGATGAGCTTAAAACCAAGACTAATGTTAGGGGAATAGTCTGACCAAAAGCACTTCACTAGAAAGGGAACAGGGCATGTCTGGGACCATTGGACCTCGAAGCACGTACCTACTCTCTATACATTGCCTCACCCATTGATTTTGAAGGTGAGCATGTATTTATTTTCTCCCCCCCCCAATATCTATTGTTCTCAGACTAGTGAGAGATAAGCATAGAACAAAACTTTCTTCAAGAAGATGACCTTACTCAATCTTCTGCTCTTCTGTTCTTGAAGAATCAAGAACCAGGTGATTCTTCAGATTCTTAGATTTATGTTCTGTTCCAAGGCCTAAAACTATGCTAACTTGAAATTTGGATTATTAAATCTTACTACCCTCATCAGAGAAATAATGCTCACCCAATGGATCTTTCTCAAAGTTGAGTGAAATAATCAGAGACTAGCATAACATTTGATTTAGTGTAAGCCTAAGAAAGTGCTAGCATAAGTCATTGCTAAATGGCAGGCTTCTGAGTCCATGTGAGGATACCTGAAGCCCACAATAATAGATGTCAGTCAGCCATATCCAAAGTAAGGATGAAATTTTATTTCCTACAAAATTACACAAATGAGGTGGACCACAACTCATTGCCAAAGAGTAAATGACTTAAGTTGAAGTAGATGGGAAATATGCCATTTAAGAGTATACTACTTGCTGTCCCATAGCTACCCTCCAAAGTCACCTTAAGAAGGGATGCTTACTCCTTATCTCAAACAAGTGATTTTAATGGAGCGCTGAATATAGTTGTGTGTTATAGTTTGGAGAGCATGTGACCTTTGGTTGGGAAAAACAATTTGGTTGAGGTAACTGTGCCAAAGGCTGCCTTCCTCAAATATCCTAGCTGAGAGTGAAGGGGGATGCTAATCAAAAACAAACAAGGGTTATCTAGGACCCGCTAGCACCCATAAGGAGGAAGTCAGCCTGGAGTCTATAAGAGATGAAATTGCTGGAAGCTCCAGATGGAGAAGTACAGTTTGGAAGACCAACCACAAAAGCTGGAATATACCCTCTGCTAGGGCCACTATGCCAGCAGTATCTGCTGAGAAGACCTAAATTATGTGTCCAAACTCTGCCTTCTAAACACAGAGACATAGAAACACCTTGTCCTGTGAGTATGAATACTGACACACTCACAGACCAAGTTAGCTGTTTCCATGCAGTCTGAGCAAACATTTGATCAGAAAATGGGGAGAAGCAGAATAATAGGGAAGGACATAAAGAAGATTCCTGACTATGCAGTGCAGACTTCCAAGTTTCAGGCTGACTCAGAGCAAGAGAGTTTGTATGCTAGTATGTCAACTTGACCCAAACTAGAGTCATCTACAAAAAGAACCTCAAGCGAAATCACTTCTACCAGATTGGCCTGTGGGAAAACCAATAGTTCATCATCATTAATGCCTGATGTAGAAAGACCCAGCCCATTGTGGGGTGCCCCTTCTGGGCAAGTGGTCCTGGGATGTAGAAGAAAGGAATGAGAAATTGATGGAGAACAAGTCAATCTACAACATTCCTTCATGTTTTTTGTCTTTGCTCTTGCTTGGGTTCCTGCCCCAATTTTTCTGAGAGATAATGTTTGGAATGTGTAAGCCAGATAAATGGACACTTGCCTAGTTGTTTTTGGTCACGGTGCTTATTACGGAAATAGAAAGCAAACAAGACCAGGATGTGACCTTGAATGTGATTTGTGTTCTGAGGACTACAGTAATCTGAACATTTATATTCCTTGCTAGAGTCTACACTTGGAAATAGCCAAACCCTGAGATATATAATGTTAGCTGAGATAGTTCTAGAAGCAGAAAATCACTGAAAGGAACTCACACACATATGTGAAGAAAGGCAAAGAATTTTAAGGTTGCAGCCTCAGTCAGTCTCCTTCAGCATATAAACAAAGTATGGTGACTAGACTCCCTTGAAAACATAAAAAAATTCCCCATGCCCAGATCATATTTTGCCACTTTCCTCATGGGAGAAATCTTGTCAAATAGAAAATTTTTTGACTTACTGAGAAATCTCTTACCTGTGTACTATATAAACTGGTAAAATCACTACTCTATGATATGCTTAAGAGGAAGGTTTTCATTTTAGGTAGGAGAGAAAGAAGAGACAGGCATCTAGAAGAGTTCAGAGAAGAGAGAGAAAGTGGTAGAGTGAACATGGTCAGAAAAGAGAGGGGGAAGAGGGAGAAAGAGAGACCAATGCAAAGACAAAAAGAAAACCAAGAAAGAATGAAAGAGGTAGCAAAAACAGAACAAAGCCTTAAATAACAGAGTATAAGGAGAAATGAATAGCTGGGTGAATGAGTTAGAGAAGTTTAGGGTGTAGGGGAAGTGAGAAAAACTGAGAAGCAGCAAGATGCTAACATGGGCTCTGAAATGTATACAAGGCACGCGTGATCCTAAGGGACATTGTAAGCCAGCATGTGCTTTGGTATGTTAATGGACACCACAGATAGCAAATTGTCCCTTCTGCCAATAATAAGGGAAATGGCTCTTTTGGTACAGGGGACCCTGCTTAACATATTCCTGAGGAATATTGCTTTAATCTAACCACCAGAATTTGGGAAAATGGAATTTCCTTTGGATTTGACAGATACCAGTAGCCCACAAATCTTGAGGATGCCTTCTTTGAATTATTGTACCTATAAAATATTCTAGATTGTGATTTCTCTTCTAAACCACATTTTGTCAAGGTCAGTCCCATAAACAATAGTGGAAATCTGGTCTCCTTGCATTTGTCTCTTGTTTTGTTATTTAAATAATTCTGAGTTCAAATGAGGATAGAAAGTTGGAATACTGGATCACCTAAATATGGGAAATGAAATGGCGAAAACTAGGGATGTTTCCTTGAATATCCACTATGGGAGAGAAAGCACATTGCAACTATGGCCCATAGCATTGATACTGTGGGGTTCTGAATATGACCCACTTCTGTACTGTCTGTCTCTGCAATCTTTATCTTCTTGATTCAGTGGAATGACTCACTACTCTGTGAAGTCTTTCCATATTCCCTCTGTACTGTGCCTTCCCCATAATCTGTGAGATTTCTTTATCTACCTTCATTCAAAGCTTTTGTTGAAATGGCCATCAAAACACTTGTCATAGCTGACCTCAGAGCATGCAAAACTTCCATTAAACACAAGTCCTCCATCACCACTTCTGCTGCTCCCACCCTATACTGATGCTCTCCACTGCCCTTCTTCTATACACAATGTGCAGCGTTTGCTGAGATCAGTTTTAATGAAGCTGAGTTCAGACCTAAATGAGTTTTCGAAGGACCATGACACAGGACATGCACAGGTTGATCATTTCAAATAAATAATGGCCCAGATGATCGTCTGGTTTTGGTTTTTTTTTTTTTTTTTTTTCATTTTCTCATTTGACTCTTTCATTCTCTGGGTCTATGCTTATTTCACAATCACAGATCAAATTTGGAGCATATGTCAAACATCAGAGGTCATACCTGGTCTCAACGATAAATGAAATCTATTTCCACTTCCATGCTGACTGAGAACTAAAGAATCCAAAGTGCATGTAATTTTCTTTCAGGTTCTTTGACAAGGATTTGACCCCAAAGACCAGTTAGTTCTATTAGCCTTTGAGTACTGAAGTACCCAAAAAAACATTTAGAGAAGAGTTTGAGAATGTTCTGTAATAAAAGAGTTTCCTTTTGCCTTAAGAATGTTCACACCCCCTATAGGTGCTTGCTCTAAGAGAGAAGTTATACACAAAGAGCCCCAGTTGCACTTGGTAGCTTGAGACTCCAAGTCAGAAAAAGCCTTTATAATTCCAGGTATATTTTCCTTTCTCCAAAGTAAGAATAATGAGAATCAAAATATCAACCTACTCACTGGGAGTATTTCAGCCTTTATGAATGTAACATGAAAAAACAATCATAGGCTCCAAAAAATACCTACTGTTGCTTCTTAAAAGATTTATTCTTATTATTAATGTATATGTGCCTGCATGAATTTATGTGTACTATGTGCATGTAGAAACTCACAGAGGCTAAAAATGTGTGTCAAGTACCCTCACACTGGAGTTACAGGAGTTTCTGAGTAGCCTTGGTGCAGTTTGGGTCAGGTTCATTGGCTTTTCTGTGTCGTTGTCTTTCTTGTGAATGTGATGACAATCACAACCTAGATAACTGAAATAATGCTTGACATCATAAACTTCTCCATAAAGCATGAAGTTAGCAACCATTATCAGGTACAAACTGGAGTAGGACACATACACATACACATACACCAGAAAAGCCTTATGGTCTTAGGGTCCTGAATCCCCAGCTACCCACTGGAATGCTTGTTATCTCTTCCAATTTAGGGAAATAGATATGCTGTAGGGCAAGGATGAGAATGAGTCATGTGGTATATATGTCCTTGTTAAAGTCTAAGATGTCATCAAATGCAAAAATACATTACAGTGGTGAAACACAACCTTTATTTTCTTCATGAGAAGTCAGATAAAGTATATAGGAACCTAAAAAAGAAATGCAGACATGAAAGCATCTTCATGATAAAATAGCCTCCCTCAAATATAGTCTACAACTATGACTTTGCTGTGTATCTACCTGTTTTCACATAAATGTGGAATCTAATGCATTCATAACAATGACTTCTATAGGAACATCATTAATGAGGAAATGATACAGTTTAGTAGGAAGTATAAAGGTCACAAAAGCTCAAGAACTCTGGTTTGAATCCTGGCTCTCTTGCATAATAATCTACCTTAAAGGAAGTTATTAAACTCTCATGATCTTGGTCAAGACAATTGTAAAATGGGATGATGGATACCTGTTAGGGCCTGATGCAAGATGACACATTCTGGTTCATTTGTTCTGCCCATTCAAAATAGCCAGGGGCCCTTAAAAGGGAAATAAACACTGAGCCCTTGTTATTCTGCCTGGATGGAGACATTGGGAGTCAGGGTACTGATAAATATTTTTTGGCATTAAGGCTTTGGGTTTGGTATGGTGCTAAACACAAAGTGAAAGGTCAGCTTGGGAAAGGCCCTTGTTTTGGTAGCTTGGAATTCCAGACAGTTCAGATTTCTGGATTGTAGGAAATCATGCAAGCAGAGTGACAGAGAAAGATGGCGATTCCTTCAAAGCAGAGGATATTCTCTTTTTGGCTCCACAGGAAGCCTGCTTTTCAGGAGTTGGTCAAGCTTTGTCCCTCACTGAAGTCTCAGAGCTTGAAAATTGAGATTTGGAGTCCTGTTCTTCTAGCACCTGAAAATTCCAGGGTCTGAGTGGAGGAGGCACATCTCCATCTCGGTCCTCTCAGTTAGGCTTGAGCTGCAATTCATGAGCCTTCCATCAGACCAATAGTTTTCAGAGAGGGGCTATAGATCCAGGGCATAGGCAAGCCAAACCATTAGGATACAGCAGTAAATGGAGTCCTTGATTGATGCTTAATTTTAGCTCACTAATATCAATATTATATTCTGTAAAGGAATTATATATAAGCATAGTAGCATATCTAATTTATAAATAATTAAATAGTTATATATTACAGATATGTTTAGCTTCTACTGTATACTAATAAACCAGTAGAGATATGCACTCAAAAACAACATTTCTGAACAATATCTTTTGAAAAACTGAGCTTATAATCATTGAGTTCTGTCTTTATGACAAAGCATTTTGGAAGTATAGAAAGAATCAAGAAATATAGGGAACAGCCACTTGCATGTTTTGGACATATACAGCAGGAAATATTTTGTTTCTTACACTTAGGAATGAGATATATATATATAACCTTATGGAGAAGACAGTCCTATGAACCACCAAATGAAAACTCCTTTGACTTTTCAGCTTGAGAATTATAATTATAGTGTCACAAGAAGTAAAATGGAAATATTTTGAAGGTCAGGGAGCAAGACTTTATTAGGTTATACAGAAGTGGGAATCAAATTGAGCTTTAAAGGGAGACAGAGATATCTAAATCCCCACAGAAAAGAGGAAATAATTAATGAACGAGAGAGAGAAAGTATAATTCTTTCTACCTCTCAGCAGTTGCCATAAGGGTGAACACATTGGGATATCCACATTAAGAGAATTGTAAGTTCATGTTGGTTACAACTACAGTAGCAATGCTCTGTATCTAGACTGTAGACTGTATTCAGGAGTATCTACAGTGACTGAAAATGATGACAATGTTTAACCTGTTTCCCCTGGAAGCATCATTGAGCCAAGTTTCAGCACACTTTGATTCAAAGGTAACAAATTCTCAGGATTCCATCTCCATTTCTCTTAAAGACTCTGAACTCTGACATCTACCATGGTTTTATTCACAGACTGATTTCCCACTAACACTGCTTATAAAAATGCAAGCTTCCTGTCTACATACTGCACTATAGGCAAACAGAGCAAGCTCCCATGTCCTTGAAACCAAAGTGACACTAACTTAGATCACAACACTATTCCTCAATCAAATGTCACAAACACAGGCCAAACTCCTGTTACACAGAAGGGGTGGTGAGAAATGGGCTGTTGCCAAAGCACATGGATTCCCAAGCAAAAATGAATGTGTTTCTAACCAGATGACAGAGAGCAATTATCCCAGGGTGGAAAGCAGAGATGTACCATGGATGGGTATAGCCCTTTCTGTACTTGAATAAGGATGCAATATTGATTTTTACATTTATACCATGGAGGCAAATTCCTCAAAATTGCTTTGTTGTGTTTAACCCCTCCTGAAATTCTTCCTCAAGGTTTTGTTCCTTTCATTGCATTTTGTTTCAGTTCATTCACTTACAGACAATATAATTACACCTACTGTCACTCACCAACATGAGGAGAAAGAACTGTACTTTCACTGTGTTGGCCCCCTTTTTTTCTTTTAAAATCATTTTGGAGATCTAAGAATTAAGTTACTAAAGCACATCCCAAATCACTATTTTATTCCCTACCTTCTATCACTGATTATGACTGTTATCTTTCCTGCTGAGAAATAGATACTGGTTTTTATCTTATAGAAAGCTAGCCCTGATTCCTGGAGAGAGGGAATGTATACAATCAGTATTTAGTTCAACCAAGATTGGCCTAAATGACCCTGGGACTTTGTAAAGAGATGAAAAACATCTCTCAAAATGAGTCTGTCCAAAGAGGTGCTGTGCACCACAGAGGCTAAGACTATGGTTCTGAGCTCAATGACTCCCTTAAGTGTGAAAAAATTTCACAAAAGCATATCATGACTTCTACTCTAGAGACTCATTGTGTATGTCAGACCATAATCTCTCCCTTTTGCCACACTATTCTTGTCCCAATGTTGCCTGACATTCAATAAATATTAAATGTGGCAATAATAATGATGATGATGATCATGTAAATAAATAAAATGAAATAATTCTTTTTAGGCCTTTGCAGATTGTCTGTATTAATAATTTTATAAAAAGATGAGGGTCATTTCTTAGGGTTGAGAAGAATGTCTCCTGGTCTCTTCACACAGCAATAGTCAGCTTTCTAAAGTCAAATGCAAACTTCAAATAAGATTGTTCTGAATGATCATGAGTCCCATGTGGAGAGCATACAAATGGTATTCTTGGGTTTAAAAATAACATAGTGTTTGATGTAACTCCAGGTAGAAGTGAGGTTTCTCTTTGTGTGCATAACTCTAATAAAGTAGCCCTACAGTCATGGGCATGATTGACAATGGTTATCACTGAGCTGTAACCACATCTTCATTACCACGGATTCTATGTTTGAACAATATTCACTGTCCACAGCCCTGATATATAGTAGGTACTTATTTGCTGATTGTGAAATAAGGAATAAGTCTTGTTTCTGGTTTTAATTTAGCTCCATAAATGAGGACTATCTGTGTATATCCTCCCAATTAGATGATGAAGGCCAAATGAGCACCATTTTATCACTATGTCACAAATCCAGTTTCAACTAAGAATTAGAAATTATTCCATCACTAATGCCAATCCCTGTGTGGGCATGCTATAGTTGCTTAATGATGTCTGCCATGGATATAGGAAAGTGGAGCATCAACAATATGCTAAAGAGTAGCCATCAAATTTAGGGACACTCTCATCCACAAGGGAAGGGTGAGTTTTGCAATAAAGCCATTAATGAGCTCATAATCCACTGATAATGTCTAAGTTGACAGCACTTGCTTACCAGTGACTTGGCTAAAGAATAACCAGGCAAATTGCAACTATTAAGGATTTGCTTACAATTACTTTCAAATTGAAAAGCTAAATTACTCAACAAAGACCTAATACATGCAAGCACATGGTCTTGTGTTACAAGAGGATTCTCAAAATCCAGGAAACAAAAAAAAACCCTCCAACTTGCCAGTATTTAACCTGACAGTACTTGGCATACTACTATTACAGAGGCACTAATGCATGCATATGAAGAAACAGATCTCAGTGGAAATTAGATCAAGTTATATCTCCCATTGACATTTTAGTTGGCAGAGTACACACTGAACTCCTTGGCACATAAAGAGAAACTACGCCATTAAATAAAACATCATCACCACTCCATTACCTTCTATATCAGGGTATTCCTCTTCTGTTCCTGTTTTCTGACATGGCCCCTCTCTGACTGTCCAGTAGGACCTGCTGCTCTCAGATATGGAGGCTGGCTGCTTAAGGAATACCCCTGTCTCCTGTGGCCTTCAGTTTCTAATTTAGGCCATCAAAAAGGAGCCCCAACTGGGAAGTGAAGAGAGAAACTTCTGCCACTGAATCTCTACCATGACATCGCTTTAGACTAGCTACAATCTCTAAGGTATCAGTTCCTCTTCTGAGACACCCCACTAACAAGCAGACCTTCCTGCCTTTGGGATTTTAGTAGGCTTTTCTTTTTCAACTCTCTTTTCTGCTCACTCTAGTCATTGTGCTATACTTTGTAATTCTCTACTATTAGATTAGTCTTCTTGCAGGTGAACCTGGCCTGACTCCTAGTTGTTGTGTGCAACATTTCCCTATGTCCTGATGGCTGTGGTATTTCTCCTATAATCTCCAATATCAACTGAATGTGACTTTGAACATCAGTTCTCTACAAAGACCTTGGCAGTCTCTGTCCCTCATGTTCAATGACTTTGGTATGATGTCTTGTTTTGGCTCACTAGAGTTTCTTACTGTATACACAAGCTTCACATGTTAAGTCTTATTAAGAATTATTTGTATATAGCCTAGCGAAATGGACAGTGGTTAAAACCACTGGATGCTTTCACAGGACCTATATCTATTCCTAGAACCTACATGGTGGCTCACAACCACCTTAAACTACAGCCTTGGTGGAACAGAAGCCCTCCTGTAGCTGGCATAAGCTGTAGGTTCACACATGATACACACATAAACATGGAGCAAGACATGACACTCATAAAATAAAAACAAACATACTTTTAAAAAGAACTATTTGCATAGTTTGTGCGATAATCATCTATAATATCTAATTTCATAATAAATTGCTAACTTTCTCTTCCTCAGTATTATTTTACCCAGGCCAAAAATTTTTCACTAAAATGAAGTAATTTTGCTTATTTTGAAGAGATGGATAATTGACATGTTTGAAGAAGTTTTGATTTTGGACACAGTGAGGTGATGTTCCTAATCAAGCCAGGAATACTGCTAAACATTCTTGGTGCCTAGGACAGTTCCCTATTACAAAAATGATCCATTCCTAAGTAATATTCATTAGTACTACTGAATCTAAGAGTCCCTGCCCTGCCCTACATACTTTATAAACATGAGTCTATACATCCCAGCTGTAGTGCTATGACTCTAAACCAAATCCAAATCTTATTTTGAGATCTTTAGCTATAAGGATTTGGGACCAGTATTATATAGAGATAAGCTTTTGGAATGGATTGAGACCCTGGGAAATATAGTCAACCAGTCACAGTATAGTTCTTTCACCTTTGAAGGTTGATATGAAAATTAAATCAGATGGTGTGGAAGAAGTTGTATGAATTCCATCTCCATGTTCTATCAGGAAAAAAAAATGCCATATTTCTGTCAACCACAAGATAAAAGACACCTCTTCTTACTCATGGTTAATGAGATTAAACATGTTGTAACAGCAGGTTCTCATTACACAAATCAAGATGATTGCCCAAACTCTCCTATTAATACTCAACAGAAAGGCTGATTCTTGGCCTCTAGTGTTTGTGTTTCACATGCGCAATAAGGTCCAAGCCTACAGAATATGCTCCCCCTCCACATCTTTTTTAATAGTTGTATTTCCAGCTGGTTTTTATTTAAGACTAGGTTTTTGATTTCTTTTAAATCTGGGCCTTGATCCAATTTGGCTGTCAATATTTCAAAGGCTCCCCTTGAAGATGGCTTTATGCCAACCAGGAGAACTGGTCTACCCCCTCGGAGAGTGCAGAGAGTATGCCAGGGTTTCCAATGCATATGCACTGTGGGTCTAAAAGGGAAAATGCCAGCTTGCAGGGATATTGTCCAGGGCAGTGCAGACTTATGAAATATTAAAGTTACAAGAGTTAATATCATTAATTGAGTTGAACAGACTAATTTAACAAATGGGAATACTGAGGCTTAGAGGATGGAAGAGAATTCTGGGACAGATTTGACTCTTAATGCTCTAGACAGGCTTTTAGCTACAGTGCTTCACAGCTATTGCACTTTAGGATAAAAGCATCATAATGAACTAGAGTCTTCCCCTTGCTCCACTTCTGATTTGTCCTTGTAGCTGAACATTTACTAAGTCCTTTCATGTAGTATTAACCTTACCTTAGCCATACTCAGACCTTCCAACTAAGACATATGCCTCATCAATATGCATTTGGAAAGTTCCCTGATACTTGTTTCTTTCCATTTCTTCTACTTATATATATCTCTAGTCTTCTACTCACTTCTAGCTACCACAACTATGGCAATATTTTAACCTTGGCATTGCCCATATTCTTCTAATTGCTCTATTTAAGCTTGTTCTGCTTCCTGTCCACATCTCATTCTAAGCCTGTTCTGCTTCCTGTCCACATCTCAATCTTATATCACTCTACAACTAATCCCCATATTTTTTTCTAATGTCCCATCTATCAATCACTTACTTTTCAGTAGCAGCCACTGGCATCTTCATCCTTCTTTCAAGCCTTATCCAATATAAATATTTGACTGCATAAAAGTAAGTTCTAAATGGAAAGTAATAGTACAAACAAATGCTTTGGAGTAAGTGACATACCTGAAAAGATATGTATAGTTTGCATTGTGAAAGCCATTGGTCTTAATGGTTAATAGTGTATTATGAGAAGATCTCCTAGAACTTAGTGAGAAATAGACAAAATCACCAAGAACAAAATAAAAGTTAGTGGTGTGCAGGGTGATGGGCTGAGTGAGAGAATCAAGTGAGGCTAGTAACCGTGGAACAGCTCCCAAGCGAATACAAATACAGTGAAACACCAGAGACTATAATCTTAAACCTACTTTGTTCACAAAGATCCCAACATTTGATGATACCTACACACTTTTGATCCTTGATGGTAGGAGCTTGCACCAAAAGCTTCAGCAAAATATGGTAACACTTCATATTAAATTAAACCTCAAGTAAAGTTTAAGTCAGCATCTTCAGTTTCAGAAAGTTATTCTAAAGAAAATCTTGCCTATATGTGAAATGATGTACATCCCAAAGTACTTAGCAATGTGGTTTTTTAAACAACAAAACATTGAATATAATAACCTAAATCTCCATTAATATAAAACAGAACAAATTAAATCACAACCCTTTCTTCACTTCACTTCAAGCAGTTGATCAGAAAATGATAGTAAAGCAGCCCTTTGTGCCAAATTGGTACAGCCTAATATATATATACAATAAATGGGGAAAGATAGATGGAGAATCTTGTTTTTATTCTGTCTTCATTTATAGCAAAAAAAATGAGAACCAGAATTTATATAGTTTTATATGTGGAATGCATGCCTACAAGAAGTGGACCAACATGGCTATCTTTTTAGACAAACTGTGGTGAGTACAGATTGTTACTGAAGAGGGGGAGGTAGACTTCTCTCTTTTGTCTCTCTCACTTTGTCACCTTAAAAATTGAATTAGAGAAGCTGAGTGGCAGTGGAACCAGCCTTTAATCTCAGCACAAAGTACCCACTGCACAAACATGAAGAATTGAGTTCAGATCCCCAATGCCTACATAAAACCGGATATGGCATTTTGCACCTATAGTCCCAATGCTCTCACAGCAAATTTAATGGGATATTGGAGATAGCAATTCTTCAAAGCTTCCAGGCCAGCTAGCCTGGTCTGTCCAGCAGTGAATAACAGAAGTGCCTGTTTGCAATTATGTATCCCCATGATGTTTCTCTGACTTCCACATATATAGTATGCCACATTGGCACTTAAACTAATATATGCAAATTTGCACACACATACACAGAAATTTTTAAAAAGTGAATTAAAGATAAGAAGATGAATAAATAAGCAACCAAATGAGGTGAATAAGTAAGCAGTTCTTCACGTGTACATCATGCATACTGGCTGTTTTTCTACCCATACTATGTGTTTGTGGGTTTAAAAATAATAGTTTGGTCTTTCTAAGAAGAAGGGTGGCCCCATCCTCACCACTGAATCTTGATCACATCAAAGTATTTTTTAATGAGACAACAAGATGCAGTTAAATTACATTACTTTTAGAAATTAATTGATTTAGAATTGATTTCTATTTTAAATCAAACTAAGAGCTACAGATAGGAAAGAGTATATGGTTATAAAAAGAAAGTTTGGTGCAAAGCTTTTGAGGGGAAACCTGAGCATATGCCCTTATCCCATTACCCAGGACATATTTAGAGGATGTTTCAATAAAAAAACTTGCTGCTTTCAGTCTTTCTACTACTGTACTTTCTTAATGTTGATCTTCCAGGACTTTCATTTTTGCATTGTTTGGCTCCATTTGAGTGACTTGATGCCTGCAGCTTCAGCCTTGTTTTCTATCTTACACATGATGCTTAGAATTCTATTTCTTCTCATGACCATAAAGGTTACAAGGGGGAAAATGATTATAAAGCTACCCCTACAAGCAGTGGAAGGTTTTGATTTAGCTGCACTGAATCCATCAGCTTTTGCTCCCACTGTACAAGGTTCCTCAATGTCTCTCACACTGAACACAAAGCCCTCTGTGACAGTGAGAGAAGGGAGCCTACTCCCTTAAGTTAGACTGTGGGTGATGATGACCCATGGGGTAAAACAGTTGACAGACAAGAAAGTGGAGTCAAAGACTGTTTCCTTTTTCTTTTCTTTTTCTGAATCTTATTTACTCACTATAAGGCTTCCTGTAAGATGCTTGTTGCTTATGGAAATAATATTTCTCATAGCATTAGAAATGTAAATTTTCATTGTATAGATGTTAGTAAGAATTGGTTTATTCTCTGTGAATAACTTTTATTGAAAACTCAAAGAGACCATGCGATTGCTAAGAAATAATTATAAATTATTTAATTTTAATATTAAATAAACCATGTGAGTTCAGAGAATATAAGGTATATAGTAACTATATAAGATCAATATCCATGGAATACCAGTTGAAAATGTCTTTAGAAAAATGTGAATAGATAAACAAGACCCTGGAGGATGAGTTGGACCTGGCTTCCTAAAAAGAATAAAAAGATCTTTATTTGTTTAAAGTCTATTTACTGAGTGGTAGCTATGTTCCAGACAGTGTTTAATATAATAGAAGGTCACTAACATAGCACAGTAAGCCCTAATAAAAACTACATCCTGATGGAAAAATGCACCCAACAAAGTAAATGTGTAGATATATAAATCATATATAGATGTAGATAAAATGTAAATAAGAAGCAGAATAATAAAATGTGATAATAGACATTTTTCATCACATTTAGAGAAATAGTATTCGAAACTGTAATTATGTTGGTTGTGCCCTCTCTGTGAGAAGGAAAGTGTGACCTCTCAGTTGTTTAAAAATCTTAAGAAGATTATAGAATAGAATATAAATAATGAAAAGTCCACAAAGAGTTTAGGCTGAGATGTATTTGAAAGTAAAGTTGTTAGGATTTGCTGAGGGGCTGAAAGTGAGGAATTCGTGAGAGTTCTTGGGAGCAGACAAAGCTTTTTATTGGATATATTTC